>JWHW01049781.1:132609-153398 GCA_000931545.1 Papilio glaucus | reverse complement strand
CAAGCTACAGTAATTCAAAATTTATTCCTAATTAGAAACCCGTCCTAGCTTCGCTCGGATAAACAGATATAGAAATAAAATATAGCCCAGGATACTCTCTGATAGAAGACTATTTAAAACCGATTCAGTAGTTTTGAGGTTATTAAAAACAAACATTTAAATATTCTCTTTGTAATATTTATTAATGTACGTCTCAAATCCCAAACAGAAAGAAGGCACTACAAATTCTTACCAATAATTGGAAGAAGTTACTCGGTTCCTACTACTAATTTGAGCTTACTTTATGACTCTCTTATAGCTTTCCATGGATTAAAACTAGAGAGGGTTGGTCAATGCAGAAGCAAAAATAGCAATCATATTTTATTGTTGTGGCGTAGTACTATTAATAGTTACTTTATGTTGTGAAATTCTCTCTTATTTATTATTTAAAAACTGTGTTGTCCGTGAAAAAGAAGCTTGTGTCAACCCTAATGCTGTAGTTATCTAAACTTAGCTTCACGTCATTCTTCTGTGACAAAAGTTATTATATTACTGCCACTTTCTTTCGATAAATTGATATATATATTTAATTATATGGGAATTAAATGTATAATTAAACTTTACCTATAAATACTAAAGGTTTTCTTCGTGGGATTGCTACATCTTAAATTTTTCATAACAATTCGTACTAACAGGAACTATCCTACTTTTACTAATTTCTTGCTAGCCAGTCCTTACAATTCTTTTTGCCAGTTACAAAAATAGAGTAGGTAAAAAATCATCAATATTCAGATGATTTGTTATGGAATAAAAAAAAAGTTAAATGATAAATACTATTTTCTATAAGATATTACGAATAGTTATTTATATTAAGAAATAATCATTGAACAAAAGGTTAAAATACAATAACCACTCATCGAAGGCCTTATAAAAAAACAAAGCGAGCATTGCTGTCAGATAACGTCACTAACCTCCTTGGCTATGGGAGGTTGTCGCCCTCCCGTACCTAGATAGACCTAACGGACCATTCGCCTATGCTAATAGTTGTGCCATGTTTTCATCCTAGGCAACGAATAGGCTATGTGCATTCAGTGCGAAGGAGGTGCACGATTACAATTCGTCCATTGTTATGTCAATCAATTTATTTCTAAATGGATTTGATTAACCATTGGAAATGCTTTTTTTCACTCCTCTAATTTGTCTATGGTTGACATTAAGAATTACCGATATGTCTATTTCGGTTAATGGATATGTCACTAATGAAATTGTGAAAAATTATTTGTTTCTTTGTTTTGTAACTGGCAAAGTCTGACTTAAAAACTTTTTTCCTTTCATTCCTTCATTTTGGATGAAGGCACAATCAATGAATGTTCGATTTGTTCGAACGTGAAGACATAAAAAGGATAGAGAGACTAGCCCTAGCTATCTTAACATCCCATGGTAGATAGAAGGTGATGGAATTAAATCATGTACCCTGTGCTGCAAATGGTAGAGCTGTTACTACAACATCTGTAGTACGAATGGGCCGGCACTACCGGTGAAATACTATGAAGACAGGCGTGGAAGTATGCTTCTGCGTTTCGTCTACTCATCAGAGATCCTACTTTAGTTTTCTTCTTCCAAAAATTTTTTTATTGGGAGCGGATGAATTGAAAAAGCAAATATCCTTTTTCCTGTGTATAAGGGATACCTCTGTCATTAATGGTAGGCAACGCATCTACAACTCATTTGCTTGTTGCGGATGACCATAGCAGGCATTTAACATCAGGTGAACCGCGTGTTCGTTAACCACCTTCTTCTATAAAGAAACGTAATTCCTGGACACTATCCCCAGAATGTAAACTGTAAAATATATTTTGAGGGATTGTATTCTGACTAAATAAACATCTACATAATAAGTTTATATTAGCTACCTAAAAATAAATCTAACGGACGTTCATATAAATAATAATAGCTTTGAAAAGACACATTCGGTCCCATGTTCATAACAGTTGGTTTATGTCGTTAAAAATTGCTATTGAACTGTTCCGTTCTGAATTCATAATGATGGGATAAATATTTTGACAGTCCTTATCCGAAGACATTTAGTAAAAATCTAACCTACCCACGACATAACGAATTTACATATGTGGTATTTCGAACCACATATTTCTATAATATGATAATTACACAAACGTTACTCTAAGACTTATTTTTGATATAATAATACGTCACCAATCATGTGAAATAATTTTTTTATATATATTTTATCTATATAAAGAAGTTTCCAAAAAGGTTCACATGGCTCAACTTTTAAACTTCTTTGAACGCATAGATGATCATGTTATATTTGAAGGTGG
Organism: Papilio glaucus; assembly: GCA_000931545.1. Lineage (NCBI taxonomy): Eukaryota > Metazoa > Arthropoda > Insecta > Lepidoptera > Papilionidae > Papilio > Papilio glaucus. The sequence continues at coordinate 151,080 of JWHW01049781.1, read as the reverse complement.
AAGTTCCAAAGCTCATCTGCTGTATATTCTAATTATTAACCCTATTAAATACTCTATGTATCTCGCTTTATTTATGCTCCAAATGTTCACTGCAAGTTCATTGACCTGCGACGAAATTCTGCTAACATAATCATCATGCGAAATTGGCTTTAATTGCAAATGTGACGCGACACCATTGCGAAACCGCCCGCGACCGCATGACGTTTTTTCACAGCAAGTAATATAATGTTAGTAACAGACCACGAAATAATCATATACATATTTTATGAAGTATAAATTGTTTGTCTAAGAGTTAGGATTTAAATCTGATCTTATATATCAAAATAAGGATATAATGGGAAGGAGAAGAGTGTTGGACGGGGACGAAATAGATCGGGAACTATCCTTTTTCCATTGAAGGCAACACATCTGCGACTCATTTGCTTGTTGTGGATATTTACTGACTGACTGACCGATATGTCAACGCACATCTACTGAGTCCTGAGACTCGAAATTTTTCACAGAGTTATTTCGTAGGCGTGCACTAAGAAGGATTTTTCTAAATTCATAAAGGTCTAAAGTACAGAGAAACTACCCATGCGAATCGGGGTGGCTCGCTGGTATTTAATATCATAAGGAGGCAAACTAGCAGTTGATTACCTAATATATAAGGGATTACCGACGCCCAGAGAACAGAGGAACTGCAGACGCAATAGTGCTATTGCACTCACTTCTTGAAGGACACTAAGTTGTATAGGATTGGAATTACCGCTGGCAACATTCCACAACGCGGTTGTTGTGGTAGGAAATTTCGCGAAAACCGCACTGAAGTGGAACGCTAACTATTAAGATGGTGTGAATGGAGCTCTGTAGATCGATGACGGACTTTACGCAATGCCAGAGGATCAAGCTGATCTGTAATAGCTCGGTTGTTGATCAATCGAATGATTTGATGTATGTTGTCAAATAGAATAGTAATGAAATATTATAATATTGGCCATATGGTTTATGGGATAAGGTAGCATTGTCTACTACCCTATTATATTGTTGTCAATTTATCTTATTTAAGGAGATACCATTTTTTAGATGGTGTCTGAGTCTACCTTGTCCTTATCCAAGGAGAATTATAACTGTCTTCGATACTATTAAGTTTGCTGGAACCATGCCTAACACGACACAGTAAATAATTAGTAACTACCTACAGTAACAAGGTATTCTAAAGAATAAACCACATTGTAACCCGTTAAAGGAAAAATTTACATTTACTAAAAAATGACTACAGTCATCGGGTTTCCCGATGCGTGTAAAAGTCAATTTACCTGCAGTACTGCACGTATTCAATCTACGATTAAAATACTTTGATGGCGCCCATAATGCTGCATTAGGGTTTTCACTCAGGCGATGTGTTGTAGGCGTGTTTTTGCATAATGTAATAAACGATAATTTCGTGAAACATCATTTCAAAATGTATGAATATTGAAATAAACTGGCTCAACAGAATTGGACAAACTTTTCGGGGAAAATCTGGGTTGAAGTGAAGTTTGGTAGCCACCGGATCATACTTGCAACCCGAACGAAGCCGAAGCAGGGCAGTATTTGGATGGCAAGAGAGAGAATTAATAGGCGTTTGGTATCTTAGGTTTGTAGGTATCCTAAATCTCATCTTTTCCCCAGGTTGCCTCAGCTAGTATCATTATTCTCGGTGTGGATATAACGAGCGACGTCCTATTTCGTTGTCATCAGAAAGGTTAGGTAAGGTCAAGCTTTGTGTGCTCGGTAGAACGAAGTAGTACTTCATGCCACCCCATCGCTCACAGCTGTATAAGTCGCAGTCGCAGGGCAGCCTGGTGCTCCTAAATACCAACCTTTTCTCCTTGACCACGTTCAACAAAGAGTGACCCGAATCGTCACGACCGAGCTCTTACTAATCGGTTTGACCCAATGACACTGCATTTAACAACATTGCCATGGTGAATGTCCTTGCCGCTAAGTTTCATTACCGCACAACACGACAGTGCTCAAAATTCCATCAATATCACCTTGATGGCTGGCATTCCACGACCGCGCGGTAACTTTTTGCCTCGTGCATCCGCATTCTGGAATGATCTTTCTCCAGCGGTATTTCCAAACCAAAGGACTTAGTTTCCTTCAAGAAGCGAGCGTACTCCTTCCTTAAAGGCTGGCAACGCATCTACAGTTCCTCTGGTGTCGCATGGGCGGCGTGATCACTTAACTTTGCCCCCTTCTTCTATCATACCTGCATACCTATAAAATAAGTATGCAGAGTCTAAAAGTGTTCTAAATACGAGGATTATAGTCCAAAGCTCTGCTTTTATATACGGATTGAATACTTATATGTAGACTTTTATTTTAAAAGAATACCATGAAAACGTTGCAAAAATAAAACCTGTACCAGTACATTGTAACCAACCACATTTTATAAATGTATATGCGAGCTATTACTTGATTCAGTCGACGCAATCCCTCGCTCACAAACGTCGTCGGACGAAATGCCGATAAATCACAATAAACCTATAAGGGGATGTCAGTATTTCACTCATTGTGCGTCATCACAAATGCACGCAAATATCGTCTCTATTCTTAAGGGAACTGGACACTAACAGTAGCTTTACCTGGAAGGAACATAGTTTTCCGTATCTTCTCAGCAAGTACAGCTATATGATTCGCGTCCAAGGATCTCTTGAGTTTCGATTGTTTTCATACATGTGAAACTTAAAAACGTACAGGGGCTGCGATTTGAAAGCCCCATCTTCAGTATTCCTAATATAGATATTGTGTTTTTCGTCATCATATTCCTCCGTGCACATTCGATTCGCAGTCTTACTGGAACTGAAATAAAATCCAGTCTTGCATTATTTTTGTTAGGTCAAGTTTGAGAGAAGTGGAAAAAATGGTTGAGTTATTTTGTACTAGGGATACAGATCGCAAGAAGACCTCAGGTACCAGGACAGCATAGCTTGAAAGTACTGATAACAAACCTTTTTCGTACCCCAGAAGTTTACACTTGTGTAAAACATACACATTATTGGTGTAATGTAGTTAATCATGTGTATAGTTCTAATTACCCTATTGTCTATTATTGGCGCGTGTCTACTGACACAATTCGATAACAGATGACGGCGCTTCAAAGATTTGGAACATGTCGCATAGGGCGGCCATCTTGTTAATATCATTTAGATTCCCGAAAATGTATTATAGTCTACAATTTCGGAAAACATTCCCAAAGAAACTGCCGCACGGTATCCGGGCTTACATTTGTAGGGCAATTAGCTTCACATTACTCTATTAAAATTAGCAGATTATTCCAGAAGTTCTTCTTCCAGCAGTAACTCCTTTTTCTTGACAATTAAAAAAATAACTCTTATATTTAACTAGTGACGCGCCCCGGCTTTGCCCGGGTAGCAATTATTATGTTAATCCGTTCGCTAACACACTTCAAAGGATCAACCGCTGGGCCAATCAGAATCTGTTTTGTGGCGAGTGACTTACAAAGGACCGAATAAAGTCGAAAAAAAACGTAGGTATTTTATGTTTAAATAAAAAAAAAACGGCCAAATCAACTATTTCTTCATACTCTGAACATATGTTATAAATTATATATTATTTTTCCCTTTGCCGGCATTATTGAAGACCACTCTAATCAATCTTATGCCGAACAAAAATTCAAACTCCTTAATAAAGATGGCTCGCTAATTAACCATTCTACCTATTTTAAAGTTATAAAATAATTAAGATTGTACGATAAAGGTGAAATTGATATTTATGAGCGAAGCAAAACAAAGGGGATTCCAGAAAGCGGCCCGCACATGGCAACCCCACTCCAAAAGATAAACAATGACCTTTTAGCTTCATTGTTCGCTGGCTATCTGCAGATTGCAGGCGGTGTCATACGTTTCAACTTTGTGATTCATTTAACGAATGGTCTCTAATGTCGAATAAATATACTGGCAACTTTGATAGCCTGTTTTATGAATTATCAGATCATCTTATAACAATTCTGTCTTACAAGTTTTAGTCACTAAATATTTTAATATTAAAATGAAAGAAACTAGGTTAGAGCCCTCGACAAATCTCGAATTGCATGCAAATCAAAATTCCTTTTACTCTCAATTAGTTAATTTTTCACAACAAAACTAATACATGTAGTCATATAAAATGATATGAACCCTTATAGTCGTCTTCATCTGCAACAATGAGTTGCAAAAGGGAGTTCATATTTGGTAACTGCATTAAAATGATAAGGAGAAATTACATCGATCAGATTAGCCTGAAGGGCGATAGGAGTACCCGTAACGTAGCATGTATGCTAGGATCTAGTCAAATGACAATCCGTGATCTCTGCCAACCCCTCTGGGTTACGGTCGTTATCTTATAAAAATAATTCTCGTTGGTTTCTTTATTTCAATGTCATCGTGAACACAATCTCAGAGCATCTAAGATCCAAACGCACGTCACATCCTTACGCCATCTTTAAATTGGTAAGAATAAATCATCGTTACGGTACAAAAGAGTTGCATCACACGGGAATCGATCCCTGAACATCCTTATTTCGGTAATCACACATAATGGCCCTACGAGTGCGCGCGTTGGGCAATAACCATGTATTACGATCTATTACTATCCGGTGCCTAAGGGCCTTTTATAAATTGGACTCTGATATAGAACACCGGTTAATACGTTTTAGTATATTTCACATGCGTAGGGATTTAATAAAAAAAAAAACAAGTAGACGTGCTGACTGCCGAGGGTATTGGAAACTCAAAAAAGGGAAGGCGCGACAAGAGTTCAAAAATAAACAAATAATGAACAAAAATAAACCCTTATATCATAAGAATAAAAATCAAAATTGATATCAAAACAAGAAAAATAAATGAAAATAGTTCGTCGAAACTGTTCCAAATTCAAAAAAGCATGTTGAGAAAGAAGTTTTCACTTTAAAATTAATTCATACTATAGCATAATTTGGACTAAAAAAATCTGATTTATTTAGTCTGAGTATGATAAAGTTTTTTTATGATATAGCAGAAGGTGGCAAGCTAGCAACCATCACCGAATCTCCATATCCCGATCCGTCTGTTGCAAATGTGGGTAGCGAGCTAATGAGTTTCAGAAGCGTTGCCTATCTTTTATGGACAAACGGATAGACAGAAAAAAGGATTGTTCCTTTTCCTGTCCATCCCTCCACCGTCAAATCCTCTTCTTCTTTTCCAAGAAAAGGAGAAGATGAAAATAAGATTAGATAAACATTCGGAAAATAGCTTTCTCTGCGCGATTTCGCTAATTGTACCAATTGTAATTGTACCACACGTGGGACACACTGTGGTGCCGCAAGCTAAATCAATTACTCTAAATAATATCCTTCCATTTGGGCTTTCTGCTCCTTCCTTGTAACGAAGCTGCGCCGCTCAGTCAGTTAACAGCAACCTTATAGAATATCTTTGATTAAAACCGTTATAAAAAATCTTATAATAAAACAACAAAATTATAATCATACAAGTATTTATTTTTGCTCTATAAAAATATATGTTTAACGATTTAAATCTATCTCAATATATTTACATATATTACAACTTAGGTATATAATACTGTTTACAATTAAACTTTAAACATTATCCGAAATGTCTTTTTAAAACTGACCTATAAAAGTAGATTATAAAAATCTGTATAAAACAAGTGCACAAAAACATAAGACTTGCGTAGAATATAAGGGTCCTAACAGACGAGCGACAGTATGTGTAACTACAGCCGTCAACGAGACGACGTCAGCCATCGACACGCAGTTGAATCTGGACAAACTGCCGCTCACGTGTAAGCACACTAACATAGCCGCCTAACGTCCCGCCACCCCGCGTGCGTCTTCGCTTGTACAATAAGGGAAAAAACTAAACGGTGTACGTTAGTCCCTTTACATATATCCCGGCGCAATTTTTTTTTGTACATTGTACAAGCTCGTTGTAGTGACGTCATCGCTCTCAGGTCTTATAGTGTATGTGTAGCATATATAAATAGTGTACCTTAAAACAATTAAATTTTTTATATCCTATTACTTATAACCGACATAATAATAAAGAAAACCACTTTGGATTCATTGGCAACAAGGGAATCTTTAAGACGAGCCTTAAGACTTACTGATATATCAAATGAACGCTCAACTCAAACTACTGGCTGACTTGAAAAATTGCAAAGAGATTTCTGTTATAACTGAGGCGAGCATCAAATTTTTTTTTCCTAAATTCACCCCCTAAAGGTCTAAAATAGGGGCTGAAAGTTTGTATAGAGAAACAACCCTTGCAAAGCCAGAGTGGGTCGCTTTTTTGTTATAAATGTCTATACCGCTAATTATTTACACTAATTAATTTGTCTACATACTAAGTAAGCTATTTTGCTAACAAACATTTACAGGCTTGATGAAATATCACTGAGGCAGTAACCGATTCACTAATATATTGAATTGTAGTCGGGGCAGACAAAATGCGACTACCCGCTGACGCCTCACCTCCGTGTTCCTCCGCGTTCGCTATTGTACAGCGAGCGACAAAGGTATACTATGTTCATTAAACCTTGTTCAATTTTTTAACCATCTAAACCTTTTATCGCCTTCTTACATCTATGACATCATCAGACTTAGGTCTTTAGAGATGTTAATGTCACATATCGATTATTTCACTTCTCTTGCTCCCTAAACTGTACATATTTTTTATCACTTGATTACTGATTTTGTCTAGTAATACATACTAGCTTCAAAGTTATCTAAGTATTAATAATTTAAGTGAGCGGTCCCTGCAGCCTGCTGTCGTATATTGAAGTTCTGTTGGACTGGACGGGTGTTATAATCTTCTTCTCGTTCTTTTGTTCTTTTAAGTTAGAGAAGTTATTGCAGAGGATGAGTACCTGCGAAAAGAAGATGTTAGATTTTGTAAAATGTTATTTCTGAATCTTGTTTGTAGTAGAACTCAATAACATTGAAAGAATGTTTTCCTTCCAAAATAAGGTAACGATGCTCAGGAATTTTGTTATTCCTTTCGAATTCAGTTGTTATTAATCCCTGCATTGTGATTGGTAGGTGTTTTATTGAGCATTAGATGAAACAATTGTACACCTCGGCCAAGAGGAGGAGGACGACAATCTGGGTTTCATACTTCGCACCCTACCTCGGAATTCTGTGAGGTCATCGAGCCTTTCCTATCTAGCCGACGTAGTCACATAACAACTGTCATTTCTGCGCGTCTACTTTTCAAATATAACCTAACTTCTATTACAAATTCGGAAGTTTATATATTAAGCTTTCACGCCTAGGGTACCCCAAAAACCCACGGGTGCGTTCCGCGGTCAACGGCTATTCTATACTCCGACTTAGGTAAAGTACTTACAGTATACAATAAGCAGAGAGCTCCGATGACAGCACCAGTGAGGACGTCCCACCAGTGATGTCGGCGGTCTGTGATTCTAGTGAGTGAGCAGACTGCGGCGTAGGTCAGGCACAACAGCTGAAGCACTGGCACCAGGAGCACGCTGCGGTGGCTCCAATCGAACGCGCGTTGTTGGAGGTACCACTGTACACAAAATGAGGTATGATAAACTTAGATCTGGATATTGCGACTTAAAAAATCTAGCGCATCTTTAATTGCAAGTATGGTGGAAGTTGCAAAATAAACTTACACCAAGACCATAATCCAGAGATTAAGGCATTACGGATTGCCATTAGGCATGATTCTGGCACATCTCTCATGCCTAAATACATATTTGCACATGCTCCTCGGGTATTCCCTCATCAACACTGATATATGCCATTGCACAATGAGTTTGCTCCTTCCTCTTCCTTCTCTCCTCTTTCTTCCTGACACGTACCTCTTGCTAGAAAAGACTTATTCCAATCCTATATCTCTAAAGTCATGTCTAACTGCTGTTTTATCACTTGAATACTATATGTGTTTGACCACAGAGTACAAAATATTTACCGCCATAAAAAGCCCGCTGTAAACGGAGAGCGAGGTGTGACCGGAGGGGAAGCTGTGGTACGAGTCCATCTGGTACCACACGGAGTATCGGGTAGATGTACACTCGAATGTGCTCACAAATTCAGACCTGGAAAAACAATCATTAACAATCAATATCGTCTTTGATCATCCGGTTTAAAGTGGAGTTTACACCTTCCATCGCTTTTGTCCAATCTGATTGAAGTATAAGTTTAGGCCCTTCTATGATTAGCCCAGTGAATGTGAACCTGAAGCCTGATTCAATAAAAACCCCCTCAAGAAGCAAGGTAGATAGTACCTACACAGTAAAAACTATTGTACCAATGAGCTAGTATATTATCTTTAGCTGAAGATTTATTTGTACTTCTGCAGTTTGTGTGGTGCGAAAACGTATCCCAAACTTTTTCCCCTTTCAGTGTATCTTGTAAAGGGATTTTTAAAAAGCGTTTGTCATATAATGTGTGATTACATATTGTGTAGAGGGAAAATCCATTGGGGATACACAATTGAACCACAGTTATTATCCACTGACTGTGCCGTGCCAGCTTCGTCAGTGAGGTAACAAATAATGTTTTTTCTTTTTAATGACGGTTTTAGTAATCATTAATTTGGTATCGATGCTTGTTTTTATTGAATTCTGGCAACGACCAAGTAGATCACGTGATGTTAGGTTACTAAGTATACCTAAAAATTGGCAAATACCTACTAGAAAATTACAGGTACGTTTCTTGTTGTGTAGTAAAGAAGGAGATAGCTATAGCTTCAAATGTACAGATTAATTAGACAAATCGTCTTTGATCTTAATCTTAAATTTAAAAATCAAATTAAGTATCAAATAAACATACATTGTTTTAAATGTATCATTCAATTATTATGCAAGTAATTTTAGAAGGTTGAGTAATAAATATTTTTAAATATCTGAATTCAAAATGATACTGAAATCGAGTACATGTTTCGTGTTACTCGGTGAAAGTGTTAAAATATTATCGTTTAAAATCGATTAATTGTTATGACATTCGAATATAAATCGATACGCGTTAAGTTACCACTGGACACGACGTTTGTCTGTTTACTGAGAGTTTTAGAACTGATTGAGTGTATTTAAATGTTCTTTTACGTTCATCATTATAACATCTCATGACGTGTTCTATCAAATTGGCGAAAAAGCTGTATAAAATCTTATTATTTTAGAACCGTTGGCTTTCCCTCCCCTTTTTCACTCCCCTTTTTAGGTATATTAACCGATATTTCCAGTCTACGATCACGATTAAGATTCATGGACATAAAAATTGGTATATTAAAATACTCACCCGTTGCAAGTCTTGGCGGTATCAGGTTCACACATATCAAAGAAGGTCGGTCTTGGATTGCCCGTAACTGTCTTCATAACCTCCACAATCAAAATGTTGAAGACCAAACCGTAAGCGTAAAGCCGGTACAGCAACAGCGCCTTCTTCGCAGAATGGTACACTTTCTTACATATTGGTTGTTCTGAATCTAACAAAATTAGTTCAGTTAACCATATCTGAAAAAGATGAAAATTTAAATAAAGAATACAAATAAATACAAGGGGGCAAACGACCAGGCGGGTCTCCTAATCATAAGTGATGACCGACGCCTATGAACGCAACACCAGAGTCCAGAGGAACTGTGGATGCTCTACCGGTCTTTAAGGGAAGTGCTCGCTTGAAATTCTCTTACATTTCATCCTATTTGAGACCTAATAAACTCATTAAATATCAGATACTCTGATTCAGTTCTGAACACGAGATGTGATATTTTAAGTAGCCAACATACGCTCGATTTCTGAAAGGTTTGTCAAATTTTTATTCACCTGTCAAGTTAAATGTCATGTCAAATCGATTCACTTTTCCTAAAGAAAAATAAAACTCGATGAGCATGCTTGTAGAAACTTAAATTACATTTATTAGGAAACTTTACAGCTTCTGTTGATCAGCCTTTTAGAAACCGGCGTTAGAGATTCAGCTATCATCATCATTAGCCTGTGTATCTTTAGCCACCCGACTGCTTCCCCCAATGCCTTCCACAGTATACTGTCCTAACAGCACCGCATCCAGACATAATTTCTTACTAATAATAAATCTGCCTTTTATGTATGGTTCGAACCCGCGACCTACAGTACATAAGTCAGGGCCTTAACCACTGGGCCACCACTGCTCCATATTTACTAATATTAGATTAAAAACTTACTAGTATTAACGGTGACGCGATCACAGAGATCATTATAACGACCGCAGATATCGTGTCGCCTGTGAACTTGTAGCTCAACGCCGGGTCGTTGCAGAAGAAGCCGCTCTTGTGCTGCGGGAATACTCCCAGCTCTTGCAGCACTGGGAGTGTTAAAACTGAAACGATATGAAATAATTAGTTGAAGTTATAAATATGGAGACGTTCTGAAGCATCCAAAAGTCATCCTGATAACTGGAGAAAATTTCGTTTGAACAAAGAAAATTGTCTTAAAAACTGTAAACTTAATAAAATGTGAGTTATTAAGTGTTAGTTAGTTAAATTTTATCAAAACATTAATGAAGTTGGATTGGATTTATACCAAAAATTTTTTTTACATATTTACAAAAACAAACTTTGAAAAACAAGGAAAATAGAATAAAGGTATTCCATAGGTTATTAATATTAGGGTACCTAAACCTATTTTAATCTAAGAGTTATTAAAGTACAGTTTAGGATCGTGTAACTTTCATACTGGTAAATGTTTAGCTTTAGTCTATAATTTAGTATATCAGTCGTAACAAGTAGTACGCAATTTAATTTTGTTGTCAAATTTAACCAATACCTTTATATTTAACCTATTTTATCGATCAGATTAGTGATGTACTAAAGAAGGGCGATATAAGGAGTACCTGTAACCGATGAGCGTGTATGCGTAGATGTTTGGATGTAGAAGAAGCGAGGGAGGTGTGCCAGGATCGCGCCAAAGGAAATCCGTGACGGGCGTGAGCGCATTTATTTATTTATTTAACCTATATGTGGTCTATATGGTCCTTACCATAGATTAATTTTGACAACAAAATTAAATTACTAATTACTTTATGGTTGTAAGATTTATGAGCATGGTATTTATATATTTTAACCATTTACTCCCGTCTCACTTCGCACTTCAAGACCGGGACAAAAGAACGTTTCCGTGCTGTATTGGACAACGCTCCGGTGGGTCGTTAGCCAATTTGTTTCGCCAACGCCATCGCCATCCAAACCGGCACATCCGTGATCTGGTTAAGTTCAAAGTCAATGTCAGAGCGACGGAGGGGCGCGCGGGGGGCACGGCGCGGGGGGCGGCGAGTTACGAGCCAATTGCATAAGTGGTGCGGAAGATCGATTTCGCAAGGGACTACTCACATTAACTGTGATGATAGAATAATATTGAAATAAATTATCCTAGCTTTATTTTTCGTAAGAAAAGACATTGACCATATGATCTTTAAATAAATATTAAATGTATAATAATAAATGGTTGCTGGAGAATTTAAAAAATTAAAAAGTTTAGATAATAAATTCCGAAAGAAGCGTATAATCTTGAGACATTGTGAAATGAGTAAATTAAGTTAAATCGCTATCTTCCCTACTTCAATTGAATAAAAAGGGGACCCTATTGGTCTACGGGTAGCAGTAAAAGTCGAAAAATTGTAAATAAGAAGGTTTAGGTGACATAATATCACAAGTAGGACTCATTGCGAGTTGTCGATAGACAGATATTGTTTATATTTTGAGTTATAAAATCTATTAATTCGTATTTTTCTATGTAACTGTAGTGAGATGGATGACTATGAATATGGCTCATTTAAATCACACGGACATGAAATCGTAGAGTTTTTGATGTCATCTTCCCTACTATGTGAAATGTCCCTTAAGCTAACAGCTCAATCAGGAGAAGACGTTTACGATTGTTTAAATTACTGTCCAGAACCTCTCGCTATATTTAAGCTTCGAAATTGTGGACTTTTAAAAACAGCTTCGTCTTACAGATTATAGGAAATAGTCAACCTTTTAGGCCCTAAGATAAATACTTATCAACTTTAGAATTTTGATATTATATTGGCTATGCACCAAAGCCATCCACATCCGTACAGCTATTATTCGATAATATTTCTTTCTGTTCGTTTATTGCTGGTATAAGAGTTTTTAACGATCCATCAAAACAGTCAGTATTAGTAGCACTAGAATGGCGTCTTTTTAACTGAGTCCGTGTCATTCATACTTATTATCTTGCAACGGGAAATTGAAGTGTGCTTCGTAAGTTATCAAACCTGCTCACAGCTGCTGACCAAATATTTGCAATTGGAGAGCAAATCAAAGCTAGAAGCGGATTACAACTCATTGTTTCCTTTATGACTTATTGAACAATCTTGTTCTCGAATATTCCTTCGAGAAATGTTTATCAAGAGGATCTTCTGATCCTTTCAATTACTCTGATAATAGATGCTGGTGCTAAGACTCGTTTACACCAACTCCTTTTACACCACAGTGGTCATATGAAATAGTCTATAAGTTAAATTAGCTACTCTAAATTCATAGTTTCTATTAAATTTCATATCTGGCATATAATAATTAGTAAATAATTAGTATATGCAGTCACCGAGTCGCCACATGCCAGTACTAGGTACAGTATCTTATTGATATTAATCGTCTAACAATAGTATATTACTTGTAGCAATAGATGAAGTTCTAGTTGTTGTTCATGGTACAAAACCATGAGATATGTCTCTGTTATTTGTCACCAAGGAATAATCCAAGTTCATATCACAAGTAACATATTAACGGCCCGAGCCGAGACTCCCGAGGTAGCCCTCGGTTTAGGCTAAGAAGCCTCTACGCTCTGACACCTAGTTAAACCCGGTGAAACTGTAGTTAGTTGCCTTCTTCAGGTAAACAGTGGTAAGTCAGTCACAGTTGTCATCGTTTTGCATTAAAAGTAAATATTGCACAACATCTAACCTTTGAAATGAGTCTCACTATTGTGAATAGATGAGTGTTTCATCAGTCGTATATCTAAGAGTTATATGGGACAACTTTTCTACAACTCGTTCGCATTGTTCGCATCTAATATAAGCAAACCACAAGGATAATATTTTCATATCTTCTAATACACCATCGAATGTCAATACGAGCCTTTTCAGTTTTATAAACCCAAGGTTGTCTAGTGCCAAGTATAACAATGCGTAAAATTTGACTTATAAAAACATAAAATGAACGAGAACAGTGGTAAAATTAACATCAGAAGTAGCTGTTAGAAAAATGAACCTACTCAAGCGGATAAAATCCATAGCACCACAGAAAGACGATGCCAAGAAGTGTATCCTAAGTCATCCCACTTCTGCATTTCGTATGACTAGTGAGGTACCGCTTGGGTAAACTGGGTAGTTTTATTATTAGCATCCATCCATTATTTTTGGCATCGGGTCTGCAATTATTTTGATTATTATTGATGAGATTGGGTCGTGTTTGTCACCTGGTATAGTGGTAGCCGCTTGTTGTGTGATCTTTAATACAGTTCAGAAGACTTTTATGTGGATACCAACAAAACTAGTTCGTGCACAGCCAGATGTAAACAACGCTTTACCCGTGACGCAACCTGCACAAGTCTCCTGTCATCCGGCGTGCGCTATTCCACGTTAGTTACCACGTGAATACACGAGAACTGTTGCGTAATCCATTTGAGCCAATCAACTGCAGCTATAGTACAAACAGATTACTGCAGTGCTATGTATGAATGAAGAGAGAATAACGAAACAAATTTATGTTGCAAAAGTAAGTGGCAGTGTTGGTAGGGGACGCCCCAGGAGAACTTATATCGATCAGATTAGTGGCTTACTAAAAAAGAGCAATATAAGGAGCACCCATAAACGACAAGCATGTACATGCAGATGTATGAATGTAGAAAAAGCGAAGAGAGGATCGTGCCAAATGGAAATCCATGATCTCTGCCTAACCTTCTGGGTTACAGGCGTTAGCGCATATTTATTTATTTATATGTATGAATGTCAAATTGTTTGTTGATCACGATAATTGTTTACCATCGTACTATTGGTATCACATGCAGCCGTATTATGCTTTGTATGTGAGGGGAGGAGGGTTGACTTTACTTTTGGGAGAATTGTACCGATTCCACAATCACAACCTGCGTATTTACGTATCCTTACGGCACCAGCATACTATCTAAATGCTGTGAAGGTCCCGCTCCACCTACGAAACCATATTTATGAAATATTTCAGTAATAAGATACCAGAATGATCTGCTACCTTCTATATCATAATTTTTTAGTTTTAATTTGTATTCTTCCTACTTCTTTATAATCTTAATTCTCTTTCTTTTCCTTTTATGTATAGTTTTAGTGCTTTCACTCTTGGTTGCTAAAGTGCATAAATTAAATTCAAATTATTATCAATGAGAAAATCCTCAGGAAAATATATAGTTGAAAGCCGTTTTAATTAGTGTGTTAAAATATGTCTCACGAAACTTTAAATAATTTTAAATATAAATTGTTATTGATATATGTTATAGCACCATAATATTTTATTTTTACGTTTGTTTGTGTGTGTATTTTATAAATAAATAATATATAATCAAATAAAGGTACTTCTACTAGTCTGTTCCTTCGTTAGGTTGAGTCATGCTAGATTACATATTACTGGTGACTTCTGACAGCTGGTAGATGGGGACACTTTATATCGTTCATTTATCACTTGTAGATTAGCATTCATGTTGCAGAAACTTTACTACCAAAAAACTCAATTCAAAGTCACTTACTGGACAAAACCGTATATATAGATCGACATCCTGGTGAATATTGCACGAGTTGCTCGTTCGTTGACGCCTCAAGGGACCGGTTTAAGATTCCAAATAGTCCATTAGCTGGTGATAATAAGGAGATCTCATTATTTCATTTTATGGAATACTTTAATGAGGTAATAAGTTAAGTTTCTTCAAGGGACTTATCAAAAAACCGGCTACAACTTCAACAATAGTTAAAGTTTGGAGTTAAACCTAACTAACTACAAAGTCATGGTTACTACAAAGGAATTCCAATCGATAAGACTTAAGCATTACTAACGCATGTAAGGTTTCCGTATCACGTTTAACCGTTAAATAAACTATGGATTGTAATAACTAAGTGCTAATTAATTTGCCGCATTATTTCGCTTTTAACATTAATCTTGATAAAGAGTTTATACTTCAGACCTGTTGTGATAACTTTATCTTTTTTTTTCTTTATTACAATAAAAATAACACTGCATGAACTAACTTTTGGTGGTGTCCAGTTTAATATTTTATTGATATTCAAGTCACAATCAGTTGGATAAAGGATGTTCCAATATCCTTCGGTACGAGCTTTGGATCTTTGAAAACTGTTTATAAATTCGTTTTTATTATAATCTCTATTTTTTCCTTATCTTATTTTTTATCTCTATTTTTTCCTTATCTTTATTATATCTGCTTACTCCACTACTTGAGTGATCGAAAACAAACAGTTTACTTGCATTTTTAATGGTTTGTCATACAAGCAATTGAATAATGATCTTTGTACACACTACGCAGTTGTGTTCCAACATTTGTTCGTACGTTGGGCCAATGTATGTACATTTGACAAATAGTTTTGCCATAACCATTTGTGATTTTGTATCAAAATAATATTAAAACATTGAAAGTTCATATTAGGTACCTAACGAAAGTTTTAAAAAATTATCTGGATCATAAATAGAGTTTTAGGTGGATTTCGTTGGGGATTCTAAAAAATAGATATTAGATGAAATGCTTTTACGTATTTATATTACCAATAAAAACATTTACCAAACTCTAATGTTCACTAGGAATTACTTATAATGCAATTTCTCTTCAAGACTTCGTTTTTTTTTTGGTTTCACTACTCGACAACAGATGTCGCTGTCTTACAAAGCGTTTTAAATTGTCTATAAATGTTCTAATAGTTGTAACAATATGGAAAGATAAAGGAAAAAATTAAAATAATATTCCATTGGAAATTAATTTGATAAATTTATGAAATATTACAAACAGAAAATAGTTGTTGAGATTCCGAGATTATTATTTTAAAATACTCAACAATATAAAAAGTTCAAACTCAACTCAATTGAATCTCAAAAAGTAGTTTTCGTCATTTGATAGCTTTTGTGTAACAGAACATGTATATGAAAGATCACGGAGAATTAATAAACTCCGATAAAAACATAAATCTAAGTTAGAATATTCGACCGCAATGACTTAGATGTAAATCTTAATATCTTCATTAATTTTCAAGATGAGATTCGTGGTACAGATTATATGCAATGACTTCGACCGTACCAGATATTGATCTTGTATTATGATAAAATACCGCGGTCCGATTGCTCAGAACAAGGCGGTGTTTTTGAAAGATTTTTCTTATTATGCAATGAATACTGAATCAAACATTCATTGTTGGAACATTAATTTCATCTAAATCGAGTTATGTATAGCAAAGCGCCATAATAGTACCCGCATACATAAGTGCTATTTGCAATAAGGATACCATACATAATAGTAATTACAAAAATGGTAAACACGAATCTTCTATATATATAAAACGCGATGTGTGTATGTATGTTTCTTATAGCCTTCAAAACGGCTGAACCAAGGTGGATGAAATTTTCAGATTGGCCTAACAGCTGTTCCTATGGATAAGGTAGCGATCGGATCAACATAATTAGTGTTACCCGGGTGAAGACACTAGTAACTAATATGAACACTACAAATAGCAAGATGTCAAGAGTTTATTTCTACTACTTAAGCGCTACTGTAGCGAAGCTACAAAAAAACTAGAACTTCTTTAATTGTTTGTAAACTAAATTCTACAGTTGATTTGGTTTCAACGAGTTTTTATGAGCGTAGTCATTTAACGTAAATTTTATAGAGATATTCACTTAATTTGTAAGTTTACACATGTATAAAGGATCTAAAGGACATGTGTAAGGGAAAAAGAATAAATAATTCAAGTTAAACATGAGAATAACATCTTAAAATGTCATGAACAGGATCATCAGGATAAAAAACAATAAATGAATAATAAAAATTCACAGCACTGCTTTGTTAAAAATGAAAAACTTTGGTTACCTCACTCTAGACTATTCTCATATTTTTTCTTGTAGATCGGCGATAGCTTTTTTTTAGCTATTGCCAGTAATTGCACCTCATTATAAAAATAAATGTTATATTAGGCGTTTGTGACACATTTACCGCGGCGGTCGTTGACATGTGTTGTTTTTTTTTTCAGTTTCAAAGTGCAGCAGCGATTGCGTGCATTCTGCCACACATGTGACCGCATGGGGTCGAACACGTGTGCTCACTTTTTTGTCATCTTTAAAAAAATTAAAGGTGGTAATTGAACTTTACGATGGGATTCGATTATTTTTTATTGAAAAAACGATTGAAACATTTTTGGATTTAGGTGTTTTTGTAATTCTACATTTTTTGTTAAGACTGCAGAATCCAAAGAAAACATTTTGGTTTAAAAAAAAACTAATCTTAACTGAAGTCTGACATACAAAGCTATAGTTAAAATGTTTTATTTGTTTTTGACTAGATGGCGTTGTTCTGAATCGTGAAATTATTTTTGAATTCATCTATTGTTTAATTTTCCATTTGGTGAGATACTATATTCAGCTGTTCAAGAGATGTTGAATGGATACAATTATGTGACTTAAAAATGTATGAAAAGCAATTAATTTTAACTCTAGATTTTAAATGGCGTGGTCGTTGTTATGCATCATAACAATATTCCATCGGCTTATGGGATGACTTGTCCATTAAACCATCATAATTAACTTGATTTACTTTACATGTTCTGTGTATCTAAGTTTCACAAAATCGACTTTATAAGCGACTGCCATAAGGTTTAAATTAACTCTTATTACAGAACTGTAACTAATAACAGCCATCCTATTATAAAGAAGATTAAACCTTCATCACATCGATGGATTTGCTTCCATTTTTGGTAGACGATTTACTGTGTTGTTGCCATAGTTTAAAAATAACTTTTACTTTTTTAAATTAAAAAGAGTTTTAGGTTGTTATATACGAACGTGTGACCAAACGTATGTGAAAAAAAGTTATCGACACCATATTAAATTTGTTTAGAAAAATACGAAACGAATGCGTGCGAAGCCGTGGGCAACATCTAGTATTATATAGTAAAGCAGTCTTAATCAGAAAAGTACACTTGGTTAGTGTAATGTTTTTTTGTCTGTACGTCTGTTTGTCTGTGCGTTTGTTACCACTAATCTCAGAAACGGCTTGACCTATTTGCGTGCGGTTTTCACTAATGTATTGTGGTGAGCTTCACTTAACATTTAGTGTTTCTTTTATCTGAATCGGTTTATAAATAAAAAAGTTACATCAATTTAACTGTGCTACGGCCATACTGTGTCGACTCCACATACGCGGGAAAAGGGCAGTGAGATGATGATGAGGTTACGGTAGTATTAAGTA
>JWHW01049781.1:109908-121133 GCA_000931545.1 Papilio glaucus | reverse complement strand
ATTCCTAACGATGTTTTCCTTCACCGTTTTTGGAGCAGTGGTGATGAAATAAATTACACAAATTAAAGCGCCTCTGGGTTCGAACCCGCGACCTGCAGTACGTAAGTCGGGGCCTATGCCACCGGGCCATCGCTGCTCGTGACTTGTATACGTAACAAAATGGACATGTTCATTAACTTAACCATTTTTATTTCACACTGGCAATAAAGTAAAGTCATTATTATAATTAGTGTCATTGTAATAAGGTGTATCATATTTCTTGTAATTAATTATACGTAATATTTAACAACATGCATGTACTCGCATTTTATTGTTTTCATTCCAGATATCAGATACATATAAAAGACTTCGTGAAAATATAAATTGCGATCGGCTGGCCTCCTTTATCCAACGATGAGAAGATAGACGTTTTATATCGAAAGCGAATAAAGGTAAAACTGAATAATATTTAAACAAGCTGATCTCCGCGGTTACACCCGCTATACAATTTAATCTAACCGATGGTTGTCCAGCCTAAGCTGAACATTAATATGATTAATCATATAGACCTGAGGTCAACTTACTTTGGATTGTATTACTTCTTTAGATCTTAAGATGTATTTAGAAAATCCATTCTTAGTACTCGCCTACGTAATAATAAATAAAAAAGTCTCTAGGTCCAGTACTTGTGGTTGTGATTGGTTACATCAGTCAGTCAGTTTCTTATTGTATATAGATAAAACAGAACAGATAATAAAAATAATAAATTGATAATGGACTTTCATTTGACATCATTGTAACTGTCTCTTAACCCACATATTTGGTTACATTTACTGTTAATTTGGCCTTAACTCCTCATTCGTCGTTAGGTATACCATGATCTCGTGGCATCATAATAGGTATACTATTATGATGCCACGAGTCTGAAAATCCGAAAATGGGTGTTCTTTGCCACCAATAAATTAGATACCAGATCGACTACACTAATTGATAATCGATAGAATGAATCAGCCAACAAAACCAGTCAATGATATAGCGAAAGATGGAACAGTCAACGATAGACTATAAATCTAGTTAGTTAATTACTAGGGGGCTATTCCCTCAACTCCACGACTAGCGCGTACTTTGCATGTGAGTGGGTCATGGAAAACTGCAGCCAGCTCAGATCCTTAAAGAATCCCAGCATCCCCTTGATGTTGCTGGCGATCTGCGAGAGCGATTCCTCCGAGCCGAGATATTTAAGCTTGCATAACACTGCAGGGCTGTCATGGGACGTCGTTTCTACTTTCTCCGTGTACGCTTTGTATATAGGACTGTCAGTGATACCTTTATTATAAAAGTGTGTTAAAATTACCATGACCTGTAAAAGCCGTGAGAGCTGCCAGGATCTGTGTCTTCTTCAAATGAAGAAACCTTTGGTTACTGTAAATCTAAAACCGTATCAAGTTTTTATTACTGACCCAGAAGGAGTAGTACCTATGTTTTTATATAAATGTACGTACGTATGTCCACAAGTGAGCTCCTGTACCCTAGAAGGCTAGACCGATTTTGATTTGTGTAGTCATTAGATTTGTATTGTTCCCCATATTTTATGATAATTTTATATCAAAGAAACAATAATTACTAGAACTCTAAGACAGGACAAGATTAAATTTTAGTATATAGAATATTTTAAAGTCAATAAAAAGACAAAAACGTCTTATAGTAGGATTCATTTTCCTTATTCTGTACTCATTCAAGGTTGTCCGGTGAAACTGATGAATTCCAAAACATTGGAATGAGAGACCTGAATGTGAGTCATAACAGAATTCGAGAACGTGATTATACAACAAAATGTAAAAAAAAAACGAACCTCGTACGGTAACAAATCTTGATAATATAAATTGTTTATAGAACTTAAATCGTTCTTTATTTTGGCACGCAGTGTATCTAGTTTCGTAAATGTAACAGACATCTTGTTATTGTGATAAGGTTCCACTACTGTAATGTATGAGATTCGTATGGATGCATCTACAGGGCAACCCATGGCTACACTACACGTAAGGTACCTTTAATGAACACTCTTTGTACTAACTTGACTTGGCATAGCATGCATGCATTCTTTATCGCATGTACCATGGGGAGTGAATCACATGATCCATACTCCTGCTTGGAACAATTCCTGCCGCTGAATTTCGTCGTCACCGAGCACAACCGCGTTGTGGATTTATCTGTGCCCAGCGGTATTTTCAAACCAATACGACTTAGGGTTCATTGAAGAAGGGAGCGTACTCCTTCCTTAAAGGCCTGCAACTCATCTCCATTGCCGGCTATTGCGGATATTCATTGGCGTCGGTGATCACTTATACTAAGCGACAGCAGCTCGTTTGCTTATGCTATAAAAAACAATACAGTGTAAGCCTCTCGCATGGACTCCGTCCGGTCAAGGCCAAGTGCAGTGGATGAGCCCAGCGACTGATCTTTGCGGGTATATATGGAAGAGGCCTACTTCCAAAAATAATACAAATATGTTTTGTTTAACAAGATGTTCAAATTCATAAGGTAACCTGGACATTTGCACCGGTGCATTAATAGTGGAGCCGCAACAACATCTGTTGAACGTCCGGCTCGACCGGTGAAATACCACGACCTCACAGAAGACAGGCGTAGTTGGGATTTAAATAATTTAAAATGTTGCATGCTTCTTCATTTTAATCTAGCTAAGACTCAGGAGGGTCGAGTCCTGAATCCACCACTGTAGTCATTTCATTCCGCTCTTTACTACACTTACTATATCTTCAACTTTACGGAATTTTAGGATATATTATACACAGGTAAATAAAAAGTCAGATCGAACAACAGTTGAAGATAATAGCGGGCCGTGTGTCCAGTCCAATTATCAGGCACTGTGACACATTGGTACTTTAAAAAAGTACGATAATAAAATACAAGAATATCTACTATATAAGTATATAGGGAGTACCCGTAACCGACGAGCTTGTTTGCGTAGATCTATGGATGCAGAAGAAGCGAGAGAGGTGTGCCAGGATCACGCCAAATGGAAATCCTACCCCTCTGGGTTACGGACGTGAGCGTATATTTATTTTTTTATTAATCTACTACATAAGATAGTTTGACACGAAATCATTACTAGGTACCCAATATATTTGAAAAAAAAAAACTGTTCAGTCAATCCATTAAGCAGCCTACAAGCTTTACGCTTATAGACGTAGTCATAACTCCAACCATTAACTCCCCCCTTCTCCCCACGATATACTTATTATAGGCCAAGTGACTTACCGCCTTATCAAGTGATGTCTCCGATCCGGTCACCGCAAACACCTCGGTGCTTTCCGTCGGCGTTATCCTGCTAACGTTCACGCAGTCCAGCGCACCCATAGCGTGGTACACACGACCCTAAAGGATATTTGGACTACACACGGCCCGAAAGGATACTTAGCAGTACACACGGTCCTAGACAATGTGTACATGGATCTAAAAATGTGTTTCCATACACACGGTCCTAGGACGTCTTTATGTACACCCGGACCTAAAGGATGTGTTTATGTACACGCGGACCTAGGGGATGAGTTTATGTACACGCGGACCTAAAGGATGTGTAAATGTACACACGGTCGGAAAGGATACTTCTACTATACACGGTTCTGTACGGCGTGAAAGGATACTACTTAGACTACACACAGTCCTAAAGGATGTATATATATACACACGGTCGCGTCAATTGTCCGATGCTTCTACTCGCGATATTGTCAAGCGACTGACAGGCCGGCGTGCGCATGCGCCCGCTTTGGTAATACTACTGACACGGATATAGCTCTGCTGGAAGTGACAGACGCTTATCGTTCACTTGGACCGGTTTAGTAAACAGTATTTTATATGGTTGATAACATTGACGCGTCTTTACTTACGCCTTGTTGGTTAGTTGGTTTATTAAATAGTTATTAGGGAGAGATGGTCTCCTTCTTTATCAATAACATACTAATTAAGTTATTTGGTTAAACTTACTTTAATTAGTAACTAGCTGTTGCCCGCGGCATCGGACGTATTTGTTTCTTATTTTTTGGAAAGTTTTGTGAGAGGATTTCGCCGATAATAACTTTGAATTATAGGTAACATATGTCAAAAAGTTGATGTCATTTTCTGTACCCTTGACAATGCATGCAAAATTTCATGATGGTTAAGGACTTAGAGCGTAACAAACAAACGAATTCACATTTATAATATTAGTTAGAATGCACACATTTAGTTTTAAAGTTTGATTAAGCAGATTGAAATGGTGGTGTTTGAGACCACCTAAGGCTTTATGAGAGAACCTCTTAATTAGGATGATAGCAATTAATTTAGATAAAAGCTTATCAAATTTGATCTAATACCAACAAGATTGGTACATTAATTTAAGCTATCAAATAATCATATAAAGTTAGCTACTTTTAACTTACTATCTTCTGAACTACCTAGTTAAGTAAAAGATAACTTAAAAATTAAATTACATTGCAAACTGATCTTGAACGTATCTAATTAAAAAAATTAGCTTGTCTGTAAGCCACATCAAGGCAACTAACATCGTAGTCGCTCAGGTAACTTTCGTGAGTCATACATACACGTGAGTTAGCCCGTCGCGGGGAGGTGAGTGGCTACAGTTATGTCAGTTTTGGGTCACGGAAGTATAAGGTGACACGGATATTGAAGTTATATCTTCTTTAAAATATCTGAGGGGGTAAATCTTTATTCTTCGAATTGCGAAAAATTATGTGAAAAATTATGACTAGTGACCCGTCTCCGCTCCGCCTGGACAGCACTAATTAATTGTAACCAAACTGATTACCCACTGAATCTGAACTTTTTATAAATTTTATCGAAATCCAGCCGTTTCGGAACCTATAGGCAATATAGTATATGTACGTATATAGGGAATATATGTATATACATCGCCTTCTATATATTCATACGGAAACTGTATTAAATTTTTGTTAAATATTTTCTTAAAACAACTTTTCCTCACATTACCTTATAACATTAGCCACCATATTATACAATTTCACTTCACTTTATCTCACGATTTTTACAAAATTACAAAATTTCCGATGAAAATATAATAAGTGTAATGGCCGCCATGTATGGTAACAGACGTTTGTTTGTTTACAACAATTCTATCTTGATATAGAACAAACTATAAATAATTCTTTAATTGTTTTCTATACCCAACTCCTAGCGTCTTTGCAGCACAATATTTATTTCATTTCATCACTGGACCAATAACAACTGGAATAATAATATATTGTTTTTGTTTTTTTTAATAAATAGTGCGGAGGAAACTTTAACAAACGAGTCATTTGTCAAACACACTGCTATCAAAAGTAAACATACGTGAACTGCAATTGTTCCTGGCAACAAACAGGACATTCCTGTAGAAAGATTAAAGACAAAGTACAATATTTATTGAAAGGAAGGAATAAAACTAGTTCCTTTTATATTTATACTAGACGTGCCCCGCGGTTTTACCGAACTAAAGAACTCAAGTACTTCGGAATTTCGCTCACCCGCACGTTTACTTCCCGCTTAGCGTTCAATTTCCTTCTGCTTGGTTCCTAAAGCTAGCGTCTAGCCTCTAGCCTTCAGTAAAGGAAATATCAATTTTTTGTTCTTTCCCATGTCCATTAAATGTCGACACCGAATCTGCAACTCATTAGCTTGTTACAGATGCCTATTGGTAGCAACCAATTTATATCGGATGAACCGCTTGCTCGTTTGCCACCTTCTAGTGACAAAAGGGAATAGCACAGAAAAAGGAAAGAAGGAAAGGAAGAAAAGAGGATTGATCTAGTACCTCATTCATCAGAGGAAGCATAGAAGTATAAAAATTTAATGAAATATACTACCTGTTCTTCACCTCTGTTTTCTGTAAGATCGTGGGACTTTCCCGGTCGTGGTAATTGATGTCACCAAGGCAAAGCTCTGTCTAGCTATTAAATTTGTCATGTTAAAATATATTTTGAATAAAATTGATCACAACTAAAGAAAGATCACACTGCACGTGTCTAATCTTTAAATGTGATTACTTGTTGCGGAATATGTAACATGTCCCGATTGCTTTGAACCTAAGAGCAATGAGACTCAGTGCACTGATCCTGCAGGTTGCAAACAATGACACGCGAGGCGTCACGTGATCCCTTTGCGCTAACCTTGTCTTCGTTTCTATATCCGCGTGTCGAATGACTAATTAAACTCATTGTATGCACTAGCTTAATGCAATTCTGAGTGATAGGGTTGTCACACTCACTACCAACCCATAGCAGAAAATTATAAAAATAGGTGATGTTTAGTAAAGTAAATCAAGTAAAAATTAAATGCTAGTAGTAATAAGGCAGCATTTCAAACTCTGGAAGACAGTGTCTGTAAGTCTCTAGGCAACCTTATATGAGACAGATTGCTAAAGAAGGCAGTTAGAAGTACATGTAACGTTATTCGTTTACAACGACATTTCAATTTAAAAATTAAATAAGTCGTGTAGACAACCCTAAGTTTGCGATGCATTGTGTGTTGCGTTAGATATATAAATAGTACATAGAGCTATAAGACAAATATCTTAATGCTATAATTTTTATTATGTTACTTAAAGAAGCTTAAATAAAAAACCATTACATAATAATTACATAATAAATGAGTGTAATACACAAGCAATACGTATGGCGCACAGTTCTGGGAACTTAAAATGCCAAATTCAACACTGTCACTTGCAATAGAAGAATGCCAGTCAAAGTCAAGGGTTTGGTCTTCATGACCAGTTCTTTTGTATGGCACTGAAACATGGGCCATGGGCCAAAAGAACGTACGTACCATCATTGTTGCTGGAATGGAAATTCTAAGGCGGATTTGCAGCATAACCAGGCGTGTTGAGATAAGAAGGCCGCCTGACTACGTCGGCAATTTGGTACTACTGCCTTCTCTTCAAGTCAATCGCTCACTTTACATCCTAACTCAATATAATAAAGGCGAACTTGAGTTTGTTTGTTACACTTTAACTCCTGAAGCGATCATCATGAAATTTTGCACAAAAACCGAAGGGATTTATAGGGAAAAAAACCTAGTATAGGTTGCCATGGTAATGCGTGTTACGACAATTAAAATGACAATATACTATACCATAGCAACCAATCCGCGTGCAACAACTAGTTTAACATAAACTATACTTTTATCCTGGTCGACTCACGAGAATTCCATTTTCTAGTTTTATTTTTTTTTATTTTAATTGTCATTCAAAGCCACATACCGTGTAGGCTGCGGCCAGTAATTTTATTTTTAAACCGTTTAAATCGCACACACGCAGCCACCCGTGTGTCCGGTGACTCATGGATTTAAAAAAAAACTATTTACTTTCGCGCGCATGACGCACTAAGTTATTACACAGTTGGTGCGATGCTCATACTAAATGTGTTAACATCCTAACAATAGGTTTGCGGTTATCGGAAATTCCACCAGTAGCCTGATGTTATATTAATATCGTCATAAAAGGCTATTTTATTACCCTTAATAATTTAAAAAAATGTAATTTTTAGAACTGAATTCTAATTTAAGTCAATCTTGGACGTCTCGTATTACGTCTCGTAGTTATTTATGCGTATAAAAACATATACCTAGCGTCCTTACAGTAAACGTGCGCAGTGAAGATGCGGCATCCATTGTAAACACAATTGGTCAAGTTTTATTTTTGTCGAAGAAGGTAGCAAACGAGCAAGCCGGTCATTTGATATTCCGGCCATTCGTGCAATAGATATTCGTGCAATAGATATTGTTGCGGGCTCTACCACTGTTGTTGCGAGATCTTTCTGGTGATTTCTCAAGAAGACCTACCCACCAGTGGAAAGCTGTGGCAGGAAGAAGGTCTCTTCAACATGTCCACGCCTCCAAAATATATATACGTTTCTCAATTCTCGTCACATCATTGTCTGTCAAGTCACTTTCCCTCCCACATATACTTTTACTTTTATTTACATCGAACAGATCATTGGTAGTGCAGAAAGGATCATGATAATAGTGTTGTCATCTCTTTCTACCAATGTATTGAGTGTTGTTGTTTTTTTGATGATGAATAGTGTTTGAGAGCTCCCTCAACTATCCCGGATGCGTATTCTTTCATAAAGGGTCTAATCTTGTTGATTTGGAAATCTGTACCTTTCACCGTTGCATTACGGTCGTAAATTAGTTTTATTGCTCGTTACGTTTTCCTTTACCATCCAACTCCTGGAATTCTATCCTACTAATTAACTCAACCTACTTAATATTATCAATGCGAAAGTTTGTATGTATGGATGTTTGTTACTTTTTCACGCAAAAACTACTGAATGGATTTTAATGAAACTTTACATTAATATAGCTTATACATCAGAATAACATATAGGCTATAATTTATAAAGATATTCTATGAATTGTAGAAAATATAACGATAACTGTGAAATAAGGAGGAAGAAATTCCGCCATTTGCAAGCTATTCTGGTGTGCGCTGCTAAGACCGTTAGAGTTATATGTATATTGTGTACAATGGAAATGCTTACCTTAAATGGTCCTCCAAAAAACCCGCAACAGCATATATCTATTTTTTATGAGAAAGCCATTATCGCCAAAATATTCTATCTATTTAATTATAGGGAGCGAGGTTTACCGGGCCAGCTAGTCTTAAAATACGTTAACACTGTATGGTGAAGAAAATGATGAAAAAGAGGCGCATTATTCTATGACTTTATACCATTAAAATATAGGCATTGTGACCAGTTACAAAATAATAAAATCTTAACGATTCTTTTAGCCTGTGATGTAGAAATTTAGGTAACATTATTTCTGTACGTTTTTGCCAGGCATTTCTTAATCCAATTCCAGTCACGAAGCCGTAAAATGTAATTGTGTTTATCGCATTTTAAATAACATAATTACATCGAGTTACATTTTTTGAGTAACGTTTCTTTTGACTTAACTACTTGTAACACGAAACATTTTCTTCCAATCCGATAATAATAAAATAACGGCCCGAGGCGAGGCTGAGCTAAGTAATTTAGGCTTAGGTTAGGCACCTTCTGCGCCCTGCCGCCTAGAACCCGGTGTAGTTGTAAATTCGTCTTCCAGGCAACCAGTGACATTTCAGTCACAAAAAAAAACATTTACTAAACATGAAAGAAGTTGAATGAAAGCTAATTTCGACGATACATTCCTAGTGCTCTTTGTTTGACCCATGTATAACCTTTTTGATCAATTCATTGTCATCAACTATTAAAAAAAAATCAAATTTGACTTTCAAAAATGCCATACATACAGTTTTACTGCATAATTTATTGTCCTTTGAAAATATTTAAAAGATTAAACAGTGAAATATGAATATTCCTGAGGTATATTCGTACGAGGAGCGAGCTATAAACACTGTGGTTTCGGTGATCAACCGAGCTAAAGAGATGCTTGGGGACCGGCAGACTTTAAAACAACTAGCAAGTTAGTACTAACCCTAAAAGTAATCTATTTATAAATATAAGAAGAAGCTGAGTAATATATCAACGCTCAGCCTAAACTACTGGACTTGAAATTTTGCAAAGATATTTCTTTTATTAACTTAGGCTTACTTAGGCTTAGGCACTAAGAAAGGATTTTTCTAAAAGACGAGAAGTAGGTGATAAAAGTTTGTATGGAGACATAACAAGCGTAATTAAAATTAGAAAAAGAGGACAACTTAAAAGCTTAAAAAGTAATGTGGTTAAAGATCCGACATAAGGAATTCATACCCTCATCTGTTATTTGATCAAGGTCTAGATTATATGTTATCAAAGTAGTAAATCAAAATGGGTTGCCGAGCCAAATCTAGAGCCAGCACTGTTAAATCGTAAAAACCAAATTAATTAACCCTTGCGTAACTCGCCGTTGGCGGTTCTAGAGGTCAAGTTTATGTGGACGGTCAACGGAATGTTGAATGAATGTACTAGCAACGTGCAAGCGTTTCACCTGATCATGAACTGAATGAACTCACATGAACTCTACTCACAAAAACATGAACTCTACTCATAGTTCTGCTACAAGCAAATGAGTTGTAGATGCGTTGACTACTTCATGGGCACAGGACGGGATAGACAGGAAAAATATATTTTCAAATTGAACCGCTAGCACCTCAACCTTTCAGACAAAACGCAGAATACTCCTACTTTATACCTGTCTTCTGTGAAGCGATAGTATTTCACCGGTCGAGCCGACCCATTCGTGCGACAAACGTTGTTGATGCGGACTCGACGACTGTTTAGTACCATTACATAGACCTAGATTTGTCACATTTTGATTATAATCATAATTTGGTACTTCGCAGATAGTCGTGACGTGTACGCTGCACCCGCCAAGGTGAACTTGTCTCGACTCGAGCCCCCGCTGGCCCACACGAGTCGAGACCTCATCGCCGACACCATTGAGAAGACGTGGAAGTTAACAGATATTTTTAAATATTCATTGAAGTATAAAGGCAGCTCTAAGGACGAATGCTTGCAGTATTTCTATTTTGAGGTACAATCAATTGAAAAAAAATCTAACTTAAAAGTTATGTTTAAAACAGTTAATGTTATGGTATTGTTAAATTTTCATGATGTGGGTAAACTAATGCCCTTGAAATGAAGTCCTTGAGAAGTATGCTAGGCGTGACCCTGCGTGATAGGATTAAGGGTCACTTTGTAAGGGAAAATCGTGGATTAAAAGAGGACTTTGGAACTAAAATTGAGAAGAATGAATTGAGATAGAGTGACAAGCTTTATTTATGCTTTAGAAATTAATATCAGTGTTGCTAGTCCTAATAGAATTGATATCGACATTATTGGTGACATACGAAAAGACCGTATGGCAAGTATGCTAAGACCGCCGTACCGTATATAAATCCGTAATCTTCGCCTTACCCAAATGAGGGAACGGGTGATTTCGTATTGCCACAATATTTTGATTACAGGCCATCTTCAGCCAACCAACAGTTTCCTACCCTATACCGCAAGCTACCGCTTCAGCATTCTTCCGAGTCCAAGACAAACTGATAGAACCACCGGAGAAACGTGGAGTTCCAAAGGTATGTATGCTTTCGGAGAAACAAGAGACTGACGAATGGAGTGAAGCGAATTCCCCAAGAAATATTGTGTTGATCATAATTTTTCGAATTCGAATTTCGATTCTATGGTGAAAGGGAAATCTCCAGGACACGACGGCCTCAGCATAGAACACCTACAACACGCGGGCGATCA
>JWHW01049781.1:72767-92116 GCA_000931545.1 Papilio glaucus | reverse complement strand
TTCACACTTATTCCTCCACAAACATTCAGGGTGGCCAAACGGGCCTCCGCAATCCACTTTTCGCCCCTCCGGGAGACAGAGCGTGACGGGTGGCTAGCCGCGTCGCCGACTTCTACTGTGTAATAGAAATAGTAGGCGTGAGCCTACCTTCTGTGAGGTCGTGGTATTTCACCGGTCGAGCCGGACCATTCGTGCAACAGATGTTGTTGCGGGCTCTACCACTGTTAATTTGGTACTGAATGGCCTATGTTTTGTGATATGTATTGTATTCAGGGTAAATGTTAACGCGGCACGTTGTTGAAGCGAATGTTATGCGCGCAGGGGACAGTGAGGGACGGCTGAAAGCGCCCCCGCGCATCTAACCAACAGGTGGTTCAGTCGGTACTGAACAAGTAGTTTAGTTGAATCATTTCACAGCGCAAATCTTTTTTATGCGCGCCGCTGTGACGTCATTTAGGCCTCATGCACGAGTTAGTAAAAACTTCTAATAAAAATATGTGACCAGTAAAAAAAGTAATATATATTAACACTTATAATAACATAAACACGCCGAATAATATATTAACACATATAAATGTCTTCTTATTAGTTTCACCGCAGAACAGGTTACAGCACAGATGTTTTCCGTCGGCTTATAATTTATGCGACCTTGCCGTGGCGTTTTAAAATGTTGTAAGTTGTTAGGTACATGTAGTTTTGCGGAGAAAGATATTTTTAGAAAGAGGTATTATTCTTTGTTTCTGGATGGTAACTTCTGTTTGGTTTTAAAACTCCTATCGGATTGTAAGGTGGCAGAAAAATTGTGTCTAGCTTAGACCTCTAGTTTTTTTGTGTTACAAGACTTATTGGAGTGTTTATATTTGTTAACGTATTTGCCGTATGAGATTTGATCTGATGGTTTTAAAACGTAAGAAGAGAGTTGTAATTTTGTGACGCTAGTGGACTTCCTTTGTAAAATTACTACAGGTTTTCTATAAACCTAGCTGCCTTTCATCGCAGCAAGAAAGAAAGAGTCGATTAATTTCTACAAAATAAAAACATGGGTAATTAGAAATTAAATTATTGTTTCGCTAGATGTTGGCATTGCTATATTGTCTTAATATTTGGAAAATAAGAACTATTTATTTAACTTAGAAGAAAGAAATACATTTTGGTATTAATTAAATGAAACTTATCTTGAAGATATAATGTTTAGTTCATCATTCATTATTTTAGGAATGTGTATAATGGTCGTGAGAAAACCATAAGTGCTTTTTATCTAATCTGCATTCGTTCTTATCTTTTAAAAAATCATTATCGCCGTGTATTATTCTTTGAATAAAGGTCGGCTTATACGATATAAATCAATAATTTGCATTTGTAAAAAAGATACAGAGTATATTCACTGAACTACCGTTCACTTTTGTAAACATTTAATTTGTTTAAATTAATTGAAATAGCTACTACAAAATAAAATAATGTACTAATTAAGAGGTTTAGTGATTTTAAAAATCAGTTAAAAACGCTAAGCATACTTTACGCCATCTGTTGTTCAGTAGAACATTAGTTAGTTTATAAAATAGCGCCATCTTACGGTGAATAGTTTCAAAAGTAAAGTTCTAACAAAAGTTTTCTTAGTAAAAAAAACGTACCAAAGACATTAAACTGTTTCAATGTAGGTTAATAAGAAGGACGAAATATAATATCGGTTAGTAAGATGAACCCAACTTGAAATATTTTATTCGTCCAATAATATAAATGAAAATGTCAAATTGATAAGTAAATAGATTATTAACAAAACAATATATTAAATGAATATAATACGTCGAATAATAAACTGTTTATCTTATTCAATTGAAATCAGAAGGCAAAGCAGGGAAAATTAAATACTTTTTTAAATTGCTATGATATTTGTATACTTCTATAACAATTTTCTAATATTTACATAACACCAATTTGTACATAGCAACATTTAAAATCTCATAAAACAATATAGTATTAAACTATTTTGATTTTATTATTATTATACAAAACTATTTTAAGGCATTTCTTCTAAATACATCTATTCAAGATAATAAACCTCTACATACCCTAAGTTCTTCTGTAATATTGCGATATTTATTAAATACATTCAAGTTATTTGCTATCATTGTTATAACAATTTGAATAAAACACATCTATCGGTTTTAAGCACTTACATAAACTAGAATCAATGAAACAGAAATCCTTTAAGTCTAAGACTATTGTTTTACATAACTTCTAAATCTAAGCATAAATAAAAAAATGACGTCTTATTTAATACATTATTAAGTCAAAACTTTTAGGATGCAATATTCCAAATACATTAACTATTTAGGCTGTTGGACATTAAATCAATGTGCAGTAAGCCAATGTCCAACAACCAATGTCCAACAAGCCAACGTCAACAAATAATGCGCTGCGTCTATTTGTACTTCGTACGGTTACAGCGCGGCCGGCGCATTGGGCCCTCAATGAAGAGCAGCGTTCAGTCCGCGTCCGCATCGCGAGCTTTATGAACGTATTTGTTTTTATTTAAATTTCGATCTTCCGAACGTCGTCGTCGTCGAAATATAAGACGCGCAACGAACTATTTTATTTGACATTTGTTTTTTTTTTATAATTAAGGAATCGATTTTTGACGTGCATTTAGCGATTATTGTTTTCGTTTTTTTTTGTACTCTTAATTTCCGAACGTGTTTGTGTTTTGTTTTTTTTTTCTCAAAAAGTCGACTGTTTTTGGAAAATGTTCTGCACTTTGTGCGACTAATCGGTCGCATCGAATAATTATTTTTGGTAAGTTTTATAGCTTGTAATTATATTATGTTACATGTTTCTTCTATAAATATATTTTGACTGCAAGCCGGTCGCATCAGTCTATTTGTTTATTTTATATGTTTATGTCATAAAAATATTTTAGTGCACCGTAACCGTTAAACGGGACGCAGTTAATAAAATTGACAGTTCAGTTTGCTTCGAATAACTATAAATGTTAAATATAAGTCAATTTAAGTCACAACTGCTCACCATAACGTAGCTAGGAATTTTATCCTACCTTTAAAAGTAAAACAATTGAAAAAAATCTAGTAAGTATAAAATATATCTAATTTATGTGATAATTTTTCAGTTTTAGTTCACTAAATAAACTATAATGATTGATTCAAAAAAATAAAAACATAAAAGTCCAATTAATCCATAAAATTATTTTATTAAAAATCTGCAAAGATTTCTATAATTTCTTGTTAAAGAAGACTACATTAGAAATCAATAGTTTTCTAATTTGATTACCTATTAATTAATTTCTCGTTACTAATTATTGAACGGAACGACATAAATTAATAACTTTGAATTAATTTAAATAAAAAAAAACATTAACACCAAACATTTTATCAATTATCGCATGTTATATACGTCTTTGTTATTGTTTTCCGATTAGATTATCAATTCATTTCTTGCAACTAATTATTTGTCTGAACTGATAATGAACAGTAAATTTAAAACTTGTTTTAAAGTTTTACTTTATTTATAGATTAACAGAAAGTTTTAGGTTATAATTCCATACTTGTAGTTTTAGTAATTATTAAATAATATTTTAATTATCTGTGGTTTTCAATACTGGCATAAAAGTCGAAAAACCGTTGCCTATCATTAAGAAAAAGTTTACTAATAAAACACATTATAGAAACGTCAAAAAGTAATATATTCATATCTTTTGACGTTTTTATAATAAGAGATTTTTATCAAAGAAGTTATGTGAGCATTGAGTTCGGCCTACAGAGAATAAAATAACGTAACATGTTACGCAAGGCGTTTTTATAAATTATGCAGCTACCGAGAAGATGTTACTGCGTTCAAAGATAAACAAACATCGACCGGCGTCGGTATAATAGATTCAATTTAATAGCTAAGTTTAAAAGAGAATTTAAATGACAACGTCAATAAGATTAACTTAGAATAAAATTATTTTGTCAATTCGCCATTTTGACTTTATCATTAATTTTCCAAATTTATTAACAGAATAACAAATAAAATATCGTACATCTCAAATAATCTATACATCTATGGAACTCGACTCGACACAAATCATACAAGAAATTTAAACATTCGTCCCTTAAGGAGAAAAACTATACTACCTTAAATAAACAATTCAGAGAAATTATTGTACAAGTTAAATATAACAAACGTACCTCCACTCCACTCTAAAAAATATCCGTTAAAATCATACAAATCGGCAAAACATAAGTATTGCAAATTTAACTTTTGACGTATATATATATTCAAATTGTGAGCAGTAGTGGCCCAGTGGTTTAGGCCTCGACTTACGTACTGTAGGTCGCGGGATCGAACCCAGGCAGGCGCTTTATTGTATTTAATTTATTTCATCACCACTGCTCGAAAAACGGTGAAGGAAAACATCGTGAGGAAACCGGCATGTCTTAGAACCGCCAAATTCGAAGACATGTGACATCCACCAACCAGCACTGGGCCAGCGTGGTGGATTACGGCCTCTTTTCTCTCTCGGAGAGGAGACCTGTCTCCCTGTAGTGGTGAAACATACTAAAAAGGGCTGATTTATTTTTATTATTATATATTCAAAATGAATATGATACACTATTTAACAATCTATAAAAACATAAATACAGCTGAAATTGAAACCCGCGTCCAGTGCAAAGCCCTAACCATTAAATTTCACAACGCAATGCGGTTATTCCTTCGTCTTTAAGACCGACCTACAATCTCACGGTCGAAAGTTCTCCAGAAAACCAAGTAACAATACTACTGAGCTTTTGTTGTTCGTGTTCTAATGCACCAAAAAAATATAGAAAAAAGAAGATTAAAGCCAGGTTACTTATAAGGGCGATGATCTCAAACCTGTCACATTTGTAATTTTAAAAATATTGCTGAGAAGCTACTAGATATTGTAATTTCTGTACTTCACTTAAATTATTTCCGCACGTGAAATATTAAAACTAAAAATGCTCACACAGATAACAATACTCATTGGCCTTACTGGCTGAATGGTAAACAAACTTTTGCCTTTTTGTAATAAGTTCGACTGTCGTAATAAAAATATGAATTCCACAGAATAAAAATCAACATCAAAGACAATTATTGAAACACCTCTTGTTATCTATAAGCAAAACAAAAAGTCGTATATTATTTTATAACAATGATAGTCATGCTTGAAAGATTAAAAAAATACTTATGTAATAGGTTGCTATTGTCGATTAAGATTGTAAACGAAATCAAAAGACAATTCATACAAGTAAATGAACAGTATAAGAAAGCATAAAAATTTGTACCCTCACCTGTTATTTGATCAGGACCTAGAGTATGTTAGATAATATGAACATTGATAAATAACAAGTTCACAAGTGACATACAACGAAATATTAGACTCGAGTTCGATTTAAAGTCCACATAAACTTGACCTCTAGAATCGTCAACGGCGAGGTACACCAGGGTTTAACCTAATTTGGTTTCAGTGTGTCAACAGTGTTGGTCCCAAATTTACTCACTTTTTATTTATCAATGTACATATTATCTAATATATAATCTAGGTCCTGATCAAATACCAGATGAGGGTATAAATTTATTGTGACGTATCATAGACAATAAATACATTCAAATTTCGATAACCCTCATCGCTATGTTCATAAACTTAATAAACTGACCTAAAGGTCTTGTTACCAGGCCATAAAATCTTTATTAAAAAAAAACTGACAGATCGAAATATCACATGTCAAATTTAACTTGAAATTTACACCGATGGATATGTTAATTATGTTTAACTTAATTATTACAACTCTAACAATTACTGTTTTATGTTAATAAATATGATTACAATAAAATCAAAGTTTAGTTTAGACTTTACCATATAAGACTGTGTATCGTGCAAAACCAGCTCAAACAGAGTAAGTTTATATTTATTTTATTTGAACAATGAACTAGTTAATAATATAAATATTTTTTTATTATTTTATCATGCCATTTTATTTAGTAGTCAAAATTCCAAGAACAAAGTTTTCATCTTATCATGTATATCTTCCCACAAACTGTATTGCCTTAGAATTTACATATAAATAATTACAAAATCTACACACCTAAGTAACATAAAAGCACGTACGTGTTGTACATACTTAATTATATTAAGTTATACACGCACGTCCTTTCAAATACGTGGATAATACACAACAAAGTCACAATGGAATGTTGTAAACAATCAAATATTCCGTTAATACAAAAGACGATTTAAGTTAAAGAAAACAAAACCAAAATTTATTAATTCGCATCAAAGTATTGTAAGCATCTTTATCACAGTTTTTTTAAATTTACAATCGCTAGGTAATACCGTAATTTTATACGTAGGATGTAAATCTAATTGCTGCAAAGAGATCAGATCAGTTGACATTCAGATACCATTCTTTTGACAGCTGTCAGTTTTATGAAAAATGGTAGGTGAGTGACCCTTTGCTACTTCACCTTGCGAACCTTGTATGCTTTGTCTCGTTATGAATTCAGGTGACATGTAGAATTAAAAAAACACAGGCAGTCATAAGGACTGTCGATAGAAGTGAAAACTCAAAACGGATAGGGCGCGACATTAGTTCAAAAATAAATCATTAATCAACAAAAATAAATCAATAATCAACAAAAATAAACCCTTGAATCTTAAAAATAAAAATTCAAAATTGAATACAAGAAAAATAAATTAAAAAAAAAGTACGTCGAAACTGTTCCAAATTCAAACAAGATTGTTGCTCTTTGTGCCGCACATTAAGCATGTTGTTCACAAAAACCTATAAGATTACCCCCTACCAAATATCGTCTAACGTGGCTAAAGAAGTTTTTACTTCAAACAATGTATTACGTATCATTTAATCGCCACGTGAAACAATTTCAAGTGTTAAAAATTCCTTTGACTTTATCTGAATGATTACGATAAAAAAAAACAAAGCTGGAACAAAGAAACACGAGATATTAGTGGAATCGTCCCGTTATCGGTTATTTACGTCGGCTAGCTGGAGATAGACGTGAGTTGCGTAACTTTGACGCCGTCGCTTCGGATACCGCGTCAAGGGATGTCATAATACATTCAAAATAACCTTTCACATATGGCATATAAATTAGTATCAATAAAATCGTTGATAGGCTTTTAACTATACAATTTTGACATATTGTAAAACACTATATGTATAACTTTATGCCGTGAATAAGGTAAAAATACAAGTAAATAAAAAACTGGCCAAGTGCGACTCGAACTCGCGAACGATGGGTTCAGTACTCTATAAAAAACCGGGTTTGTTGTATGGGATACCTAAAATATTTATTTTATTCTGGTTTTTAGTAACATAAATATATTATCTGTGAAAATTGTCTAACTATCACGGTTCATGAGATACAGACAGTCATACGGACAGCGGAGTCTTAGTAATAGGGGGTTTAACCCTTTGAGTATGGAACCGTAAAAACTAAATAGATTTTCATCTCACCACTATGCGTATATTCTTGCAAAAATAAATGGACACATTTATCTATATACCGGCAACTCAAGAGAATACAGATATTTTTTTATTAGTTATGCTTGAGTTTCACTAAATTAATAAAAGGACTCTCTATCTGGTATACAACGTAGGCAACCTCTTCTCGCCATTCGTTTAAATAAAAACATTATTTTTCCTAGCATAACTATCGAGATTTATTTTTAGTATCCAATCTCTTTTTTTATTTTTTCAATTTTCATTAAATAGCTTACCCTTACCCAGTTCTTCGTTTTATCTTATGATTATTGTGGAACTACGTAACTAGGTCACCGGTAAATGGAAAATCTTTAGTAATCACACAATAAAACTCAAGGATTACGCATTAGGGACGATTGGGAAAATTCTATCGAGTCTTTTGCACTGATGTAAGGTCGCCAGATTTAATAAAATCAATTGTATTGTATATAGGAAACCACAAGTTCTTAATACAAACAAAAGACACATCTTTTTAAATAGCCACAGCTATTTAAATCCCTCTTGAATATTTGTTCGGGAAATAAGTTGTAATAAATAATTCTTGTGGTACGTAGAATCATAGTTAAAATGTTGACTGACATGACAGTGTATGAATATGACTACAAATGTACATATCTGATGACGGATATAGAATCAAAATTGGTAGCGTTCACAGTTTTTCGAAGATGTGTTTTTAATGGCAACATTTCCATTTAATTTTTTTGAGGTTAAATTAGATTTATTTGATACCAAATGGTTTCTTAGGGTCGAATCTAGTTACAAAATGTATAAATGTTGTATTAAAAATAGATTTTCTATAATCGTTTAACACAATCAGTTTCTAGTCTTGTTCTAAAACAAATATATCTTCCTCACATTAATACGAAAGTAGCGCCATCTGCTCTACTATGTTTATCAGCGCGCCTTGACCTCTGCCAACACCTAAATGGGCAATTTGGGTGATAACACCCACGTACACACACAAGAATAATTTTATGTTAAGCGGCATTTTAATGCACATGCGTAAAATTATTGTAGCATTTTAACACTTATTCTGTTTTGATAAAATTGCGCGTGGAATGGAAACACCTTCGCTCACTTACATATAACTTCTCTAGTGCAACATTGTACAGCAAGCAAAGAAGCTATACTATGTTTATTGGTCTCGTAGGTCATAGATTATTTGACAATGTAAACTTTTTGGCACACTGTACAAACATCTCATGTTAGTAATAGTACATGCAATATTTTAATGCCACATGGAATAGTAAAAGTGTATAATTGTTTATGGTTTTAACAAAAGGTTAAAGGGTAAAAAACTATTAACTATGAAAAAGTGTACACAGAAACGCAATAAACACGACACACATGCGACTCAAGCTCGGTTAAAGCCTGTCCAGATAAAGCGTTTTACGTGCGTTTCAATTTTTGTTGCGCCCAAATCCCGCGTAGTTCTGGACGCAGCAATAGCGCCTTAGTATCTCTACTCAATATGATCGAGTTGAGAGAACGGCTGGATGCAAGCGTTTTACACGCGTGTTCTCACGCGCCTAAAACGCTTCATCTGGACAGGCTCTTAATGTTTACGCCAGAAACTATAAAAATTAAATTTATAGTGTTTTGTTTTTGTTTAGTGTCACCGTCGGGGAATAGTTTTAAAATGGCTAAATTTGGAAAATGTTTTACTTCCTTCGACTTAAATAAAGTCAAGTTTTATTGTCCTTTTATTTATAGTCTGTGCGTTATGCTATTAAAAAGCAAAAGGCTGTAGGCGAGAATTTTACAGTGACACATGTTTATTGTTACTGCGTCCACATTTCTTACAGCTTTATTCGTATTAGAAAGTTTTTATACCTTATGAAGAAAAGAAATTCAGAAGGAGTTCAATTGATGCGTTACCTCTATGCATTATTCAGAATATAATGTAGCTAGAATTTCAGAATATAATGAATAATCTTGAGCAACATAAAGTTTACACTCTTTAAATACAAGATGGCGGTACTGTTTATCCCAAACATTTAATTATCTGTGACAATATTCAGATTCGAATTCAAATAAGTCGATTTTTTTGCTTAGTCGTCAGATTGATGTAGTCATTCCACTTCCCACTTTGATCTCTCTTACATTCTCTTAAAGCCTCATACATTGGGCATTTAATTATATATACAGAATATGTAATTTATAGTACATATTTCCGTTTGTCTATCGGTCAGTCGCAATAAGTATTATTTTCCAAGCAGTCAATCGTCGCCTCGGACTGTTCAAGTTCAAAAGCAATCAGCCAGTACTGACATCGAGACTCCGAATATATCGCTGTGAAAACCATGCGTGCGTTCAGAAAAGCACTGATCGCTTTCGGTAATGCTTCGGATCGATGCAGGACTCAAACAACACTTTTGTGTCGAACATATCTGTCTAGTTCCGTACCATGGTCGGTGAGGCATTGAATCCAAACTATCAGGATAGCACTAAAGTTCCTTAAAATGAATTAATTAAAGAATTTATCCAACAATATGAAGTCCAATTGTGTTTAATTGATCTATTTAAATATAAGCAATGAATTATTTTCTGTCGCGTGATATTTCGAATGGTATATTTCAAAGCGAATCGATTTTATCGAAGACATTTGTCGCAACAGATTAACAAGGAATCGATCTAGTTCATGTACAATGACCACGTTCAGGAATCCGGAGCGTGGGATGGACGATTTGTAGATTGGCGACCTAAATATTATCTGTGGAGCACAGAACTGGCTTGTCCGATGCAGATCTCTTATATGGTGACGGCTGTACAATTTTATAACTGTTAAAAAAGATACTTAGAGCTACGTCGCTACCTTATACGTCGCACTAGACTGTATAGTCAATTGCGGGTGAAGGAAATCGCGCACAGGACACCGCCTCACCCCTTTATACCTAATATTTTGTATTGCGTAGCGACTCGTGCGATATTCCGAGTCGCCATTAAGTTTGGTTTTCTCTATACTAAACACGTGTTTAAGAGTTTGTTTGCCTTTTTCCATAAAAATAAGAAGCACGTGAATAGTTTACGCAAAACATAGTCATTCACAACTTATACCTGTTTACGATGGCGTGGGAGGAAGTTGTAATATTTTTATAGTTCAGTTTGTTGGCTATAAAGTGCGGAACCGATCGTTGAGTTAGTTCGAGGAAATTGTAATGCCGATTGGGCAAGTGAATTGTTTCGCAATCGAATTGACCTGATCGATTGAATGTTGGCCAATGCTAACATTGTTTTATGTTTACGTACAATGAACGAACAGGAAATTGAATTTGCTAAGTAATAAAGAGTTATTGTTACTTCCTGTCTAGAAAACCTCAGATAAAAGGATTTATATTTGTTATACTGTAGATGTGTAAAAGGTACTTTAAGGATTGAAGTTATGGACCTATCACACTTCACATTAACATCAGTGTTGCCTTAAAATACACTCTCCCCACATGCATTCCTACATCGAGCTATACTATTGTAATTAGTCTTATTAGACTAATTCATAAGGTAAACTTTTTGTGCATTGTAAAAGCACGCTGTGACGTCATCGGGCTCAAATCTCACGTAATGCACAAGTAGAAATTACATACAAACACGCATATCAAAAGCAAAACTCTTACGATATCATTTGCCCGATTAGGCATTTGTTGATTTTCTAATTAATTTTTGAGAAAGACTAAATTAAAGCAGAGTTAATCTTTGACTAACACCTTTGCGTTATGAGTAACAAATTAGAGTGGATTGGAGGATCGACTAGTGCCGTTACGTGTTTTAATCATTGAAATTAAAAAAAAACAGTTCTCACATAACAATGGCTCTGTGAAACTGACACCGATGAATTCTTTAGCTAAATGTATTATAAACAAAGCCTAACAAGTTGAACGTTCGACGGTTAAATAATTATTTTTATAGTAGAAGAATGCAAACGAGCAAAGCAATAAACTTACAGCAAGCGATTTTTGACACTAATAAAGATATTTAAAACTAGAATTTATGAAATACGATGGTACATTGCAAATTATGAAGAAAAATGTTAATGGATACGTAAAATAAGGCACATGATTGGTCTTTTGTATTTCTTAAAATTCTCTGACTGAGCCAATCGGTTTGAACCGGATGCTGAATGACCTCAGTTAATTTTTAAAATACTTGAAACATCTTCCCTCTCTAAGAGAGGAGGCCTGTGCCCCTGCAGTGGGGAACATTCTAGAAAAGGCTGATTTATTATTATTATACTATTATGAAACATCCTTACGTATTTTGGGGTTCGTATAGATGTAATCATTTCTGTCGACCAGATATATGAAATACCGAAAGCTTGGACATCACCTATCTGTCCTCAATCGTAAATAGTTTGACTATACTCGTGCCACGATCACTAATTATCATACTTAGATCGGCTGTCTATTCCAAATACGTTAATTGGTATTTGGTTGGGCCTCACCAAGTAAGGCAGCAGTACTTTACGTATACAGTGAATATGTGTGAAATTACTATAAACCTTGATTCAATTGCAACAGTGGTAGAGCCCGCAACAACATCTATTGGGCCGGCACGACCTCACAGAAAACTGGGGTGAAGTAGAAGTATTATGCGTTTCGTCTGATGAGTGAGGTACCGGAGACCCAATTCTACTCGTTTCCCCTTCACATCCTTTCCTAATAAGGATCCTGGGAAGGGGAAAAGGACGGGCATGGGTCTCGATAGGAAACAAAGGTAATATCCTTTTTCCCTGTTCCTTCCTTTTTCTGTTTATTAAAGGTAGGCGACGCATCTGCAATTATTAGCGTGATGCAGATGCATATAGGTAGCGGTCACTACCAGGCGACACGCTTGCTCGTATCCACCTTCTTGACTTTTGACATTATATCAAAGTTGAATTGATCGATACGCCATCTAGTGGTGAATAGATCGATACCTCATAGTAAATCAAAGCTATGACGTAAATAAACCTAGTTTAGAATGGTAATAGATTTGTTCACCTGTTCACGCACTTACAGAAACAAGTTCAACTTAAAGTGTTTAAAAAAATACTTTTTCAATCAAAGCATACTTTACCACTTTAGCCGTCTGTAGTTGTAAGCAGTGTAAATAAACGGACCACTTGTAAATTAAGTAGCATGGGAATGGATGCTGTGTTATAACGATATTCGTGATCTTTACTCGAGTTTGTTTGCTTGTAAATATAACTTAAGTTAAACCGAGGAAGTATACAACTTAAACTTAAAAAGTATAACCACAACTGCGTGACGCAACAATCTTAAAACATTTATTCGAACTTTCTAAATTACAGGACAACATAAAAAAAGATAGACTCTTAAAGAATGAGGAATATACCTTCTTTTTATGTTTAGAAGGTGGTAAAGGCCAACGGGTCATCCGATATTAAATTACCACTACAAATAAGCTTAATAACCAGCTAATGAGTTGCAGACGCGTTGCCTACCTTTATATCAGACTGGACAGAAGAGGAGATAAACAAAAAAGGTTATTTCTTTTTCCCATTTTTTACATATTAGAAAATCATCGACAGGGAAAAAACTAGGTTTTTCGACTCCGGCACCACACACACAATTCTATAATTCGTCTGTTGAACAGACGAATTATAGAATTCTACTTCACGCCTGTCTTCTGTTAGGTTGTGGTATTTAACGGATCAAGCTGACCCATTCGTCCAACAGATGTTGTTAGTTCTGCAACTGTCTAAAAAGGACCAGGTTAACATAACTGCATTGTTAAATGCAGTTGTTTGTTTGAGTTGTGTACTTCCGTTGTTTGCAGCATAGAAATAGCTCCTATATCTCGTTTGCTGAATCACAAATTCGTCGACGAAGAAAACTCAATTATAAATAAGACCGGTGTTAATTTCTGCGGTCGAGACGACTCCATTCAACCAGCAAATGCGGTTATTTGTGGAATGGACGGCACATGTGACTCCTGTCCGCACCAATTATTTATAACAGTGTTGAATGGAGCCGGTTCAAGTCGATGTGCCTCTGACATTTGATATTTGAAGT
Organism: Papilio glaucus; assembly: GCA_000931545.1. Classification (NCBI taxonomy): domain Eukaryota; kingdom Metazoa; phylum Arthropoda; class Insecta; order Lepidoptera; family Papilionidae; genus Papilio; species Papilio glaucus. The sequence continues at coordinate 78,591 of JWHW01049781.1, read as the reverse complement.
TCATTTTTTTTATTTTTAATGTATTCCGAATATAAAAAGCTTTTTACTTTTCTTAAATAGTTTATATGTTTGTTAGCTTAACTAAGTGGGAAACATAAATGTTTAACTTACGTATTTCTGTTATCTAAGCGATATGTCGCGGAAAATGATACAGATTGAGATTTGATTAAATCTCTACAGAAAATAATATTGAGTAAGACGATAAAACAAAACGTGGGTTGTGACAAGTACAAATAAATAAATAAACGCTCTCGCTCGTAACCTAGAGGAGTAGGTAGAGATGATGGATTTCCATTTGGCGCGATCCTAGCACACCTCTCTAGCTTCTTCTACATCCATACATCTACGCATATAAGCTCGTTAGTTACGGGTACTCCTTATATAGCCCTACTTTAGAACAACTAAAACAAAACAAAAAACATTAACAAGGAAAGTACTTGAGAGGTTGAGGTTATTTTTAGTGTAGCAATTACAAAATAAAAAAGTCACTTCGCTGTTATCAAATAACTTATTGTTCGTAGGATTATCAATCTATGTTTTAAAGATAAATTATGCTTTAAAATTTTCCGTTCCTCCATGAATTTTAAACAAAATAGGCAAAAAACTGTCAAACATGCTAAAGCTATTCTTTGACATTAGTGCGAACACGAAATATATACGAGTGTAATGTAAGAACAGCCCTAAATCACCCAATTAGTGTTAATTCACTCCGCTAATATTGCAGTGTCGGGTATTCAGTGGGGTATGCAATAGTCTGGGTTACGATGTCAACGCGTTTAGGAACTCGACACTTCTGTTTCGTAGAGTTGACATGGGGAACAATTTTAATATGCCATTTATATACACAATAGCACGGTACACCTGACTGCAAACAATTCGGTCCAATGTCACGTATCCTTATTTATTTTATGTAATTCACGTATGATGCAAGTTACACATGAACATCATTGTTTTTTAAATAACGACACGTGTTTTGCGTTGTAACAAAGTTCTTTTTAGTAGATTATCAAATAATCTACTAATTTGTAATATTAGTTTAGTAATGCAATTAATTTTGTTATTGCCCAGCCCATTTGAAATAAAAACACATGTCTCATTTAAATCACAAAACAATGCACATTTTATAGTTTCTGCAAATGTTTGTACCAAAAAAAGCAAAATACTTGAAACTTTAAAACGCATTATTTTCAATACTTCAACAATGTTACTCATTCACATTCTAAACGAGCCAGAATTTGTTAAATAATTCACGACATGAAACAACATTAGCATTATTTATTTCAATATTATTCAAATGCGCATCTTAATCCGAATTCAATTCGTCTTTGATACTGTTATAACAACCGTTTACGACGCATTAAAAAGCTAATTATGTCTTAAAATTCCTCATAATCAATAATGCAACTTCATAATTAAGATGTGGAGTGAACAAATGCAATTGTTTCTTTTTAAATTATTTTGCAGTTAAGATAGCTACTGTAAGTTTCGATAATTTAAAATTAGTTAAATATGACATTACCATCTGTGCTTTTATTTTTAATCTATTTCTACTCTTTGATATAAAATTACATTTTAATCTATGTCACAATAATTTTGGCGCGAAATACTTTAGAAGTCTTGCTAAAGTCTATCAAAATTATAGGTTATGTTTTGTATAAATATTTTTAGATTTAAAAGTAAATAGATAAATTTGTTTCTTAGCAAACCTTTTTTTAATTTCTATGTTTGGTTATTTTAAACATTCAGTTAAAGGAACCACGGAAATGCGGTTTTTAATGCCGCGTTTTATGGACGCTTCTCTAAATATCGTTAACTGCGTTTATTGCTTTTAAATAAGTGTTAGGTTATGAATAGCACTTATCTGTCTGAACAAATGCATGTTAAAATCTTGTAATATATTAGTTTGGTTTGTTTTTGCTTTTATTATCACAAGACTTCGTGTATGGTTTAACATTTCTAACAGAATTCTGAGCATAATTAAACAAAAACCAAAACCTAGGACTAGAATTATGTATACAATGCCTTCTGTTCTGTCGTTACTCGACATACCATTTCACCTGTATGTGAACTTGTTATCTTATTTCTTGACATATGACTACCTACAGATTTAAACATATAAAAAGCTGATAAGTGTTTTGGTTCATCAGATTTTGTATCAGTTCTTTTTAGGTTCGCTTAATCCTAAAGCCCTTTGTGTTATAAACGATAGTTTATTTTTTATAAGTCAGAATAGTGTGAGCTTGATTTTATTAAATTTTGTTAATCATAAATTCCGATTGTATTACTTTGTTTCTCGTAAATGGTAATAATGGTTTTAGAAACGAAATCCTGTTGGATCTTCGTCAATGTCTAATGAGTAAGCCGGAGCGCTCCGACGATCTTATTGCAGTCTAATCGGTCCTTTTGGTTTAGCTGCCGGCAACTCTCTTTGTGGCTTGCTAAATGGGCCACTGGCACAAATCAAGCTGTCTGAGCGTCCGTTGCATCCCTGCAACATGTCTTAATTGCTTCACGTTTATCATCCCAATGCACATCTTATTTGCCCCCGCTGTCGTACGCTTAGTGCAGGGACGGACTTGAGATTTTTTAATTGTCTTTTACAATATTATATTTTTCTTGCTATTTAACTATGAGAAATATAAGTAAACGAGATAAGATTCCAATAATGGATATTATATCAAAAGTTATTTTGACATTAAAATTTAAGATTATTAACAAGGTTTTTTATTATGAAAAAAAGAGTATTGATTAAAAGTTTATTCGTATCAATATCTGTAAAGCCGTATTTTTTATCTAAGTGCCTGTGAACTTTTTACACTCTACACCTCGTTCTATTGTATCCGGAGGTGACATAAGCCGTAACTTAACGGTCCACTGTGACACCGGCATTACATTAACACGTATATAATGAAAACGGTGACTGATTAGACACACAATTGTCGAGCTTTCACAAAAAAACCACGCTCCGGAAACAGATAGCGTCGACAGAATTTGGGTTAAGCGATAACTTTAACCATTACATTATCTAATTTCTTTGGGTTATCTAGAGAATTGTCTGACAATGCCGTACATTCAGAAGTTATTTATTTCACCGAATATAAAGTTCAGTAAACATTTTTTTTTCGATATCTACGTATTTTATTTAATTTATCCATTCATGAATACAGTTCAAAGAACAGTCTATCCGAAACTCCAGAGGCTCCAGTATACTTCCGCCTTAATTCTTTAATGAAACAAAAAACATAGGCAGTCATAAGGACTGCCAGCAGAAGTGAAAACTCATAACAGGTGGGGCGGCGCGTCAATAGTTCAAAATTAAATAAATTACCAATAAAAATAAACCCTTATTCCTAAACAATATAATTCTAAATTGAATACAAGGAAAATACATGGAAAAATTATTAGGAGAAGTGGTGGCTCAGTGGTTTAGGCTCCGACTTACGTACTGTAGGTCGCGGGTTCGAACCCAGGCAGGCGCTCTACTTTGTGTTCATTTATTTCATCACTACTGCTCCAAAAACGGTGAAGGAAAACATCGTGTGGAAACCGGCATGTCTTAGAGCCAATAAATTGGATTACGGCCCCTTCCCTCTCTCAGAGAGGAGGCCCCTGCAGCGGGGAACATTCTAAAAAAAGGCTAAAAGTTTTGATATTGTCAGGCGTACTAGGGCTAGTCCCACTTCTACATCTTATTTTACTTAAAACGGTGTAAGTACGTCCCTGGTTCCAATACAAACATCCTCATGTAAACGAGCGTAGGTGATAGTTTACGCAGCTGGGCCTGTCAGCTCACTGCGACTGGCTTGAGACATCACCGGTCTGACTCCATCGGCTTATTCATTCACTTTAATATAGTACGAGTATATCTCAAATCACTTTTGAACGATCAGAGACGGTGGCTGAGTAAGACATTCTGTTATTAAATTTAGCTATTATTTATTTTTGTAAATATTCTAACCAATAGTTAGAGACAATACAAAAGACCCATTAGGAAGATATTAATTTTAAAACAAATTTAAATTATAATAAAATTATTAATAATAAATGTATGAGACTATTTATCTATTCAGAAGTTAACATAACTAAAGCTAAATGGAAACCCGTAATCCGTACGTACTCCTTTAGATTACGGGCGTGAATAATTAGGTGTTAATGTTTTATAGCAGTTTTGCGTCTACAGTTAAACAGCTCACAAAATAACTACTGTATTCCGAAAGCAAATCCCTCATTCTTGTCTTCATCTTTTGTAAAAAAAAACTTTGATATTTAATTTATAAATAAATAAAATTTATTATTTTCCAACCATTTCAAAGGAATGCACGACTACACCGTAACTGGTATAAAATATATTGCACGCTCAGAAATATTTATTTCAGTATAGAGACAGCCGTGAAGGTATGCGGGAAGTTTAAACAAAACAAAAGCCGGTTGCTGGATAAGTTACTACATACAAATGTGATTCTTATATATGGCAAGAAATTAACACTAAATTGTTACCATATACGTTGATTATTTTCAGTGAAACTTGCTAAGGGTTGGCATCTTTGAATGATATATGACATAAATATTTTTAACTATAGTTTAATAACAAATTGTGATGCATGTGAATTGATTTAATTATTAAACGCACCGATAGCTCAGTGGCTTACGGTCTGATGCTTTCAGGTTGGATTCTTAACTTGAATTTTTATCAATTATTTACAATTCTAGTCAACACAAAGCAAGCAAGCGAAGATTAGCTACTGTTTGGTCACCGACTGCTCGTTTGCTGACTTCGAATTTAAAAAATATTTTTTCTCTCTAAACACACTTAAGCCCGGTTTCTGAAACGCTGATCAACGATAAAATTAGTTAGCTATTAAAGCTCCGATCAAATGTTATTTGAGAGCTAGAAGAATCAACCTTTTCTTTAGAAACTGAAATTGATTTTTTTAGTGAAATACGATGGAAGCAACCCTGTTTCAAAACGTTCCAATATTTATTGTGAACCGCTTCGTGTTACAAACATTAATGTTAACATTGCCTACAAATATATTAGCTAGATGGTTCTATCTACCTTGTACTTTTTCTGTGGCTTCAATTTGTGCAAACTTTATTCGCTTAAACGTATCACCGACTCGATTACTTTAATCAACGTCTAAGTTAAGATCTACGCAGACAACTTCTGGATAAAATGTCCAGATAAATAAACAGTATGTTACACATTCCAGTTGCAACAGATAAATATAGTGAATACCGTTTAAAGCTCCGTTAACTTAGGACTATGCTTAGCTTTGTAACTTCAGGGGCTAATCAAATCATTAGTGGCTTAACATCCGCTAATTCGCTGTTCGTTTCTATAAAAACCTTTTGTCTCCATTATCACAATAACATTAAGCAATCTGTTTGTTTTAATATGCAATTGTTTCAATAGAAGTCATTGTAAAGGTTCTTGAAACAATTGTTTTACAAACATCGCAATTTATATAATTATTCAAAGAATAAATACTTTTCAAAGTCCTAAGTGCAACAAACTTATTTAACATGGCGCCAGTCTCGGTCTTTATTAACCACTAAACATTTAAATTGACATCTGTAGCCTACAAAATAAAGTTGAAATTTGCTTACAGTTGATGTGAACACATATTTGCCTATCTTAACAGATTTGCAAAAAATACTTCACACCTTTCATCGACGCTATAGTCTAGGACTTAAGGTGTATATTTGCATATTAAAGTTGTATTGATAACTGAGGAAATAACTAATTACGGGATTGGTAATAAGTTGGCAGTAAAATTGAGCATTGTACGCGTCGCTATGGCAACTGACGTTCGTTAGAAAACAC
>JWHW01049781.1:37303-59494 GCA_000931545.1 Papilio glaucus | reverse complement strand
TAATAGAAAAGAACGAGGAACATAATAAATAAAGTCTAACCTATTTAAAATTATTCGTATAATGGTATACGAATAATTTTAAATAGGTTAGAAACATCCGAGATATTTTTAATTAGTATTTAAGGACGATGATTGTTTTAAATAATACGTAACTTGACTTTTATTACCCAAACGGCTACCCTAGCCGAAGATAAAGCAAGAAAAAGAAGTTCCGGCATTATTTGGAGGAGACCAAAATTTTTATTTCGCCTTTTGAACCTTATGAAGTCCCCAAATGTGAGCCCTCAACACACTAGTCACAAATCTTACTGAGTTTTTTATCGGTATTCTATTAAACTTGAGAATCAAATCTAGCCCTACTACTAATTAGTGAAACTGACGCTCAGAAGTGTTACTGTTTCAAACACTTAATAGTTCTATGTATCAAAACAGTAAATAAACAGTGTATGTGGAGTGCCTTAAAGCTAATATTATATTTTGTTAACACGAAGCGATAACAAAAGAGACCAAAAACATTGTAACTTTGTAGGTGTTGTGATGCGATCTACACTAGTGATGTGCACGGTTTCACTTATCGATATTTTGTTAGCATTCAGTTCAGTAGGATTCGGTTGTTCGCACATCACAGAAAACTACTGAAAGCCCTTGTATGAACTTTAGAATATAGATATATTGGACTTGTATGTTTAAAATGGTAGGCATTTGTTGCAAAAATGAAAATTAAATTAAAACTCCAAGACTAAAATCATTTTTAATTTACATGTAATTATATTGAACTACATTTGGCGGTCCAACCTTCCGCGATGAGGATACGGACCACGGTCCTCCTCTTGCCGACCCCTGTGTTAAGCAAATATCTTACACACATCCCTAGCCACGACCGTGACGCAATCTGTTTCGGGAAGCTGCAACATTTTACTACGTAATTGACCAATAATATGTAATAACGGTCATCGTTCAGAAACAAATAGAGCAACTTCAAAGGGCTCTCTTATCTTAGGTTTCATAAATAACCGATGGGTCGCGGAGGTGACGCTTAGGGTTGCTAGTACACGAATTTCGGAGACAATAAGCCAATAAAATCTTTGTCTGACTTTTTCTTAGAGTAAGAGTATTTACTCTTACTCTTGCTATAAAATAAGGCTATTATTATCTGTTATACAATGTCACTGATTGCTATAAAATTAATAAAATAAAATAAGTTGAAATTTATGTGTAATATTTTGTAGTATTTAGTAGTAATGTATTTGCCGAGGAGGGTTGACGTCAGGCAGGACACCGGCCGTAAAAAGTTTAGATAAAACCTATAAACCATGGATTACAATCAAACTGTGCCATGAGTGGGCAAGGGGCAGGGAGATGATGGTTAATGTGATGTAATGAATGAATAAAACAAGTACAAAATAATAAATGACAATATAATTATTATTTAACCGTAAAATGTTAAATTATATAAAAATAATCGACTAAAACTATCTTAAAACTTTAATTCAATTCGATGTCCTATTAATAATCTGTCTATAATTTATTCTTCTAATATATTTTGTTCAAAATTTTTTTGTGAAAAGACAATTTCGACAAAATAATTAGCCATAGGTGAAATTAAATAGAAGAATTGCAAACCTTAAAAAAGAAACAAACAATGGGCCGGACACATTGCTCGTAAAACAAATGGCCGATGGCGCCGAAAAGTCCTAGAGCCACGTACAGGTCACACGATGGGCCGTTGATCTGGTCAACGTTGCGGGAGCCCACTGGATGGGGGCGGCAGAGGATCGATCTTTGTGGCGATCAAAACTGGCTTACGCCCAGCAGTGGACGAATATCAGCTGAAACGACGAAACTTAAGAACTCCTGTCCATTACAATTTATGAAAAAAAATTTTTGGATAAATATCTTGGTTAGTTAAATAATAGGTATTATTTGTTTTGCAAGCAGTTTCAAAATACATTTTAAGAGCGTCGCCAGCCCTACGAGATCGTGTTGGCGCTAAGGTTCATGTCGGAGTTGTAGGGCTAACGAGGTTGATGTTTTTTGGACACTTTGTATTACATGTGTACAACAATAGGATTTTGTCTTTTTTTGTCCTCGTATCTTTTCCCACAAGGTATTTGCTTCAACATTGTGATTGTATTTTAACGTCGGTTTTATTTATGAGTGTTTTTATATTGCCATTCCCAGACTGAGCTCATGTAGATTTTGAACCTCGATATATTAAACTCGATCTACCCAGCGGTTTCATCGCATTTATCGCTTACAGCTCCCTTCCCTTTTGCTTGGCGGGTCATAGCACAATGCTGAATAGCCCATAACCTTCCTTAATAATTGAACTATTAAATGCAAAAAGACTCTTTGAAATCCGCTTGGTAGTTGCTGAGATTAACGCGTTCAAACAAACAAATTCTTCAGATTTATTATATTAGTATATATTAGCCCATATCCTTGGCGTTGTCTCAGAAGCTTCCTCTAACTTTGGTGCGCATATGCAATTAGTTAAGAAGAACAAAAAAATCTAGTACGAAAGCTTAAAGTACCATAATGATCCATCTGATAAATGAGTTTTCAACTGTCTCTTTTACATCGCCCTTGCAATCTATGTTGGTCAAAGCTTTTCTAAATAGTTGTTTGAGTGAAACTATCTTCATCTGCGTATACCAAGAATGTGAACTTTGCAAATATTTATGAGAAGATTTTACAAATATATCGAAAACGAAACAATTATAAAATAAAACATAAAATACTTTAGAATAACAAGAAAATTACAGCACACAATTCGATTTTCAAATTTAAGATGATGGAAGTGAAAGCAATTAAAAAGATAATTTAATTAAAGAATGTTAATATCAGTAGAACAACTTTAGATGGCTTTACAATCATGTTACCTTTGCCTCGCACCTAACAATGACTGCAGTTGGCGGCAAACATGAGTTTCCGGTTCGAGAATTGACGTTTTTTAACCAACTTCACCGCTTCTCTAAATAGATTACAGATAACGGTTACAAACGAACGGACGTCGTCTTAGAATGTTAATGACTGACACCAATTTGTTAAAAATCCACTTGTGTTATTGAGAAATCGATTTTTAAATAACATATATAACCTTTAATCCGATTAAGATTTTTGTTATTAAATAAACGTGACAAGCAAATACATTTAAGACTGGCAACCTGATTCGGCATCGTTTGGTTTCCACGTCTACTTATTACAGTATTTACATATACAACGAATCAATATAATATTAACGCAGCGGCTGTTCTAGGATTGTGATTGAAACATATGAATCTAGGATACATTTTTGAAAATAAATTGCAAGTCTTCATCAACTGGCAACACCAGAAAACTTCGCCGGGGCAGATAGATAATAAAAATAATTTTATATTAGATAAATACCATTCGTAAAGTGTATATCTCACATGAAAGTATATATCTTTATCAACTTAATGTCTTATAAAATTCATTTAATACCTCGCGATATCTCAAGCTATAAATTATAACTCGACTTAACATATATGGACATTATACTAACAACTCAACTAGTTCTAGGCTAGACTAGACTCATACCAGTTTCTAGGGAAAGAAAACGTAAACTGACCGGAACTGAATATCAAACGTTTTGAAGTGGTTGCGACCGCAGTTTCACTAATGTTATTGTAGATTTATTAACGATACACAAAGGAAGTACACTTGCCTACAATACTTTAACAGGGGCAGAGTCCACAACATCTGTTGCACGAATGTGCCGGCTTGACTGGTGAAATACCACGACCTCACAGAAGACAGTCATGAAGTAGAAGTATTATTTCGTCTGATGAGTGAGGTGCTGAAGGACTTATTCTACTCTTCTTCCCCTTCAATGATTTGTAATAAGGAACGGATGGCATGGGGAGGACGATTTGATAGGGCAGAGGAGAAATAGAAAAAGCAAATATCATTTTTTCTGTTTCTCCCCTCCTCTGTCTATTTAAGGTAGGTATCAATCATCAACAAAATCAGCAATTTACAAGCATCAGCAATTTATTGGGTAGTTGCAGATATTTATAGGTATCACTTAATAGTAGATGAATCACTTGCTCGTTTGCCACTTTCTATGAAAAATGTATACATATATTTAGTTCTAAATCGTTCAGGCAAAGTCTACTGTTACCACGTGACTATGTGTGACTGTCTTAAAAAACGGTTTATTTTATAATAGTTTAAACACTCCAAAAAAAAATACAATCGAAAGTTCCATGTACAGAGATTTTATTGGTACGTGGGTAGCAGTGCGTGTCTGATCGTAACTTGGAAAGTGAAAATTTCTTTCTATCACCTTTCTTATCTTAAATGTTGAGACATAAAGATTACGATGAGTTGGAAATGAATGCTGGAGAATAAAATGTGGGCCAATACACATACATCTAACGGATGTTTATTGTTAAGGTATGACTCCACTAGTGTGTTACATTCTAAAATAAGCAAGATCTCACGTCTTCAAGACCCGTTATGGGAATTACAGCTATCGCTGTGACAAAGTGCATTTGTATTGAAACTTTAGGTTTCAAAAGTGACAGCTAGTGAAAATGTAAAACGCAGGGAATATAATTTTCGATGTTCTTTAAATTAATCATTATTTCGCAATGTGCTTAACGAATAGCAGAGTTAAACGAATGTTCTCCTTTTTAATGGAAGGCCCGTCTTAATCAACGTTACCACAGCCGATCTATTTCAAGGATGATGATTTGGACAGACCATTTTGATATACTCATCAGCAGTATTAGCGCTAGTAGGTAGTGACCTTAGACTGAGCAATAAAATAAATTCTTTATCACATTCGCACCTTTCATATATTTCGTTTTAATTATTACTTAATTGTAGCTTGAAATATCTATCTTACATTACCTTCTAATCAAATAACTAATCAAAATGAGTGGCGCCCATCGACTTCAATAGTTATGGATGCGTTGCCAGCCGTCGTGTGGGAAATAGATGAGAAATAGTGTTCAGAAGGAGGAACTAAAAGAACATAGTATTTGTGACACAGATCCCAAGTCAGTCACGCAAGTGTACCATTACTTCAGGTCGGTATTCTGAGATGTTTTCTCGTGATACTCCCCTCTCGTGATGGTCCATCAACTACAACTCAACTGCTGGCGCTACCATTGTTAAATATGAATTTAAGCGATTAATATTACATTCATTTGTATGAACAAAAAACCAGGAATTAATTAGTTTCGTTATGATTTCAATAGATCTTAATGTTAACGCTTAATAGGCGGAGAAATTGTACATTAATAGGTACAAATTTATCTATGTTTTAATGCTGTATCAGTACAAGAAAGTGCTTTATCTTAACATTTTACCATACTTGTACCGTTTACCGTTTGATAGATTAGAGACACTACATTAAGTTAAGAGGTTTGCAATCTATCTTTATCAATATTGATAACAAATAATCCAGAAACTGGAATATTAACGTGATGTTTGTAAATGAATAATAAGGCATGTTAATACGAAATGTCGACTTTTATTATTGAGGTTTATACACGACGTAGTAGTTGCTGTTTTGGGTTTACAATCAAACCTCAAGAAACCATTATTGTTTGGGAGCTCTTCCGCTCTTATCAGTGAAGCAATCTCCAGTCCTCCCCGCATTGCGTCTTCCTCTTGTTTGCCTGATACAATACGACGTCTGCTTTCTGTTTCATTTGTTGCATAAATGATCTCCTCAGATTCTTCTATTTGCCTTCTATAATTATAAGATCGTCGTGTCATATCAGGTATCCCAACATCTTCCCTACTGGTGGTTACTGTTCCCTACTTCTCGATGGTTTCTATCAAGAAATCCAAGAAACGATTTGCTATTAAATAAATATCAATTGAGCCATAAATATTAACGCAGTACATGAAAGTTTCGAGATTTATCATAAGCCAGCGTTGCACAGAACAGATCGTTCACAGCGATAAGACTGCCCATTACGCAATATAGAAATGTATATAATATAATGTAGAAATGTATATAATATAATGTAGAAATGTATATATATCTAACAGTATTGCTATGATGCAGTTAATATTTGATGTGCAATAAAGTTTATTATTATTGATAAAGTGGGCACTATATCTCTTACCTTTACCATTAATGCAGTACTCAGCGAGCAGGTTAACTTGCTCAGCCGAAAGTACGAACAAACTTCAGTAAAAGAAATTTTCCATTCCAAGTAGCGCAACTGTACAAGCTATTTTCTTATATAAAAAATGTGAGCTCATTCAATGTATTCAAATCACAATACATATTAGAAAATTATAAAATGCTTAGCAATTAACAAAAAGAAAAAAACATTAAAGTGGACAGTAAAGTATACATGGCGGCTATTATAAAGGTATTTTAACGTAAGTGACATTATGAGAATAAAATTCTTTAAAACTATTTACAAATGATCAAATTTATCACAGTCACAGTCCGGGTAGGCCGGACAAGTCATCCCTTACAGAATATTGATGTGCAGCAGAAGTGTTTAGCAGACGCTACGTCTAGTTAATTAGGTGTCCAGACTGTTCCTTTCCGTCACCTACTGCTTTCCTTTCCCCCTATTTTCCTTAAAGGCCATACGGTATTAGTCTTTATATCGGAAAGTTAAGTTTCCTTATCTACAACGTTAATAAAAAGATGATTTCTTTTTAGAGTAAATTTTTGCCCACCAAAACTTTTCTTTAATTCTTTGCACATAACTTCCCTTTAAAATGATCTTTATAGAGAATGTTAATGCTCATCACGGCTCATTTATAGGTCAATTTTGGTCTGACACAATAGCCTATACGATTTAACTTAACGGTATTAATATTTTGGCACATACGTATAAGGTATGCAAAGGAAGAAATTAATACCGAAAATGTTTGCAACTTCCGATATTACGCAATACGAAATGTTAAATTTATTCGTAAGGTGTTTTGTAATAATTAATTTTGATACGAAAGTTAGACTAGATAGGACAGGCTTTCCTGTACAGTACTGTTCAGTACTCAAAGATATTTTATACTATAGATATGGTATACGCATACAAAATTACCGGTCAAAAATGTTCCAAAGGCAATTACAGCAATATTCACACATGTGGAATAGCGTAAAAAGGGTAGCATAATTAAAATAATAGGAAAAAATAGGGTAGCTAATATTTTGTGAACTATGAAGTGAACTAAATAATACCAATACGTACCAATTGGGTCGTTTTCGAGTCTTCATTTATCATACGCTAACTATATATCTGCTACATTTTTGTATTATATCATTGGGTTTTTGTTAGTACTACGTTTTTAGCTTCTTGCTTAGGTCAAGAGTTACCTAGATCAACGAGAGCCTCGACGCTGTTACTACATTTATAAAAAAAATTTCAGCTCGTGTGAGCAATTATTCATTAAAGAAATCAATCTGGCAATTACAATAGCTTCATTTATCAAAGTAACATCAATAAAACTGCACAGCGATGCTAATTCTGTACCAACTAAAGTCAACGACATTTTTGACATGGTGCCCTAAAAAGGCATGACAATTGTCGATAGGTTGCAACCATATTGGTTCGCAAATCGCGAAATCAAGATTTGTCGTGCTAATTGTTATTCAAAGTACGGGTCGTGGTGAGGGACCGGAATATATATTATTGGCGGCATAATCACCTTTAAAGACAATGGTTAATATAACTGTACTGTACCTTTAAGCCATAAATACTTTATGCACTACGTCCGCCTATAGTGGTTCTTTGAAATTTAAAATAGCAGTACTATGTGATATATTCTAAGACCGTTCAAAGGTAACTTCGTACTAGATCAATTTTTGGTATCAAATAATATCTTTGAATTGCATTCCTTGGGTAGTTCCACTGAGTCATTGATTTGATAATTCTTAAGGATCAATGTACTTTAATTTTAGTGCAGTGTCACTGCTAGAAATTTCACCTGTGGTAGGAGAATTATGGCAAAATGTGTATCTAGACAGTGAATTGTCTTTCTACAAACACATAACACAGTAACGTAAAGCTAAGGGAGACCCTTAGTTTTACACTACGGTGTCATGTTTTTTTCATAGACGAGGCAAACTTTAGTTGATGTTTATAAACGCAGAAATCTTAAACTACATTTCCAGTTGATTCTTTATTGCGGTATATTGTGAAAAGCTCATCTGCCCTGTCTTACCGTGAGTTTACACTGCCGAAAACATTCATGCGAAACATATTGTCATCTCAGTTTTTAGAGAAAAACGTTGTATCGCGACAAGTTTATACGATAAAGGAAACAGCTAGTCTTAATAAACTTAGTGACAAGCGAAAAGTTATAGCATCTTTCTAAGCAATTTAAAGGTTAATAACGGCTCAACTCACGTGTAGTCTAGTGTAAGTTCCTCAGGGTGAGTGTGACTGGGATTAGTTCGCGATCGCGGCCCGTCTCTGACATTTTTTTTAATTAGTCTCAGTCTTCAGTGTATCTTTCATGCGAGAGTTCCATTTGTTTTATTGATGTGTGACTTTTAATTTAAACTTAACGTGCTTTACCGTAACACGCAACAACTTTTACAAAATAATTAACAATCTAGGACTGTTTTCTCCATAAGGAACGTAGGCGCCATTTTCTCTAATTACATTCTAACACTGCTTTACCTGTCTTTCCATTCAAGTGCTGTTGTCGAGCGTCATCAATAAATCATCTCGGCTGCATAGATGTTGCGAAAATAGAGAAAACCTACGAATGAAATGTCATCCAGGTACTGATTGGACTTCCATATAGGATTTAAATTGTTATATTTACATTAAATAATGACTATTGGTTCTGTATGTCGTAAGTTAAATGTAAAACTAAGAAAATTAGGAAGTTTAAGAAAGATACAATGCAATAAATGTTAAAAAACTGCTCGTGAGTGCTGAGATCACGGTCAATATTTTTTTTGTTTTTCTGGTGGCTCTTTTCCATTCTCTTATAAAAACTTCTCGGTGAGTGTTTATCACAAAGGGTTTTTGTTATTTTAACGTCTCAAATGCCTAGGAAAATCTTTTAAAACCATATTGCATAAATCCTACCCGAATGAACTGCAGCAAATGGCCTTACGCAATCGATCTATTGTTTTTTTAAATATCATTAGACAATGGAATTCCATCCGTTAGGTGTTATGAAAATTTAAGCTAGTAATTTTTTCAAACTGTTAAAAATTAGTTATTAGTAGGTTGATGGAAAGTATTATGTAATAGTTAACTATGCAATAATTACATTCAGGCTCGTAACCCAGAATTTTACAAAATTACTTATTTACGGACATCTCTATCCTACTTTCATACATACACGCATACCTTGACATAGGTGAAGACAATTCTATATTTAAATAAATATATACTACAAAATATATTTAAGTCCACTGTGGTTGAAGGTGTACGTGCATATTTACGTACGTAAGTTGATAAATTTGGTTTGAGCACATAAACTACTCTCTCGGAGAGGAGGCCTGTGGCCCTGCAGTGGGGAACATTCTAGAAAATGCTGATTTATTACATTTATTTTATTTTACATAAACTACATTTTAAACACGTAAATGCAAACTGAAGTTGTACTCGTTGCTTGCTATTTACTTTATAATTAGCTTAAAGAACAAGACATGTTGTCCCAAATACCGATTAGTCGCATACCAATGTGAACACATTGAGTGGAAGTCATCGAAAGTGGCTGCATATCGTTTGCGATGGTACTTGTGACCTAGATGCCTGGCCTGCTACATGATAACCTTATTTAAGGTCTGTTGTAAGGTCACATTTGCGAATCAGAGATTTGAAAATGTATTCTAGAACAAATAATATACCCCATCTATATAAAAAAACGATGGCTGTATATTTATTTGTTTGTTTGTCCTCTATCCATCTCTAAACAGATAATATTGTAATGAAACTTTGGTTCCGAGAACGCCTGAAAATGTCATCCCTAAAAATCTCTAAAATAAGTTTTTCGATTTAAATTCAACTTTTTTTATAATGCTTATTAAAAATATTTTATTTCTAACTTAAATACATTTGCGTTTTTATTTGTGAATTTACTTTATTAGCTGCCAAAAGGGGGTTCGTGACAATTATAGACCATATAATAAAGACTTGTTGAATTATAGACCATATAATAAAGACACCATTAAGTTGTTAAGCAGCAGCTTTCTTGAATAAGTTAATCCACTAAAAACAAATGGATGACACTAAATAAAAGTAGACAAAATTAACATTTCTTCGAACAACGTAGTTTTGTCGTCCATACTGCCTTTAAAGGTATGTAACACGTCAAATGTGTTATTTAAGTTGAGAAAGCGATTTGAAAGAAGATTTTAGAATAGATATGTGGAGCTTTGCTTTTGTAATTTCCGGTGCCATTAGTTTTTAAAACGCATCATGTTTAAATACAAGTTAAGACATTACACATTAATTAAGAAAATGTTTTTTTACCTAATATTCTTCGTGAATAAGTTTAATTGTATTGAAATTTAGTAAGTAACTTAAATATTCAAATCCTAACCTAAATTTTACCTCCTTTTTTTACGTTTGGAAAATGCACCTTATACATGTCCACTGTTCAGGGCAACAGGGGGGTCTGTGGGGCTTACCCCACGAGGGGCGTACCCACTAAAAACCAAACGTTCCCTCATAGCCATGGTGTGGGCGCCACGGGAGCATGACTAACACGTGACACCGCGACGCCCACTGGCCGCCCCGGGATGGGGCCTCGCGCTACGCCCTTAAAAGGGCACCGCGCCCCAAAATGATCTGGGGCGCACCTCGGAGGCGACACCGTGCAATGCAGGTTCGGGATCAATTTTACCTCCTAGATGCTGCCAAAGCAACTATTCTCATTAAAATCGACAATCCCCGCACATTTTAGCCAAAACGGCGTTATTCTTTACGTCTACCAATTTGAACTACATAATGTCTATGTCGACTACGGTGTTGTATACTATCTTTATCATATGCATAATCAAAATGCATCATACTAAACTGTTAACCTTTTAACTCGATCCTTCTATTTTCAACGAGTTTAATGTTAGTTAAAACGCTATAACGTTAGTTATTTCTGTTAACGTCGGCATTAACGATTGAGTCGTCGCAGAATAGGCTGACCATCACTAATAGATTTAGACGGATTAGACATACCTTTGCTTGAAACGAGACTTTTCCGCGTTTATGAATTGTTGCTACACTAATTGGAGCTCTGTTTACTTATAAATAGAGTGCATCATGCAATTTTATTACAACAGCAATAAATGTAAGGTTAATAAATATTTCACAGTGTTGCTGATCGTTATAATAAATATTTCTGATGCATTCTTGTATACCTTGTTTCATAGCGAGATATGATTGTTGTAAACAAACAAACGACATTTACTAGAAACTTTCCTTCCAAGGTAATTTTTTTTAGAAAGTAAAAAGATCCATTAGATTTTCATGTGTTATTCTTTGTTCTAGAACGTTCCGGAGCAGCGTCCCGCGGCGCCCGCTGAGATGCAGGCGCGGCACAGCTTCTTGTGGCATCTTCTCATTGACCTGCCCATTCTCTTACTAGGTAAGAACCATATTCTTTGTTTACAGATCAAAAAGACTGAGATAGATGGATAAATGACCATCTTTATCCATTAACATTCTTCAGATAAGCTACTATCCTTTATCCCAGAAGAAGGGAGAAGGTGAGGCAAAGGGGAGATGAAAAGGGGATGAAGGTTCTGGCATTCACTCATCACTCAAAAAGTTGAAGTATAAAAATATATCCGGTACTAACACGTCACAGAATACTGTGACGTGTTAGTGTCTATTTTCACACTTGCCCATATATTCGACTACAGTTCCTTTACCATTGTTGTTTACAACAACTACCTTAAATATAGTAAGGTAATTGCCAAGAAAATTATTTCGGAAGTATTAACATCTCTATTGATTTCCCTAACGTCATTTATTAATGAATGAAAATTCGTCGCATTTGATCAAACACTCGAGCAATGCCATAGAACAGCGGGTAGTTTTCAAAATAAAACTAACAGAGCACACTTACTGCATCGCACAACATAAATCTTTCACCGGACAATGTAAACAGTGAGTTATGGCTAGGGCTGCCAACTTTCTCTTACTGCCTAATTAATGTGACAACTCACACTGCTATAGTTAAAAGCATCTCCATTTATTATAAAGATATGTATAATGATTAACTGATAACAAGTCGTTTCATTCAAGTGATCATTCTTGAGCCGTTTCTCAAGGTAAAATATACATATACTTATAGATATATGATCCAAAGATGAAAAATAATCATTGAAACTGTACGAGAGCATTACTGAGAGACTAACAAAGACCAAGGAAACTTATTAGAACCCCATCTTCACAGGCCAAATACTCTAATAAGTATTTATCCCAAATCCCACGAGG
Organism: Papilio glaucus; assembly: GCA_000931545.1. Classification (NCBI taxonomy): domain Eukaryota; kingdom Metazoa; phylum Arthropoda; class Insecta; order Lepidoptera; family Papilionidae; genus Papilio; species Papilio glaucus. The sequence goes on along the minus strand of JWHW01049781.1, from coordinate 47,090 downwards.
TGTAAGCTGTGAGAACCAGTAGTTACCACCGGTGGCAAATGTTGCGGTTTTACTTCCATTAGGAATTTTATGACCCGGAAACCACAACAACAAATCATTTCTACCGCAAATTGGGAAGAAATATAACTTCTACTTTGACAATGTAATTTGTTAATTTGTTTTAAACTGACTTCAAAATCCAGGAGGTTCTCCATTCGATTGTACACTTACGCTGAGACTTATGATCCGTTTTCGATGGTTCTTTTTTCGTTCGACAGCTAGTACTCGCCATGTGCTTCCATTTTTTAGTAGAACCATATTATGCAGTTAGGCTATCTGATAAAAATATTATTTCTATCGCATGGGTTATATATTTTTTTATCGAAATAAAAATGCTCAAAATCAAATTTTAATAATTTTAACATAGCATAGCATCAATGAACTTTATGTTCTTGTTATAAAAAAGAATTGATTTAAACTGATCAAAACATAATATTTATTTTTATCATGAAAACTCACCAGAAACATAAAAAATCAATTCATAATTTCTAAAGCTTAAAAGAACCAAAATAAAATTATAATTGAATCTGACAGCCCTGGGCAACGCGGCCCACAAACACCATTCAACAACTAAGTTAAAACACGACTGCAAAAAATAAACAATATTGTAGTAAAATAACTGTTAAATGTAGCTTTAATGAAGTTACTTTCACGTCTGATGGGAGCCAGCTATAACAAAGGAACCGGATTATGCAAGTGTTAAGTGCGATGAAGAGGCGTTCCGTTGAGATATAGCATGTTCGCCTTGCATTGAAGAAATAACGGAAAATAACTGCTAATTCAGTAGAACGCAAGAATAAAAATTCTTAGACTTTCATTACTTTTTTAAACATATTTCAGGTCTTAAGAGTATTTGAATCCATTTCATAACTAAAGCATCCCTTATTAATATTTGAATCTGTCACATATGAAAACTTGGAGTAATCTTCCATTAATGTCTTGATTACATGCATTGAATACATAATGGGTCATTATATATGATATTTGTTAAAAAAACTAGGAATGATATTTTCGAGGGACTTAAAATATGCATTTTGTATGAAAATTTGCAAAGTGAATCATTATTTTTTTTAAGATTCAGAATAAATCATTATTTAAAAAGGAGAATACCAGTTAATAAACTAAATAATGTGTTTTTTTTTCCTTTTTAAACTATGTTTACTACATAATACATTTTATAAGCAAAATAACATTTTTCATTCTTTCACACGCCTACGTTAACTTGAAACTGCAAATAGACTGGAAATCGATACCAGAAGGGGAGTACATTACAGGGGGATACAGGGGAAAGAAAATGCCGATAAAAGCAGTCGGTAATGCAAAGGGTCGGCGAGGTTCACTTGCAATTACTTATACATTTTCAGTAACATGTATTTCAATAATTTACTGTAATGGAATGAAGATTATTTATAAAATATAAGTGAACACAATCTATATATACATATAAAATGCAATGTGTGTATGTATGTATGCACGCATGTAACCTATAGACACCGAAAGGGCTCGAGTTGTGGCTGAAGTTGGTGCTACACACGCAAAGCCAGGGCGGGTCACTAGTCATTTATAAATGCACAAAAATCCATAGTTTTTTTACTGCTACTACCAAAATATAGCCCAGGCATAATTTTTTACATCATTCACCTTAAAAATTCATATACAAGTGTGGATATTATTTGTGGCATTGTTAACAAGATAGAACTGTGAGATAAATGTAAAAACGTCAATAAGATCTTTGTAAAAATGTTATACATTCGTAATTAGAAATTAAATTACTATTTACTTATAATGAAATCGAAGGAGTTCGTGCTTTATTCAGATTTATTACTAGAAGTGAACAAAACTCACAATCAAATGGAAAGAACGAACGAAATGCGACAAACGACAAACGCGAACCTTGTATTTGAATGATTTGAAACAGTAAGTAAGCGCCAAGCGAGTCGGAGCGACAAATGTTGAACACCCCTGCTTTAGAAAGCAGATAATGCTTCTCTTGTACGCGATAGTGCAACAACAAAGCTTTCTTTACTTAGATATACTTTAAATCATTAATCGTAGCACGAGCAAGCTCACTCGCGGAATTTAATTTGTTTCAGGCATTAATCTAAACGAGAGCGACAAAATTAGATGGTAGAATTATATGAATATTATTATTTAATAATATACCTACGACTTCGTTGTGCAATATTCCTAGTCCGTACTCCAACCATTAGATTATTGTCGTTTAATTATATAACAGCTATATATCAACGTTAATTGAGACATTTACTTTTACATATTATTTTTTTAATAACTTGTTAAAATGAAGAAAGTTTAATAGTTACTCCGGTAATTTTCTTTTGATCATAGACGCATTAAATATTTAGTCTTCAGGAGTTCGATATTGGGTACCTTTCCTTTTAATGAAAAATGGCTTATGTTTTTAGTTCTTCCAAATCTAATATCTTTGATTATATATATCATATCCGAAATATCCATGATTTAGGCTTTTGTTGCAAATCCATAACATGCATCCACATAATACACGTTCATGTTAAATTCTATTTCAAAACTGACATAATCATCGATCTATATCAAATCGATAATGACTTCACAGTCGCAATTCGATACTGTACTAAAGCCATTGACCTGGAAAATAATAATTATAAAAGGCTAAATTATTTATGTGACTAATGCATTGTGTCGGCGAGTGTACTTCGTGACGTGACACCGTCGTTGCTTTGTCAGCGTTGTGCCTGCAGTGTCAGGTGTCAGGTGACAGGGGATACGGCCACCCAGTGAGTGTCATCGGGGTCAAATTGCCGTGTTATGTATATATTATTTTAGCTTCTTAAATTATATTTGTTGCATTGATGCTCAATGAATCAGGAGTAAATTTATTAACGATAACCATAGATTATGCAATAGACAACACCTTTTCAATGTCTAGTCTACGTAAAAAAATAAAAATAAATTTGATATACAGCTATATGATCTTTGATCGTAACTGGTACAAAACCCGTAAAGTTTTCAAACTGTATCGATTCTCGTATCGAATTCCCACGAAGTCGAGCTCCGAGTGATTTGAATAATCGATTTCGTCACTCGCTATCGAGACGCATCTGATGACAGACGATAAAATTGTAATAAAAGATATTGCGGACCATTATTTACTCTTAAAAATACATTTACGGACATAGAACTTTAATTTTTAATACTTTTTAAATATTTTCGGGGTTTCCGCGTTTTATTCGAGTTGAAGTTAATTCGTTTAAAGAAATTAATGTTAATTATCGTTTATAACAAACTACGCAAAAGACTTTAACCCACAACCACTTATGCTTAGCAACTGTTCTGTCAAATGTTCTTAAGTTGACTGAAAGGAATATGTCAATTCAGCAGAGTCCAGCATAGTCCATTTCTTCTCCATTGAAGTTATTAGGTATAGTCAATGAAGTAATCAGGCGAGGGTCGCATTTTCGTAAAATATACTCAATACAACTACAGCGTAAGTTTCTGTTATTTTGGTCGCCTTTTTCCCAGATTTTAATGATTTTTATAATAAAATATAAGGTATCAAAATACGCTTAATTTGTCACTTTCCGACAGGGTGTTACTTTTATGGAAAATGAGAACATCACTGCAGTATCGACTCACGAACTAAATAAATATGCGCTCGCGCCCGTAACCCAGAGGGGTAGGCAGAGATCATGGACTTCCATTTGGCGCGATCCTGGCACACCTCTCTCGCTTCTTCTACATTCATATATCTACGCATATATGCTCGTCGGTATTTTACTTTTGGTTTGGTAGTTTATTGCGTACAAAATATAGTAATAGTATCTACCGATATTACAGATGTCGATATAAAATCTATCAAATAAAAATAAACGACGCCAACGGGCCTTCTAAATTTATTATTGGGTCTTTAACGCAGCATATTTGCAGCTTGTATCTACGACTATAAAATGATGTATAAGAATTGGAGTGTTGTGACATAGAATCGAATTTCTATCGACTTTGCATAAAATAAATGGCGCCATAAAACACTCGATGTTGCCATTTTAAAATAATTATACTTTTTAAAATAAACATTTGGTTTCCTCCCACGATAATGGCTTGATAATGTTATTATAATACGAAAACTTTATTTAAAAAGAGAACGCTTTCGATAGTTTATAATAACATTCTAAAAGCATACGGATACAAAATATTTTATAAAACAAAGTCGCTCTCCCGCATATAGACGTGTCTGTCTAAATAACAGATTTCCATACGTTTTAACCTGTCGACGTGTATAGCTAATAAAAGTTTAGAGTAAATTGACTAAAATATGACATAATTGTAGGGAGAGACGTAATAGTGCTGGTATATAACGACAGAAAAAAATGGCGTATACATTTTTGCTACCTTGTTTTCTGTATGGATCGATGAAATGGTTCACTTATAAGCTTTGCTAATTCTCTGTGTCCCATCACATAATATGTTTTCAAGTCAGTTTGTTTGATACTGTCATATACTTCATTCTTTGAGGAGACATTCGCAGTAGGATAACGTAACATTGAAGTGCTGAACATTATATAAACGTATCTAAATATCGAATTTATTTCGCGGAAGTTACGCCTTTCTTCGACCACTACATGGCGTATGATTAGAAGTCTGGCGCATTGACAAATGTAACGAATCTAATTCCTTAACATATAGCCCTGATGAAATTGAATACCGACTACGTCATCAAGCGATTGTCAACCTTATAATAAAGCAATAAGAGCTAATAATGGTATTAGTTATGCATGCAGGCGTGCATAATTGGAGCAGGTATTGCCTAGAGCTAGGGAGCTTAATATCATAAGTATTACTGGACAGGGAAATCATTATGCGCGAAACGGACTGAATCTAATACTTTGAGCTGTACGCTATTGTTGATATATTATGGGAAAATTTAATTATTTTATGCAATATTGTCTACGCACTCCATGTACAAGAAACTGCTGAATATGGAGTAACTTGTTACCTATCGTACAACGTTTAGAAAACAATAGATGTTGAAATCAAAGTGATTTGGAAATACTTTAACGAAATAAAAAATCAAAAACATAAATATTCTGAGGATATAGTTAACAATAAAGATCGGTTCCTTATGGATCCCCTCTAGTGAACTCTTGTCAGTCGGTCGAAGATCGACTATCAACGATCATCCATTCTGTCGACCCCATAAGTGGACCCCATTCTAGATACTTTCAACTTTAAAATCTTGTCTTAAATACAACTAAAAAGCCTGGCTGAATGCTATTGTTGATTAACGATAGGTTTCTGAAAGATTTGCCGCCGTCAAGTTAAATGTCATGTCAAATCATAGCTATCTGTATTACACAATTTCACTTCACTTTATCTCACGATTTCCACAAAATTACAATATTTCCGATGAAAATATAAAAAGTGTAATGGCCGCCGTGTATACATGACGTTTGTTTGTTTACAACAATCATATCTTGCAATGGAACACGGTATAATTTATTATTTACCATTGACATGTGACTGAATAATCAAGGGTTACGTAAATAAAGGTTACGGCATGTGTCGGATATCTGCAGTGATAATAGGCCATGCAATATTGACATGCTAAGATCTAGATAAATCAGTGACAACTTGACTGTTAATTGTTCCAACTATAAGATTTTCCATGCACGAGAAATTGTTTATGTGATAAAAACTTCTTACGTCAAAACTTGTCATCGCTTGATCGCTAGATGGCGCTATTATTTAACCACTATAGAAACTTTTCGCTTCACGCTAGTATACTTATTATTTATCAGGCTTATGGTAGTAAAATATCCAAAGAAAGCTGGACCGTGATCTGATTTACAATATTAATAAGATGGACTCATTTGATTACGCGTTCGAATTTTAATGTTTGATTTGGTTATACACGTGCTTTGAATAAATATTAGACTGAATTGTATTATAACTATTTTAAATTTATGTTTAAAGTAAAAGTATGTATACATACACTTAATAAAACATACAGAAAGAACAGCGCACTCGAAAATATTTTTGCTATCTATTTTTTCTGATACAGTTCTTTATGCAATTTATTTGGTTAGAAATATTAAATTTAAGCATTTACTAGTCTACAAAGATGAAACTAATCATCTAGGGTGGCGAGTTCTATGGTTAATGAATGGATCACTAGTGCAAAGAGAATCCAAGTCTCTAGAAAATGTCAAAGCTAACCATCACCCTTCCAGACATCAATTACAGGTCATTTTATGCACCGATACAAGTGCTCTTTAGATCAGTAACTGACAGTCTCCATGTAAAGAACACACGACTGAAAAGTTTTTGCTAGTACGAAACGTATTACAATAGTTACGAAAATTAGGAAAAAATGTGCAAATTAAAAGTGCCCGAGGAATTGTAGTAAGCTCATATTTTGTGATCTTAACACGATGTTAAAACAACAGCGATTATTTTCGCAGACTTTAAAATAAAAACAATATACTTAAATAAAAAGTGACTATAGTTAAAAATCACTGTTTTTTGAATGTAACATCGCTCGGTCTCAAAAATAGCATTTAATCGTTAATGCTAATTTTCGAGCGATAAAGTCGAGCGGTCTTTTTCAAAAAATATGATGATGAATGAAATTTTATTTCTCATAAAAATAATGAAATTATTTTTATGAGAAATAAAATTTCATTTTCTGAAAAAAGGAAGTAATAATGTTTCAAGTAATAAAAAGGCTTTTATCTGAATAAAACAAATGTGTTATAGTTTACAACATTTCAATACGTTAAAACCAAATGTAAGTGCGTTTTATATCACAAAAATTCCGAAGTGTTACCATAGACTTCGCGCTACTTTTCTTGTCAACTGTCATTATAATCTACCAATCACAGCATTGTCGCATAGACAATACAAGCTTACAGTCAACTTACAGTATAGATAATAAATTAGTCTAACACAACCTAAAAATATTATTGGTGCCTCTGATTATCTGGAATTTGGAATTTCGTGTCTAGCTTTGTAGTAAAATGGTGGACTAGATTAATAAAACGATTCTTTATGCGATGTCTAAGAACAGGATATGATGCCGTGTGTTCTCTCAACCGGCGAACTGCGGTGCGGTGCAATTGTAACCGGCGCGCGGTCCCATTGCCCCCGTTTTCGTTCAGATCGACCTGCTCCTGAATTATGCAATTGGATGCTGCACAATTCTGCAACACGGTCGAAGTAACAAAGAATTTTTTTTTATTTAAATGGTTACTAAAGACATCCACCGCATTCCAGTACTATTGACATCTTGAAAGAAAGTTCTAGAAAAATTGAGACCCAATTCGTTTTACTATATTTTATAAGTAGTATAAAGCTTCGAAAATTGTACCCTTTTTAAAACTTTAATGGTATTTTCATATGACGTTAAAGAAATAATGATTTTTTTTATAATTAATTATGCGGTTGACAAAAATCCTTGACTTGTACCAACTGTATTAAAATGATTTAATTTTGCAAGGAAATATTCGATCGTATTAAATTACCTACTAAAGTTTCCCAATTTTTAACAAAAAGTTAATAGTTAAAATCTTTATAAAATTCCTGGCGAATTCGCTACGTCGAATAATATCGATTGAAAACAGCTAACATATCTGACATCAATAGTTTCGAATGTCTAAGCAACAATATTTCATCCTTATCATTCCTGGGAGGGGTGAAATTTCTAAAAATCCTTCTGTCTTCTTCTTATTGCTGGTCTAAAATATAAAACGAACTCCGTTTTATATACGTTGTTGTTATATATGTACATAGATTTTTAAAAACATTAGGTACATGGTATATACTCAACCCTAAAGAATCAACGTAAGTAATTCCACCCCTATGAGCTCTTCCCGTAATTATACTGTCCGTTTCACCCTCGTGTTTCCACATGTTACAGTTTGTTCCCGTTTAATGAACGCGAGACGGAGATATCTCAGGCTGTTGTAATGTTACTTGCTTTTAGTAAATAATCAACGGACAGAAAACATGCCCCACCTTTTAATGTTTTATGTACTAGCAATTGCCCGCGGCTTTGCACGCATTCGTTACTGAAAATCTTAGTAACTTGTTTCTTCCTATTATTGTCAAAAATTATTACCATGGCTACCGACATTGTAAATATATTTTTATTGCCTTCAGGAATAGTTTTTTTTCGAGATAAAATTTACCCCTATATTATTTTCTGCATGATATCTATGATCGGTTTAGTCCTCATGGAGTTATAGCGCAACAAACATTCGCATTTATAATATTGGGTAAGATGTGCTTACAATGTAACCTTATTCAGTAGTGGGTCGGAGGTTTATATATCTTGTTGGGACGACCCGAATCTTCGGTTGGTTTTCAAGTCGATGTAATTCTATTTGTTTTAGGCTAAAGTTTGACACGTCTGGAACAGATGCAACAATGCAAACGAAAAGATTGCAATCTTCTCTTAAACGTTTCTTATGGCCGCCATTAATGAGCGCTGGTATTTTACAGCGCTTGGGTCTTAATGGCCCGAGTCGAGTTTCACAATAATCATCACATTAAGAACTTAAAGATACCAGAAATTTGTTAATTCGTTCGCTGCAGCAGATATCCACTGTTGTACGTAGGTCTCCGCCATTAATAGCCACAAAGGTCCCTTGCCGCCCATCCAGTAGAATCCTGCAACGTTATGCATGCGCGCTACCACTTACTAGCTCAATCGAGGCGATTACTTTGTATTATAAATAAAGCTTTTAAATAGCTTGATTATGTAAATGTTAAGCTATTAACTAATGTACTTAGATAATTTAAAGCAAATAAACTAATAATGTATTCTATTTAAGCAATTAATTCTTATCTGTACTAAGTAAGCTTAAGTTTAAGCTCATTGGAATTAATGACAAGTTAGTTTGTATACTTTGATGGTTCAAATAGTTGAATGAATGTTACAGTTTAAGAGTCCATAAACCGACTTTAAAGTGAACCCTTCAGCCCATAAATATTGACATGATAAGTGAAAGAGATACGTTTAATTACATTACATAACACAGATTTTTTTTATAAAAGTAAGAAACCTGAAAAGATAGATGGCGCTCGGATCGCAAGTGATGCAATCACCGATTACAATTTGGACAGTACTCGGGATTTCGAAATGGCGCTAGAGTTTGAACAAATTGTGTTTGCGCGTTCTTTATATTTTATCATTATCTAAAAATCTGTCACCGACTGCTATTCGGTCTTCAACAAATATTTCTTAAAGTCAGTCTAAGATAAAAGAAATGATATGTAGTTAGAACCTTGTATTAAAAGACCTTTCATTTATTGTGGGAAGTGGACGGCGATAACTGTCTTATTGATATTCTTGGTGACACGCTACGGATTTATGACTGCAGTCGGAATGATCGTAAAATTAACGATAACTGTTGTATACATGTGACGGCGTATTAATGTTAACATTGAATTTAACATCACTCACGGACACACATATTACCACTATCAATCCGGGAAAGGTGTGAAATTCTGTCTACCCCTCAAGAGTTAGAGTGTTAAAGTGATCTTTTTTTTATGGGATAAGGTGGCAAACGAGCGAGCGGATCACCTGATGTTAAGTGAACGCTACCCATAGACATCCGCAACAAGCAAATGTGTTGCAGCCTGAGCCCCGCAGTTTCAACCGCTGTGTAATTTAACAGAAGTATTCCAGTCTAAGCTGAACCCTATTTAAAAAGATTGATCTTATAGATCTGAGGTCAACATTACATTGGTT
>JWHW01049781.1:15205-28245 GCA_000931545.1 Papilio glaucus | reverse complement strand
GCCATCACTGGTGGGACGTCCTCGCAGGGGCAGTCATGGGCTTCCTCACTGTTCTCTACACGGTAAGTAATTACGTAAGGAAGTACTTTACGGCAAATAAAATAGCTCATTGTGGTGGGCCCACTACTGATGCGATGTATAGTTTGTGCGACAATGACGAAAGAACAAAGCCATGCTATTTTTACGTGTACTAATGCTGTAGCAATATCTAAGAGTAATTCCCATTGCAGGTGCTGGTTCTGTGCAAGAACTTCTCGCAACCGTCTGTGGTGAGCACGAGCGACATCAGCAGCAGCGACAGCAACAACCACCAATCGGTGCGGCGGCTGTTGGCCAGTGAACAACGAGTCGTGGTGCCCTAGCCCCAGCCGGTCTAGACCACGCGATCTAAAAACTGGCTAGACCAGTAGAGATCGTCGCATCCGATAAGTGATGGCTTCTAGTGTCCTAGATCCAGCTTGTTCAAGCCGCGCGGTTTGAGTAGACTCTTAGTGCCCCTCTCATCAGTTAAGTGATTTGTGACAGCTAAGAATTCGATCCCAAATTAGGGTAGTGACTTGAAGTTGATAAAAAATAGATTATGTCGGTGAAAGGAACAAAAGTGGACATATGTGCGGAGAAAAAATATCGACTTTATTTTACTAGAATATAGAAGAAGAATAGTTCATTTTGCTTCAATAAAAGTCAGAGTAAAATAAGAAAATCTATTGAAGCCGATTGGTATAGTATAAATGTTGACAATTAGAATGTCGTTAGCGATAAAGCCATTTAGTGTTAAGAAAAAAATTAGGCTTGTTCTTAAATTAACAGAATTTGACACTAATTTTTTTAAATAAGGTCAATTATGAGCCAAGAACTATAATTTTATTTATTAATAATTAAACTCGCTCAGGTACCGCTCGGGTAGATAGACAAAAAACATAGCTGATAGAATAGCTTTATACTAGTGAATGAATTTTTGAAATCCGTTTAGTAGTTTTTGAATTTATCCGGAACAAACAAACAATCACATAATTTCTTTAGAATATTAGGATAGATAACACTGTGTAGACCGAAGTGCATAAAAATGAAATAAACAAACCTGTCAAAACTAAATATTTTCGGAAATCTACTTACAATCTAAGAGTTAAACATATTTTGCATGGATCAGATCTGGTTACGAAATTACAAAAAGAAAATGCAAAAAAGTAATAAAATCTGCAATTAAAACTGTTTATTTGGGTTAAAATGAATTGATAAAAGCGCTGTTAAATCAAATCATTGAAATCTAAATAGGCACAAAGCAACGAGTGCAGTTTACAGAGTAAACAAAAATGTATGATGATTCTACATTTGTAGTATAAAGCAAATATCAGTCACACAAGCAATGACGGTGAAAACTTTGTACGTGTTGTATTGAGGCCAGTTCTGATTTGATGCAATTTATTGTTCAAAGATGGCTTCGTTGTCTAATAATAATACTTTGTAAATAGCCCTTGAAATAATAGTTACAAATATATTTAGAATATTCAAAACCTATATTCTAAACATTGCAAGAATTCATGTCAAATTAATCATAAGCATTACATTTTTTATTTCAAGGCTAACTGTAGTGAAATAAATGGTCAAAAGTGTTCTACAAAACTTGCAAATGATACCAATTCTCAATTTCATAAAATGTAACAGAGCACTGGTTAAAGTTGAATGTAAAGAAAATGCACAAAAGGATTTATCCGACTGAATCATTTCTAAGCATTCCTTCTGCATATAACTTCCAACTAATATATTAAACATAAAAAGGAATACGGAAGTTATAAGTAATGAAAAAACACATGGAATAATGGCAATAAAAATATGACATAACAATTTCCCGCTTTTTAATATGACGATACTATCTTAAGTATTTATAAATTTAAATACTCTATGATAATATTTATTCCCAGTGAAGATGAAATATAATAAAAATGCGGGATCTTAAAAGTTATTATAGTAATAAATAGAAAATAAATTTGATGTGACAATTCTGACAGTTCTTAATAAAATAGTGTTTGTCATAGTGTCATAGACTACGCGTTTTTTTACGTGATCCAATGAAACAGATTAAAGATAAGGTTTCTTTGCCATAACAAATAAGGATTGATTGCTAAATTATAAACGCCTTAGCACATAAGCCTAGAAAAATAGTATGATGACATACGTAGTGCTGTTGATTACGAACCTAGTGTGGTTGGTGCTTTACAAAAGGAGTTCGGTGCTTCACATAAAGTGCTTGTAAACTAATTCTTTAGTAAGAAATTAGTGCAGTGGATTAAATACTACAATATTGTTGTATTTTAAAGCAATGCACTAATGTGTTGTGTGTTGCAAATTTACAAATCTTCAGTAGTGTTATAGTTGGAAATAGTCAAAATAATTATAACAAAACTACAATTTTTTTCAATCACATTATTTAAATCTCCTCGTAAGTAATAGTTGTAATCTATATTTATTAATAGAACAAAGGGGTGTCGTAGTTCTACTTACAATTTATTTATTATTTAATTAAAATAGTAATTAATTTATTTAAGACCTCTGAAAGTATTTATTGTACAGTACCTGTCTAGTCTTAAGTGATATTAATGTGAGATTTAGCCCTATTTTTATTTTGATACGAAATGAAATTTTAATAACATTTGTTTTGCCCACCTACCCGGCTCTGTCTTACATATTTTTGACTCTACATCTTTTGTAAATGACTATTGAACAATGACATTCCTTCGCATTTAGTTTTATGAATTTCTCTTGTAGTTTGTTGTAGTGATGTAAATATTTTAATAGTAATGTTTCTGACTGTAATGTGTCTTTAATAAATCGATGACTTCATGATTTTAAGAAATAGTTTCATTATCTTTTTTACCCCCTTTAGGAAATCGAATAAAATACTCCCCTCTACGGCAACTGTCTACGCAGTTTCTTAACTGGGGCATATCAACTATAATCGAATATTTTATACCAATAAGCATCAAGTTGGTTGGCAGCGAAGGTGACGGGATGGGATCATCATTTATTAATCAATTAAAACGAAAACTAAATTAAAATAAAAAAAATGTCACTATATCGCTAGAATGGTGGTTAAATAGAATCTCTTAATCCTTAGACATGTCACATGTCCCTGCTTGTTGTTTGACATTCCATAACCGTGCAGTCTTCAGACAGAGAGAGACAACAATGATTTAAATTCCTTCAACAATACAACGTATGTCTTTATTAAAAGCCCAAGAGTTCTCAGTGTTTGTAAAAAAAGACATTAAATGTAATTGATAACATTGGAAAAAAATGGATTTTCTTGAGTTTATTTTACGTTTAGTGTAACGTGACGGAAAATTAAATCCCAAACTAAGAATACAACTGCAAGATCTCAAGATACTGTGAGCTCATTCTACATAGATCGGAGCAGAAATAATAATTGAAAATAAGACAGTACTTCGTCAGCAACTTTGACATTAAGACGTCAGACACCTCAGTCCCCCAGTGACCATTAGCGCTGTAAAGTACTCGAAACGTCACAAAAAACTTAAAATAGACGCGACAAAATTAGTTTTATTACATTCTGTAGTATTCGCGTGAATATAAGAAATCACAATTGATAACGGTTTATTTAAATAACTTGGAATTATAGGTAAATGTCAAAAATTTGTTATTGGTTGCTATGGTAACATTATGAAATTGGTGTCGCGAGAAGAAATATAACTTCAAAAACGTATAAGTAGGTTTATTCACTTGCGACTGGCCCCGGCTTTGCACGTCTAGAGCAATACGCAAATAATTGTAGTCAAGTTATTCAGGCTGCTACGTTTTCTTCAGCAATTATCACCATAATTATTTCATCCAACATAAAACATTTTATAAGGTAGCAGTAGAAGGTAGTAGTAATGCGTTATTTTAAATACTATAAACATCCCTACAATTCACGGTCAATTTATCTTTGTACTTTAATTATTGAACAGTTGGTATAATGGTTCTGTTACTATAAAAATATCGATAATGTAGATGTGTGAAATGTTTATCATGTGTAATTAAGCAATTATGGTCTGTAAGAACACATGATAAGAATGATAATCGTAAGAATCTATTTTAACACTTATCCATTGTACTTGTGTTCAAATTAAAAGCCCATAAGGAGCGCGAGGGATTCTGGGTCAATGGCCTGACCCGCATGGCGGTAACTCGGTTTTGATGCGCTACTGTCACTTCACCTAAATGTCTAATTTAAATACAATTATCCTAAATTGCTGGTTAAAGTTTCCGACAGGTTCTAGGTTGCAGGTACAATTTCCAAAAGTTTTAAAATAAAATTTACTGAAACTAAACTGCAAAAGTTTTTCACTGTTCCAAAGACAGTGACAGCAACATTCACACATGTCAAATGGTGTAAAAAGGATAGCGTTATTAAAATAATAATAAAAAAGAGGACAGCTAGTGCTAACGTGTATTCGGGTGTTCACTTTTCGACCGGTAATAACATAACTGCAAAATTGTGTATCATAATATCAACTAGCGCTTTTTTCAAAGGTTCGAAAGCGCTTTATGTTTGTTTTTTCTGGACCTCAATTAATACCTTACTTAAAAGTACTTACGAACCCCTACTCCAAATAATACAACTGCGGCTTTGTCGGATCTAGATTTTCCCTTGTCCCCAGAAAGATAGTAAGGTGATAGTGTGGGTTAATAAAAGGTGAAATATATATATTGCGGATGTCTATGGGTAGCGCTCGCCTAACATCAGGTGATCCGCTTGCTCCTTTGCCACCTTATTCCATAAAAAAAAAATATTAAGTGACCGCTACCCATAGACATTTGCAACAAGCTAAGGAGTTGCAGATGCGTTGCCTACCATCCAGAACAGCCTGACGTTAGCACGGTCGGAAGTCGCAGCCGAGTCCGAGGCCTTCTTTACAGAAGCCCACGCTTATAGATATGATATAGAATGTCAAATATATTTTACATATTGCAACATTTACCTATATGATAAGTATTACATGAACACTGACACAAGAATTTGTTATTTATACATAAATGTCGTATACATACGACACTGCCCACATAATTCCTATTCTAATTGGATTGGAAATAAATTCAAATGTGCATAGACAACAATAATTTATCTCACCAAATCGCCCTTGCTTCGTCCGTGTCATGTATTCTTTATTCATCGGTTCTAAATGATATTTATTTTGTGTAAATCACATTAACGGCCGCATAAATAATGTGATATCGCGCATTGCTTTTTAAAAATGGCGTACACGCGGTGTGCGCTTGTAATTTAAATTTATTACTCTGTGCATACCACATGGGTTTAAAGCTAATCTGTGTAAATATTTATGTTTTTTTTTTTAGTTTAATAAATAAAGATCGGCAATTGGATATGCATAAGTGTTTATGGTAATATTAACTCTGTATTTTTTTTAAAGACCACCTGATGTTCAGTGAAGACTGCCAACAATTAATAGTGTAGATATAGCCAGGTAGACCTCTGCATTGACATTTTAAGTGTAAAGTAGAAAATTTAAAGTACGTGTTGCAATATATTTTATTAGGGAGGTCGTTAAAGGGACAGAGTTTCTGTTTTTTAATAGGGACCAGCCGAAACAGACTGACGGGTTAGGTGTCGAATTCCTTCGCGGGAAAACGCAAAAATAAACCTTCAATTATTTCCATATTCTGTTATTGTATGAAACGATCGAATCACCAATTGTAAGAAATGATATTAAAATATTCCTCACAATGCCTTTTTTAAAATTGAACTCGCTTTATTAATTTTAATTTATAACTAAATATCTAATAATATTTTATTTGAAACTTTGATCGAGACTTCATGACTGCGAACGTCTCAAAATAAAACGAGTTCAGTCACGCAGGATCGTTGCAACTTGTATCGTGAATTTAAACGCCCCCGCGCTCGTGGTACCCTGGTACTTGTAGATTACTTACCCAGATATGAACAATAAAAATACGAATTTAATTTCTATTGTGTGTTACATTTATTTAGAATTAATGAGCGAGAGAGAATGAATTAGTACTAGACGCTCTCTGGTCAAAATGAGCATGGAAAAAATAATTTTTGATTAAAAAGGCTTTTTCTAACTGTTACGCCACTTCAATCAATTATAATTTCTTAGTAATAATGATGATGGTGAGCACAGCAACATCTTTTCATTCATATTTGTCTAAAAAAATACTAAATCATGACTTTTTTTATTTTAGGTTAACCCTTTAGAGTCGGTTTCGCAGTTAAAGAACATAAATAAGTAAAATCCTGATCTACCAATGGCACAAAAATTATTATTAGCGAATTTTTACATAAGAAAATAATATATGTGTTAAGGTAAAAAAAATTTTTACCTTAACACATATACCATATTATTAAAAAGACCTAAAATACCACGACACTATGTTTCTCTTAATGCTCCTAGATAGGTATTTGACGTTTTTAGAGAATAGAGTAAATTTTGGTGATACGTGCAAGCTTTAACACAAAATCCGACCCGAGTTTCGTTCAAAGGCGATAATTTAATCAAACGCATTAAGCACACGAGATCGGTCACGGTCCGACAATGCACTTAGAAGGTATTAAATCGTCATTTGGGTTACAAGTCAAACTTAATGCTTAGGTATCAAGATAGTTGCATTGCCTCCATTTTCTTAAAAAGGTACAGGATAAAAAGATACCTAATAAGGAAAAAAGACAAAGGTATAGGAATTTATTTATTTCTTGAGTTAATTAAATAGTTTTATTCAAATTACGTCAACGCCATTCGACGGTTCAAGGTCACTCAAAGGGCAAAGGAGGGAGCAACGAGCAGTCTCTTCAGTCAGCAGTCTCACAGTCTCGCGAGATCGTATCAGAAATGATGGGATCCTCCTATAAAAAGTGAGACCTGCTTCTCCTACGTAGCTCCACTCCAACCCTGTAATCTGTAGAATCGTAGTCTTCTTTACAAGCCGGCCTATTAGTGCAACAACTGGTACTGTGGTGACAAACATTGTCCAAGACTTCAATTCTATTTTAATGTTGTTGAAAAAGTTTCGTAACGAACACTGTCCAACAAAGTTATCAGAAGAATGTCGAATCAACAATTGCTAAACCATTACGATACGATTGTATTAACAATTCAGGAGACAAAAAATGAAAGTAGAGAAATTTGATTTGACAGAAAAATGTTTAAAGTCTGTTCGACCTCTATATAGCGTTATTAGACACTGTAATAAGTAGTAATTGAACTTTCAAATTTTATTTTCGTGATGCTCTCCGGTGCTCGGAATTTGATTTCCACTGTTGTATATTAGCGTACTGTTTAGGAAGTTTTTTTGTAATTCGTTTTATCATGCGTTCGAGAATCGCACAATTCTTAGCACGATGGCCGAGTGTATAATAGTAGGGACTTTGAATCATCAAAATGTATGACTCATCTTCTCTATGGACCTTTTGTTAGAGACCTTATACTTAAGTACTTATAAAGGTAACAGGCAATATTAATATGCATTTTTAATACTATTATATACAAAGAAGGTATATTTGTTTTCTAATAAATAAACACGGTAAGTACAGAACTGTTTGGATATTCATCATAATATGCATGTGCATCAAATAAATAATGACATTAGTGTTTCAACATAAAATTATTAGTTTATACGAATTATATACGCATTGATGACACACATAAAACATATTAAAATAACTTAAACATACATTGAATTCTTAACCAATCTGGAATTCACTAAATCGCTATGATAATTGACAATGCGTGCCGTCTGTATGATGTTACTAAAAGCTCATTATGTGAGCAACAAAGGCTG
This sequence comes from Papilio glaucus, assembly GCA_000931545.1. Lineage (NCBI taxonomy): Eukaryota > Metazoa > Arthropoda > Insecta > Lepidoptera > Papilionidae > Papilio > Papilio glaucus. Next base: position 20,430 of record JWHW01049781.1, on the reverse strand, counting down.
CGACCACACGCGCCGCCACGGGACAGGGCTCGCTAAGTTCACACTTAGCACGCTCACAACACACTTAGTGACTATTAGTGCTACCTTCTAGTGCCTTCTAGTAGGGTGACTAACTTGTTACACGTCGAGATTGGTCTCATTTCAATATCATATCTATTATTGAAGTGAAAACTTCATTAGCCTAGACATTTGGCAGGTGAAAATCTTATAATAATAATAAATTTATTTATTTATAGATTCGCGTGAACAACATACTCAACGTGTACCATGCGACATGCTTATTTGAATTTGGAACAGTTCCTTTATTTATTTTTAAACTATTGTCGCACCTTCCCACCTATTTTGAGTTTAACCTTCTGACGACAGTCAGAAAAAGATGGGGGGATTGTAAAAGTTTTTTTTTTAATTTCAATAATGAAGAAAGAAACAAAAGTAATCTATAAAACATATCGGGGACTGGCCGAATGGAGAGTGAATCGACGATTAAAAACTTTCGAGCTGTCATTCACTCTGACACAACTCCAAGCTCTAGCGCAATGGGGAACCTGGTAGCGGTCATTACACTAGGAAGAGTGACGTCAATCGGGTTGCATCCTGGATACGCGCTACGTGTTTGGTGGAGTGTCGTTACATGAAGCCAGTCTACTTACTGTACTATCGATCCAAGATTATATTTTGTAATGTCCGAATGTATTTCACACGTGTCATTCTCCTTACCCTAACGCCCAACGCCCGAGCTATTCAAGATGGAGTTAAATGTCAACACAGGCTGTGTTGACATTTAACTCCATCTCTACATCCTACATGTTTTATTTTAAATTGTCCCTAAATGTACACCGAGCTTGGTTTCCCTAACTTAGCGTGTTGGGTAACGCGTTGCAGATTTGAAAAGACCTTTACAGTAACTTATTATGTAACTTCAGTAATTATGTTTACAGTTTCAGTTTGTGCTTAACGGCTACTGTGAAGTGTGTTGTCCATTTTTAAATATTCACAGTAATCTAGGCTTTTAAGCGGTGCTCACATTGATTTACTAAATCAATGTGAGCACCGTTGTTCTACCAAGATATAACAACGTTCAATGGGTTGCATGTGTTGAAGTTTTAGACCTGCTCTTGTTTATTTGAATTAACCATTTTTATTTATATAGAGGCTGACCACGCAATTGCAACTATTTTGACTGCTGTGTTTGTCTGTCTGTATGTCTACGGATACCATTGCTCACTTAATGGATGAGGCTCTTGCTCGTTTATAGTTTGCTTGTTCCAGTTAAATCATTTACTTTTCTTTCTTAATAATGCTGTAAATAATTTTTATCTAACCATCTTGCTAACAAGTCGCATACTATTATAGTGTCTCGTTTAATAATAATCGAAATTAGATAAAAATAATAATAAATAAATTTAAGTGGGGAAACCACTGCAGGGACGCAGGTCTCCTCTCCGAGAGAGGGAGAGGAAGTTAGATACGAATATTATATTATAAATCAAAATAGAACCCATATATGTACGAAGCAAAATCGAGATCTCTAATAAATATGTATGTTATATTTAACTATATGTACATACTGTTATGGTAAATAACATAAAAACCTTTTCATTGCAATACAAATCAGTAGGTAAACCCTTATCAAGGTATATTTAAGGGTCAATAAATGCTCCCCACCCTCAAGCTCGAAGCAAATAAAATCCGCTACCGTAAACGGTGAGATGTCTTGGCGATACCGCTGAGTGATGGTTACTGACACAGTCACGCACAGCTCTACAGACGAGCTTCAGCTATCACGGAATCAAAACCAACCTCCATAGAGAAAGGTTGTAACTTGTAATTCATTAGATAGGGATAAAAATAAAATATAATAAAAAAAATAAAAGAAGACATTACATTTTGCCCGTTAATTGCGTACGCACCCACCAATGGCATTCCCCAAAAGTAGGATATGAAAGTTTGTATTCAGAAATATTTGTAACCTAATGTAGGCTATGTACAATTATGTAAACCCCATTTGTTGCATAAAATAAAATTGATTTACAAAATGTGTTAAAACATTAAAACGAAAAAAACATTGTAATATGAACAATTTTTTTTAAATCCTATTCCATTCGCTACATGAATTTTTACATTATTTCTTTTTTAAAAACGTCGCGAGCGCGTGCCATTAATTTTTTTCTCACTGGACTTTTTCAGGTAAATCTTTCGGTGAAGCTCTCTGCTCACCAAATCTTATATACCAACCTACATATACGGTTAATTACGATTAGGCAAGCCGTTGCGGATGTGGATTGTTGCGTTCGGGAAGTCCGAGATATCGTTTTTTCCCAATCTACCGCAGTGTCTCAAGACAAAAGTCTATGAATAGTGTGTGTTACCTGGGATGACTTTCGGAAGCGAGACGTGCGAGCACAGTTAGACGACACAAAGTCACTCAAAGGGCAATGCTGGTCTCTCTGCGTGATTGCATCAGAAATTATGTGATCAGCAGCAGAATCAAATTTACCGAAATTGCCCGAAGAATTTCTAAACTTAAGTGGCAATGGGTCGGACATATCGCTCGCAGAACTGATAGCCGATGGGGCCGTAAGGTCCTGGAATGGCGGCCACGTACAGATCGACGCAGCGTAGGTTGGACTCCCGCAAGATGGACCAACGATCTGGTCAAAGTTTCGGGAGTATGGATGGGCAGGGGACCGATCTTCACAAGGGGATCAATGAGGAGCCCTACGTCCAGCAGGCAGGTCTACTTTAGGCTGAAAAGAAGAATCTTTTCGGGGGTATGTGTATGCATGTAATGTTCCATTGTGACCTTCTGTAGCCTTGAATGGCTTCACCGATTTTGAAGAATGAGGTGTCATCAGATTTGTATTCTTCCTACTGAGTAGAGTACGCAGGTACGAAGTCAACATAAACCCATATAGTGGAAGTAAATCTTTAAAAATGTCTGTGTATTTTAAACTAATTATTACTTGTTAAAATGGCATTTATTTTAAAACAGTTTAAGGTTGCGTACAGATTTGATAAGTGTGTGGCGAATGCTAGTAGACTACGACACAACTGGCACGCGTGATAACTATTAATCATAATTAGATAAATGATAGATGACGGCATATGGCGGCGTGCGGCGCATTCGCCAGATGTGCACCCACCCTTATACCGTTTGAAGAGAAAACAATATTTTTAAAAGATGAATTACAATTACTACAATCAGTGGTTACGTATCTTTTATAATAAAAAAAATCCCCTACGCCTTGGGTGTTAATAAAGGTTTGGTCTGGATCAAAGACAATTGAGTTACTTTACTACCTAACATCTGTAAGAAATAAACCGTACAGATGTATCAACAACACAGAGGAAAGAAAAGAAAGAAAATCTAATGGCATATATGCTACTTTTTGTTTTATAATACCATCGCTCAATGGATTGTTATTATAATATACTTACATCATTTCTGCAGGCAACGGCCGAAATTCGATTGATATAAATGTCAAATGCTAGAAAATAATAATAAATTTTGATGTGATAGTGAAAGGCGGCGATATGACTTTGTGTACAATACAAACATTTAAAAACAACTTTGACATATTTACTATAGCATAACTATATATTAATTATATTACTAACTGTGTAGCTTCACTCCGCGTTGTGTCTTATATGTAAGATCGTTATATGTAACAGCGCCATCTAACAAAAGTATGAGATATCAATAAGTTAGCCCTTGACAACGCTCCAACGATAATGCAAATACGTATCAAAAGATGGCGCACATTAATTACCATGCATTTACGCATCATGTTTATATATAAATGCATTGCTCATTACAAGTATTAGATATTTGCACAAATTAAGCCGAGACAGTATACTTATGAAGCGGTCTATTTACTATCTTACGAAGGCCTCGAATTATGTTTTGACGTTATTAAGGTTAAAACATCTACATAGATAAAATTAAAAATAAAAACTGAACCTAAGTACAAAATAGAAAATCGTTGGAGCAGTTTCCGTGATTCAAATTATATTACGAATGGCTTGTTTAAAGATATTAGATATTATCATTATCAGCAAATGATCGTCCCGGCGTTATGCCAGGCGGCTTCAGGCGCCGCATACGTCATGCTCTGCGCGCCGCTTAGTTAGTGTCTGAACATAATGAAAATACAAATGGACACGTTTTGAATTCGCTTTCGAAACTCTGGTACATTTAGACACTAAGATACCCAGTTTACTTAAACTAGAATAACTTATAAGTAAACTAAAAAGTTTTGATTAAATTCTTCCTGAACATTTATAATTGTCCTAATTATAATTTATGAAATAATCATATTCGAAACTATTTTCGACAATATTTGGAAGACATACTTCAATCTACAACCACATATTACACGGATCATACTTGGACTATGAATAAGGATAGACATGTACACTCAACCCTAAACCAGTGGTGTAGGCAGGTTAGGGATAGGATAAGATAGATATATAGATATACTAAAGAAAGGCGGTATTAAGTAGTACCCGTAACCGACAAGCATGTGTGTGTGGATGTATGAATGTAGAAGAAGCGAGCGAGGTGTGCAAGGATCATGCCAAATAGCAACCATGATTTCTGCCTACCCTCTGGATCACAGGCGTGCTCTGTATTGCTGTTTTCAGTTACAAAAAATAAATTGCTATAAGTGTCAATAAGTTATAAATTTGAATGTACATTTATATTGTTACTTTAGGTAATTGAATTAACGGTGTACATAAAATAACCAAGAACTGTTACCTATGAATTAATTGCTGGTTGTTTAGTACAATCGCGGACAATATAAAGCTCGGCTAAGCCCGCGTAACTGGATACAGTGCTTTCCTTATCAAATGTCGGTGTCGAGAGAATCTTAGGGCACAAATTCCCGTCACGACGCACAATACATTGCTCGCTGTCGTCGTACTGAATCAATGTAATGTAGTACTTATGCGGGCTTGGTGGAACAATCAGAGTTTAAGGTGTATTTTCACTATTCAAAAAATAAAAGCATGCATCTTGACACCTAATAGTCGCACGGCAAATGATGGAGAGAGTTATGCTTGATGTTCCTTAAAGGGGTAGAGTCCGGAACGAAGAAATTCGACGGAGAACAAGAGTAGTCAAAATAGTGCTTAAAATAGGCTGAAGTTGTAAGCGGCTACTCATCTGCAGAGTTAGCGATGACAGATGGGAGAATAAAGAAGTGAATAAGGGAAGTAGAAGA
>JWHW01049780.1:34321-44793 GCA_000931545.1 Papilio glaucus | reverse complement strand
AAAGAATGTTGTATTTATTAGAATTTTATTTTTTACAAAAATAAAACGTTTTTAGTTATTTTTTTATGGAAAAAGGTGGCAAACGATCAAGCGGGTCACCTGATGTTACTTTCCATATCCTCTTCTGTCCATTAAAGGTCGGCAACACTTCTGCAACTCATTTGATTGTTGCGGATGCCTATGGGTAGCGGTCACTTAACATCAGGTGAACTGCTCGGTCGTTTACCACCTTCTTCCATAAAAAATATCCCCAATATGTATAATCCTGGTCCCCTGCCACCCACATCCTGTGGACTCCCGCAACCTTGACTAGATCCATCCATTTTGATGTCTGCATCGAACTGTAAGTGGTCATTTCAATACCCTTTAGCCTCATTAGCCATTACGGAGAAAATGTCCAGCCTATTCAAGTATTGTAATTCTTCTTTTCCTACTTAAAACTAAACCGTAATTAAACTTTTGACAAGATTTGCTTCAAGAATTCATGCTCAGAACGTAGTCCAGACCAGAACGTAGTCCAGTCATGAACGTAGTCCAGTCTAGAACATAGTCCAGTAGTCCTTATTCCATAAAATAATCTTATCAATTTGTTAGAATCAAAGTTATCATTGAGTTTTTTTTTCATAAACATCATTATTCCTAGTCTACAAGAACAACTTCACGAGCATACTAAAAACTCCGAAATTTTTATTCATGGACAGAGTTTCTCTGTGTGTCTAAATCGATAAACATTCCAATTAGAACAAGGAACCGCGGATGTGCCTCACCGATGGATGGTGTTTGGGTGAAACCCAATTAAATTACTATGTTGCTCGGTCGGTTCGTCGAAGGTCAATACGTTGCGGAGATTCTCTATTACACGCTGTCCGCTCATAGCACGATCTCAATGTAAATGAACCACTATTCGTTACTAGTTCCATGACTCTGATTGTTCAATTTAAAATATGAGTATCACACGGCTAGCAGAACTTAAAGTCAGCATTTTTTTCCTTCGTAATATCGTATCTGCGGCAACTATATAATTCAGCCAATTAACACAAAATCTCAATAAATTATACACTTTGACCTTTCTTATGTACTCCGTGTATTAATGAAAACTGCATGACGTTTAGTAGTTTTTGAGTTCTTCCCGATCACACAGACATACGCGGTGAAAACATTTTGTTTTAGAAACGTTGAATAAATAATTAATTTTACAACTTCATAAGCAAAAATTATTGTTAGTTAAATTCGTATATTTTAGACTAAAGACGATTTTTCTTTAAAATAGAATAGATCCTTAAAGAAATAATAAATTTGATGATTTCTCATTTATAGACAACTAGTGTTCCGCCCCGGCTTCGCCTGGGTATCACTTATGTTTATCCTATCGCTACCAAACTTCACAGGATCACCCACTGGGACGATCTGCACATTTTCTGTAAATTTTATCGAATTCAGTCTAGCCGTTTCGGAGTCTATAGGATACATACATACACACATCGCCTTTTATACATATAGATAGGCAATGAGTGTTCTATGTTAAAGAAAAAACAAGTCGCTTAAGAGTTTAATTTATTCTACGCAATAAGAACAAAAGTATGTAATGTTTAGACTGGGTTGTTACGTTCCTACATTCTTTGAATACTAATTTGTTTTTTCTACTTAGTATTAACTTGTATTCTTCGTGCGTGTAATTTCTAAACAGTTGCGCACAATTTTACTTACTAAATGTATGTACGTTTGTATGTAATAAAGATGTAGAGTCTTAAAGTACTTTCTAGAAACGACGTTCACGTTTTTTTTTAAATACGATTGCCTATGACGTCACACGGCGAAGAAAATCTAGATCATTTTGCACGTTTATTTTTGGAGATGTTTAGGCGTAGTCCCCACCCAGCCAAGTCAGTTAGACGACGGCGGGAAGGCGTAGTCGTAATACTCCCCAGAACCTGTGTCCCACGTGAACATTTCCAATTAGGACAAGGAATCGCGGATGTGTCTCACCGATGGATGGTGTTTAGGTAAAACCCAATTTACTATCTAGCTCGTTCGGTTCATCGAAGGACAATACGTTGCGGAGATTCTCTATTACACGATTTAGAAATGTGAAGCGAATGCATAGCGCCATCTAGTAGCGAGTACTACTAATAAATCTATTACATGACAAGGTTTGTACGTATTAAGTATAAATGTTTGTTACAAAATAAAATAAATTCTCTGCCTGCTGCCTTTTTAGCATATTCGTGCAGTTGGCCGTCCGCTGCCACTTTGACCTGGTCAGTCCACATCATGGGTGATCTACCTCGCACCTTGATACCTTGCTGGTACCCCTTATCCATATTTAATGTAATAAAACTGAAAAAATTGTTTGAACGCGCTATCTAAGGAACTAAAAATCGATTTGATTTTTTTTGTTTTTGCCAGCCCAATTATTAAGGTTATAAACATCACGGTACGACCCTTAAGAATCGAGCAGAAAGCAAAATTAAATACAATATTTTTTTTTTATTAATTTAATAAGTTTTTTTATTGTTTAAATTCATAAAGCAAATCTATCAGTTAACACTAAGAAATCTTCTTTAATAATAAGATGGAGCCGATTTGAAGATAAAAAAATGTAAAGATTTTACCAAACAAAATCTGAGCGTCTTAAGAGTTACATCATCGAGTTTAAGCAGAAAAATATACAATTATTCGAGCGGAAAAAACCTGGAGATAAAGAAAAATCTGCCTCAAACATATATAACATTTTCATTATAATGTACATAAGTATTTGCTTGCGTGTTTTGTTCAACCTTTTTGGGATAATACATTCGTCTGATATAGTTATCTTCATGGTACGAGATTTTTATTATAAAACATATGTTCTTTGTTGTTGTTTTTCCAAGAGCTTGAATTGTTTTTAGCTCTGTGATTTCAATGTCATTACAATTTAGATCTTACAATATCTGTTACATAATGTCTTGCAATACAAGATGCTCATACAAAACGAGCTGAACCCAGAGGTTCATGGACCTGCCCAGCCTTCATAGACACATGATGACTACTACTGTACCTATAGCCCTATTCATTTTATTTCCTCAATTCACTCTTCGTTCAAAATCTTTAACATCTTTACCATCTCTACTAAACATACACCCCAAATACCCCGAACTCTTCCACATGTTCCAACTTCTTTACCGTTAACATTTATATCAATTATTGTCTTACTATTAAAATTAAATTTAATAAAAAACATTATCCAGCTAAATGTACATGTACATGTAAAATAATTGAATAATCACTCGCGTCTAGAACCCAGCGGGATAGTTAAATATTATGGGTTATGGATACCTATTTTGGGTACTCTCCGGCTCTTTGTTATCCTTACCTAATAAGGAAAAACTTGAAAGATAGGCAACGTAAAGGGAAAATATATGTTGTTAGAGTCCGTACGTAGGGATGTCCTAGAAATACTTCAGTATATCGACTGATTGGTGATATACTAAAAAAATGTTTTAAACTTAAATGTGGCAGAGGAGCAATAAATTGCAACAAGAAAATGTGTTGCCTAACTTTATTTTGCCTTTACTTTGCCTATCTTCCCATCCTTTCTTTATTAGGAAAGGATAGCAAAGGGCTGTAATGTACAAAGCAGATAAGTATCCATAACCCATAATCTATAACTGGGTTATCTGGGCGCGAGTCGATTTGTCTTTTTCCACTTTTCTACCTGACACTGCCGTATACATTTTTCATTATAAACTAACATGTCACACTCTAAGGTATAGAATCTAGGAGAATGAAATTCGACGGAGAACTAAAGTAGACGCCATTGTTCTTAAAGTCAGTAGACTGAAGAGGCAACAGGCCGTTCACATCTGTATTTAAAATCTTGGAATTGAGGTGACGGATGGCGACCAGAAGTGGTCGTTCTTCCAGATGGACCGATAACCTCGTGAGGACGGCAGGAAGTCCCTGACCAGCAAACTGTGAAAGGCAATGCAAGAGGCCTACGTCCAGCTGCGAACTGATAAGCTTATGATGATGACTACATATATGTATTCCCTCCTTCATGTTCATTAATTCTTATATACCTGTGTCTTGTATACCAAATTACATTATTTTAAAGTAAGGACAATGTATATTTAAGGTTATATGAGGTCTCCGTGCGCACGTTTCGCTTATGTAATTATTAGGAATATTCGTATGTACATATATGTTAATGTGAGAAAGATTTTCGCGCGTCATTTAGATAACATAATTAATTGACAACTTAATTTTATGTGACTACATTTTAATGAATTTAAAATATCATTACATTATCTCTCTAAACTTTAGAGATATATAGAAGATCCGGCACAATATATAGATAGATTTGAACTCGACATAAATTTGGCACTTAGAATCGCCAATCGGGAATTAGAGACACGTTACATGTGCCTCATGTGATTTAGCAATGTACATATTTTTCTAACGTAGTCTAGGTCCTGATCAAATAACAGATGAGGGTATAAATTCCTTATATCGGATCTTAGACAATTAGTTACACATTAGTGACCGTAAATAATTAAGTAATTATATTCATTTTAAGTTATTCGCGTAAACATATACTTTAAGTTACGTCTTCAACCTTTTAAGTGTTATCAAAATACAATACTTTCCAGTTTGTTGTTGTAATTTTTCTGGATGATAACTTAGATGAGTTTGAAGGTTTAAAAACATTATATATCAAGGTCACAATGGAACATACATACATTATTTATTAATTTTATCAGTGTTGTTTCAACATCCTCCGATAGTTCTCCAACACAATTGAATTCTTTTTAAATTAAAAATAATTTAATATTACAACTTAAATTCATAAGACAAAGAAAGGGGCAGTCATTTCCAATAGTAGCGTTACTTGACCGCACGAAAGTCCGCGCCGAGGGACACTCAACGACAAGAGCTTTAAGTCACACTCAACTCGATAAAAGCTTTTCGCAAAGAATACCCGGTTTTGTTTCTTGAAAAGTACAAAATCACTTATATCTTTATTCTGTTCATGGCCTGGCGTGGGTAGACAGGAAAGGGATATTTTCTTATCGTATCCATCCCCTCCCCATCCAATTCTCTTACCTTTCTCTTATCCTATCTGTAAAGGGAAGGGAAGATGAGTTAAATTGGGTCTACGGCGAATCACTCAGAAACACAATACTACTTCACGCATGTCCTCTGTGAGGTCGTGGTATTTCACCAGAAGAGCCGGCGCTGCAGTGCAACAGATATTGTTTTTGCGGACTCTCTTACTGTTAAAATGTGTATAGGGCGAATAGTTATTACACTAATACACGAATGAAAAAGAAAGATTCACTCACGTGCGTTGAAATCTCATTGAAGGCAAATTATTATTTATATTATTTATTATTATTATTATTTATTATTAAATTTATAATTATTTTTGTCCTGTCTAAGTGTTATCAAAGCATTCTATTCAAGTCGGGAGGTGATTTAATATCATTATTTTGAATTACGAGCTCCATTTTTCTCGCCCGGCTCGTTAATTATCCAATGTCGCATCTACAGCCTTGTTCGGTTGAAAATTGAACAATTTATTTTAAGTATAAAGAGACAGTGGCTTGTTATTATTTTAATTTGTCGTTATAATAAAATGTTGGCTTTAATTTCGTTATATATTTAAATTGACTTTATAAGTAAGTATTTCGTTTAGAGTAAATACGGCGAGTAAAACCGCGAGGCATAGTTAGTAACTTTATAAAATACAAACGTGTATCCCAACGTATGTAATCCCACCTTTATGTTCAGAAACTTAAAACAAACATTAGGTACCTATTCGAATACATTTCTAAACTCAAGGGTCTATTCAAATTCCGCGCAACACACAAACGTCTGTGTAGTCGCGGCCTAATCTGAATAATTTATGAGCGAAATGGAATGGATCAATTTCTGTATCTGTTTTTATCTCAGACAATTTACAAGACAACGATTCTATTATGCAATATTTATTTGTCTTGTTTTATATTTTTTCAGAGGATATCAATTGTATCTATAAGGGATGTTTACATAATCGGACTGCTTTGAGCAGTCAGTGCCGAAAGCTTCAAGCGTTCGCTGTTGGGCGATCTGCATATTCGCAATAATGGATCTCTCAAGCAATTTGCTTGCAGAACCAACCCTCCCTAACCGGACAGCTTGAAGCGATTCGCCCCGACTGCTCATGCTCACCGCTATTTTTCTCCGCACCCTGCCATTCCAAATCTCGCCACATCGACGTAATATGGTCTGCAACCAAGTTCTACGGCGACTTATGCGCCTTATCTTGCGCAATAAAAGCACAAGAAGTACTTTGGAATCCATTTTGAAGATAGAGTGGAACACAACTTCACAACAACTGCTTGAGGCAATCGGGTCGAAGTTCGAAATCGAAGACTACAACCGCAATACAAATTCTCTCGTCCAGTTGGTCTCAACTACACAAAGCAGTCCGTCTATGATGGCGGTCCTGAGTAGCAGTCCGTATACATTATAACATGTTGCTTCGTCTGAATCATTTAGTTTCGTTCGTTTTCAAAATCATTTCGTTGTTATAAGTCTGCAAAATGATGACACTATTACAGAAAATGTTGAAATGATATTATTTTCGGTAAGTGAACAAAATTCTTGAAGATACAAAAGGCTCCCAAACAAGCAATTTCAATTTACGTCAGCGCCAACGGGTCTTGAACTGCGCTTCACATTGAGACGCTCGACTTGGCTTGAGCACCGCTTCTTATAATTTGAACTTAATTTCTTTTCACTAAATTGGTATAGGTATGTTCATGTTATTTTGTCATAATTATTGCCCGATTAACTGGAGGGTAATTTACGCAGGTATGTACATATATTTATATAAATGTATGTATGCATGGATGTCCCTCCATTGTGACTTCCTGTAGCCTAAACGGATTGAGTCATTTTGAAGAGTGAAGGCGTCATTGGTTTCGTACTTTTCCCCGAAGTGTCACATGTGTTTCTATACTCGTAAAGAAATTACTTATATTGATTGTTTGTCTAAAACATTGAGGAGCAGTGGTGGCCCAGTGGTTAAGACCGTGACTGACCTACTGCAGGTCGCGGGTTCGAACCCAGGCAGGCGCTTTACTTTGTGTAATTTATTTCATAACCACTGTTCCAAAAACGGTGAAAGAAAACATGGTAAGGGAATTTCCATGTCTTAGAACCACCAAATTCTCATACATGTGACATCCACCAACCCGCACTGGGCCAGAGTGGTGGATTACGGTCCTTTCCCTCACTCGGAGAGGAGGCCTGCGTCCCTGCAGTAGGGAAGGGTACTAAAAAAAGGCTGATTTATTGTATTTATTATAGTCTATAACAAATGGCGATTCGAATCTTCGTTCGAGTGCGTATAGCAAAGGATTGGAACAAGTTGCCAGCGTCAGTGTTTCTGTAAATTGACATGGGTACAGTCAACAGAACAGTGAATAGGCTGTTACTTAACTAGTGCCTGCCATCTTTAGACCACTTAACATCAGGTGGGGGTAAGCGCCATTTTTTTTACTATTATCTGTATCTATTAAATACGAAAACTTTATTCTAGGCCAAATATATCCTCCGATATTCTTTCATTTTATTATTATGCTTTATTGGACGCTATCTTCGCTCCTTCAAATTCATCTTGAGAACGATTCAAATGAGATCTGACAAATCGCACGCTGCCATCCGAGGGAAACAAAGCATTATTATTACGATCCGACATTTCTCTTGTAACGACTTCTATTCGTCTTTGTCGTCTTAAGTTTCGCGAACCAGTTGCGTCTGAGTTGACGTAATAGTCACCATTTATTACCACTCTTGATACTTTTATCTTTTACAGAGATCTGTCACTACTGCCATCTGAAATATTTTTTGTAATAGTGTACCTGTATAGTGGATTATTCATGTTGTTTAGCATATCCATCACTCTCTCTCTTCTGCCAAAAGTCATCCACTGCTGTACGTAGGCCTCTCTCATTAATCTTCACATAGAAACCTGCCCCTTCATCCAGTGGACTCCCGCAACCATGATCAGACCATCGGTCTATCTTGTGAAAGGTCTACCTGCGTACCCGTACGTAGCCGTAATTCCTTCACTATATTACCTAATTTATTCTCCTCAAGCATCTCCAATACATAAAATTATACGTAAATCCAAGAAGATTTTTGTGTGCCATCATTCAGTGCAAAACTCTGTTCATAACTGCTCTTTAACGTTTATTTTGTATTTCTTAATCTATCAACATTTAGATTATCAAGTGAGAATCGATCTTTCTACAGATTTGTTCGACTTTTACTTAATACTGGTTACATGAGATACTTTTCAATGAGTAAATTTATATTACTATTACGTTTAATAACTAGATTATTATCTGTATTATTATTATTTGGTAAAACACACTAGCAGCTAATTAGCTGATGCGTGTGTATCAAATAGCTTGGAGATTTCTTCCTTGTCCAATCTATTCTTAAAAGAGTTTATCGTTGGAGCCATGACAACTTTTTCTGGGAGATGTTTTATAATCTGTTTTATTTAGCTTGAAAGGTGTTGTATATTTATTTATTCGTTTGGGTCAAAGTAAAACAACACGCTGCCTCACAGGGTAAAATTGAAATTTGCATAAGAAAGTCGCTAAAGGAAATATTAATGGAATTTAATTTAGCAAAGTTGTCTCAAAGTAAGTAAATTTTCGAGCCGTAATCCGCAGTGCAGTCTCTCCCTCTCTGCACGTTTGAGTACGTGGAATAATTGTTAAGTGTATACTGCATCGAATTTCTTTGCTCACTGCAAAGCGATGATACATTTTTTGATGTTCGTATCAAATAAAGATTGAGAACTACTATTAAAAGTATGTAACTTTTGCTGAGATATGTGACAACCGTTAATGACATAATGATTTCTTATTTAGACGCGATTATTACAAATACAACCAATTATTCCCGAGGTGGATTGGTGTCAGGCGGCTGACCTAACAACTGTAGCCAAGATGCCTTGATAAAAGTATGCCTTGTTTCACAGCAAGATACAATTTTTATAAACAAACGTCACTTACCATACATGGCAACGGAATGCGACTCGAATCGTCAACGACCGAGCTCTTACCGGTCGGCTTGATACTCTGGCCTTGCGGAGCAACGTCAGTTCCCTCTGCATTTTTTATCGTATTCTGCCGAGTTTCGTCATCAAACGGCACGATAGACCGCCAGGTACCTACGGTGCGGTTTTCGCTAAATTTCCTTCCACGCACAGCCGCTCTGTGGAACGGTCTGTCCTTGGCGGTATTTCCAAACCAGTACGACTTAAGGTACATCAAGAAGCGAGCTTCTCGATCTTTATACTTTCATTTTATACTTTCATCGGAAATGTTATAATTTTGTGTAAATCGTGAGATAAAATGAAGTGAAATTGTATAATTCAGATAGCTAATGTTATAAGGTAATGTGTAATAATTCGGAATTTACGAATTTTAACGTTATTTACAAAAATGCCACCTTGCTGTGAAACAAGGTATATGCTTCTAATAAGTGGGAAAAGGACAGGGAAATGATTATGACATAGATTTTCGATAAATTAGATATTGGAGCGATTTGATAAATTAGATCGAATTGACCGCCATCATATTATCCGATAGAGATTGTTAATATCTAAACCGTTACCGGTAGCGTTAGAAGAAGCAATATTAATTTGCCAAAAGCATCTTAAAGATCTCGACGAGCTCTCGACGTGCAGAAGTGTTCAATCCAATAAACTTGATGGCTTTCATCTTGAACGATGTATAAATATTGTACATTAATTGAAGATCTCCATCGTACAAACTCTACATGAGTTTTACCTAATCATTTTATGTAATAAAAAATAGTTTTTACTTTTAGATAAAATTCGTATTATTTCGACTTTTGACAACATAATGTTTTAAAGCTAGCCAGCTAATGTTTTAAACATAAAGATTTGTGAAGATGGACGGATGATTATGATTGATTTGATTGATTCCTGAGGGTCGGCGTCAGGCAGGTAGCCGGCCGTAAAAACTGTAGCCAAATCCTATACTGTATGGACTACAAATTAGTCCAGAAATTCTTGTAATAATATTTATCTGTATATTAATTCTCCAGCTCCTTTTTGCGCACAAATAAATTGTAAACCACTTATGTGGTCATAAATATTAATTGTTCTAAAATTTTCCTTCCGGAAATAATATTAATATCATAAAATAAGACTAACAAATAAGAACATATTCCATTTAATTTTCATTAATTATAATATTTCATAGTCATTGTTTCAAGGTTAACTAGCATCCAGCCTAGTCATCAAGAAAGCGGACGTTGTGAGAACAAAACCACAACAGATTGCTCGATATACTAGTACCGTATCGAGACTCTCATCTACACAGATATTTTTTAATTGAACAATACGAGTTTTAATTGAGGTCTGGATACAGTTGAAAACATTATGAAGGTCCGGATGATGTTAA
>JWHW01049752.1:135192-158479 GCA_000931545.1 Papilio glaucus | reverse complement strand
GATGTTTTTATATCTGCTTACTATTTTAAGTCCCGGTCGTTTTAATGTTTGTTTTTAAAAAATATATATTTTGACAGGGTTTGACAGATCAATCGGAGTGGATCATAGCGAAGGCTCTTCGTGCGACTAGCAGCCTCGCGGAACTGGGTCTGTTGCCCAAACAGGCGCTTTGCGATCTGCTTGCTGAGAGTGCTGTCTACCTCGCACACCCCAACCTCTGGGTAAGTGAGACAAAGATATTTGTAGTTGAATATTTTAAATGTCTTCCCATGATTCGTACCCTATATTGTATCATGTTTTTTTACCATCCAGGGAACTGGTAAAAAACCTAACACAACAGGGGATGTTCATGGGCGTTCAGGGGCTTTCAATTTTAGACACGACGCCCTCCTTTAAGCCACACTTCTCATCCTATCATTCACTGTCACGGCTAGCATACTTTTCAGAGACCGCATGTCCTGCCATACCCAACTCTCACTCTACTGTAGTACTAATATGGCGTTACGTATGCCAGACGTGTCTTACACATTCTGGCTCCACACTACTGTGCATAGAGTACCATTCATTTTTAATTCAAACACATATTTCAGATCCGACACGAAGTCTGCGGCCTGGTGTCCTGTGTCGCCAGTCTACTGAACCCTATAGATGTGAACTGCAAAATATTGCCGCTGGTGTGGCCGCACCTTAAACATAAATTGATTCAAGTAAATATTTAATTATATATCACTAACCGATTAATCTTCGTCAGTTTATAATTGAACCACGGGCATAGAGAACTGTACGAAACATTCACAATTTGACGATTTGACAGTTTATAACCTGTCGAGAAATGACATATGAACCCATACTTTGCTTTACTTAAGTTACTACTTTGAATGTTAGTTTAGTTTGGTTGGACATGATAGTTATATACATATGACATGAATCTATTGTAACTGTATATGTTTGAAAGGTCGAAAGGGCAGAGTTGTTACTGGAGAGTCTGGCCGAACCCATACCTCGGAAGGTACTGGACGCGGTGCTGCGCCACGGGGACGTAGACCGACTGGTCCACACCCTCAGGGAGAGGAGAAACACCAGACTTAGGGTAAGAAATATGATGCAGACTTGTCTATGTGAAGTCGTCGTCTCAGCCAACAGGACGAAGACCTTCATGAATCTCCACAAACATCTGTCTCCTGCCGCCCTCATCCAGTGGACTCCCGCAATCTTGACAAGGTCCAACTTTTGAGAGGCCTACATACGCTGTGTCGACGTGTACGTGGGCCGCCAAGTACTTTATCGCCTCATTCGCCGTCCGTTCTTTGAGTGATGTGTCCAGCCTTAGAACTTTAGCAATTATCGATTTAGTATTTGATTGGAAACCCTTACATCTTTTAACTCAACTGGTATAGGTAGAGAGTGACCGAACTTATGTGATAGGTTTAGGACAGATATGGTTATCGCTATATATCGGTTTAGTACCACATCAGACGGTGGTAGCTGTCAAACTGACAGTGTGGTCCATAGAGATATGCGTACTACTTTATTGTCTATGCAATAGAAGTTATACTTCTTTTAGCGTATTACCAGAAAGAGGAGTTTTAGGTTGAAACGTAAGTTCCCCGCGCTGATCTGACACGCCATAAAGGATTTAACAATTGCATATTTCTAGGTAAAGCAGGGTATGATGCCGCAATACTGTGAAATGGGACAGCAGTTGAAGAACCTCTTTAGAAGACTCGCTTCTGATGGTAAGTTCATCTCTTGATTTCATTGTTGAAAATATATGTCTTCCTAACTCCACATTGCAGTAAATTTTGGTTATAACTATAAATGACTCGTTCTAACTTTTCGTAAAACTGTTATGGGTTGCCATACTCCTGTCCAAGCAACTTAATGTAATGGAAATTAATTAAATATTTTCAATTTTATAAGTTTCAGACAGACAATTAAGTTATTTTTTTACATTTGTAGGCATGACGGAGCACGTGGAGAATCAATTGTTGGCGATGAGTGCACACCTTATCAAAATACAAAGCTCCACAACACAAGTAAGTGTGGCTAAACTGTTGACTTGGGCCCGATCGCCATAAGTACGTCCCTACCAACTCTCTTACTCACTTTCTCGACCTGAATTTGTATTGTTCCCCTTTTTTCATTATTTATTCCCGATGACCAAAATGCTTATGACGAATAGCTTTCTTATACTATTTCTAAATCTATCCAAAGACTACGGCCTTGTCTATGTCTGTCTCTGTCTTTATATAAACAGTGCGTGTGCACGTGAAGGAAGAGAAAGATTAAATTTGATTTTATTTTAAATTAATCTAACATAATAACTAACACATTTATTATTTTATTAATTACTAGCTGCCCGCCCCGGCTTCGTACGGGTATTTAACAAAAATAAAAAATAATTTTTTTTATCGCTTATGTTCATCAGTATAGTATGTAGGATTCTAATGGTGAAAGAATTTTTCAAATCGATCCAGTAGTTTCAGAGCTTATTCATTGCAAACAAACAATCAAATCCTCCTCTTTATATTAGTTTAGAAGTAATGCGTAAAAAATTTCACCATCAAATTTAAACTGTACTTAAAATATTAGGATGGAAAAGGTATCAGTGCAAAGAAAATTGTCATTTTCAATAATTTTTTTTATTATGTACATTTACAAAATAGTATTATTATATTATATATAAACATATAATTTACTCAGTTTTATAAACTGCTAATCTATATGAGCTGTGTCTGGTTAACTAATCCGTACGTATAACGCCTAACGTGCAACCAAAAGAAGTTTCACTTCAGCAATGAAGGGAACACATGGTTGATTTGCAGCATATAACGGATGCCCCCGGGCGGCTAGTGCTGAGTGGGTCCAGTGGTATCTCGAGGTCGGTGCAGCTGGAGCCGGCCTCCGCGGACGCGCTGCACAGCGCCGACAAGCTGTACCCCACAACACACACCAGGTCACACACAAGTTGACATATTCTAGTAATCGCCTGATACTCGAGATTCGTTTTGTTTTTAGTATAAAATACGGCATAAGATATTTATTTCCTCATCTGTTATTAGATCAGGACCTAGATATCTTAGATTATTTTAATGGAAGGAGGTGGCAAACAAGCAAGCGGTTCGCCTGATGTTAATGAATAGAGGGGATAGACAGGAAAATGGATATTCTGTTCCCCTATTCATCCCCTCCCCTATCCAATCCTTTGCCCCTTCCCTTTGTAGGAAACAATGGGAAGGTAGAGGACTGTCACCGGGCCTACTGCACCTCCTACTTTACCCTTGTCTTATTTCACCAGTCGTACGGGTTCATCCGTGCAACTGGTGTTGTTGTACAGGCTCCACCACTGTTATAATTGATAGAAATCAAAGATTGATAAATCGCTAGTGGGTCGCCATACTAAATCTGGGGCCAACACTTAAATCGTAAAAACCAAATTATGTTGAACTCTTGCGTAACTATTGCACGTCAAATCAAACTCGAGTCTCAGAATCTGTTGTACGTCAACATAAGCTTACGACACTTAGAATTGACAAATGCGAGTTACTGAAGGGTTCAACTTAATTTGGTTTTTACGATTTAACAGTGTGGGCTTAGCTCGGCAACAAACTTTTGGTTTATCAACATATAATGTAGGTAGCCATGCATCGATGCAATCGCGATGCTGAATCAATCCCACATGCGACCAACGCACAAACAGCGTCGCTACAAAAAGTCGTGTGCCGACCTCCCTTATAATTTGTTGCTATTTATTTAACCAGGCGGAGTCAGAAGACGTCACTATCTCACGAAGCTCACATGAACACCGAGTGGCAGCACATGTTCGGCCAGTCGCACGAGCAATCCGCTAACAAGTGTAAGTCGTTAGAGAAATTATATGGTGAGGTCTGGACCGATTTTGATGATATTTTTTGTGTGAGTTCAAGGGGATTCGAGGATGGTTTAGATTCACAATATATAGCGGCGCGTAGCTTGTTATTTATAATGTGCATACTTCTCATGCAAATTAGAAATAATAACACATTTTCATCCACAAATCTAATTTGACTTGTAAATTATCGTTTATTAAAATTGAAATTCCGAAAGTTGTAAGTCCACAAACACAAAACGAATGCAGTTAATTATTTTATTTAAGAATTATTTTATTATTTCTTATTAATCAGCACTTACTGTACAAGTTTTTTCGAACTTGGTTACAGTAAGAACCGGGGAGAGGGTAGGCTGAAAATCAGCGCGGCTTCCAGTGTCAAAGTGTAACCAGCTTTAGTTGAGCCTCTCCCTGTTACTCTAAAATTGTTTGTGTTGTTTTTATCTGTTCTTTTGTTTTCTGTCTTTTTCTATGTAACTTTATTTTTGGGTAATACATTTCATTTCATATGGCGGGATTGTTAAATGTCATTTTCAATTGTATTAGTAGTATTTGATTTGCGTACAGCTTTTAAAATTGATCCTTTGTGAAAACCCAGATACAAAGATCAAGAAAAACTACCAAAGAAATCTAACCGACGACCATCACACAGTAGTTGAATAAGAAATGTAATAATTTGCCTATTGCAGCATCGGAGCAACTAGGGCAGTGTAGCGGTGTGAGTGGAGCTGGAACGACGCACATAGCAACCGCCCAGCCCGCGCACTCGCAGATGGGTCACAGCGCCAGCTATGTGCAATGTGTGTGTCAAGTGCTTTACACAACTACTTTACTCTACCCAAAACAAATGCATAATTTCTTAAAAGTACCCACACACCAACCCATTTTTTTAAACTACCCATACACAAATATAATTTCTTTAAACTACCCACACGTAAACGCATATTGTCTTTACAATACCCACCCACAAATGCACAATTTCTTTATACTATCCACACACAAATACACATAAGAATCGTCACAAAATATCAAACTGCATATCACAAACAAATTTGAAATCACTTTAACAAAAATATTATCACGTATTACAAGTAATAACATTATTGTATTTGGATTAATTTCGACTCTTACGTTCTATGTGCATATGCCCTTAGAAAGTAGTCTAATCTGTTTTAATCGACTTTAATATTTTGTTAATTATAAATTACTTTTTTTTTGAGTCTAATTAAAGATTTTCCAGCCATTCAGTTAATCACAAATTTATATAAATTAAAATTTAATTCATCGTCTATATCTCCATATATTTTGATAGGAGAAGGTGGCATAAGAACAAGTCTTATTTGATATCGATCGTTCTATACCTGTTCTATCGTTCTATGACCGCTATCCATAGTCATTTGCGACAAGCTAATGAGTTGCAGATGCCTTGCCTGTGTTTTATGGACAGAGGATACATCTTATGACCTCAATCAATGTATTGTTAATTTAACATAGTATATTTTATTTCCATTTCATCAAATACAAATTCAACCGTGACATAGGGACCTAGCACACGATATTTTTTTGCGCGACGTGTGCGCCTAGCGAACACAAGACCGTCGACCCGTTGTGACCTTTGTACACGATCCTCGCGCGTTTTTATCGCTAGACGCACAGAAGACGCGCTCTTTAAAAACGCGCGTTGTCAAAGCTTACAATAAACTTCGTGTGGAAAAGCCCTTAATTATTGTGCTTTAAGGTAGTTAAAGTACACAGTTTATTACCTTTTTTGTCTATGTTTAGCTTGGCTTTGCTTAAATACAGGTTATATACAATAAGGCGCGGTTAAAAATTGTTTTGTTATTGTGTGTGTTATAATTTTATTCAGTGGAGATAAAGTTACTTAAGGCTTGCATTTATTCCTAGACAGCATGGCCCCCTGCCGTATAGAGTTGCGGAATCTGACGGCGCGTATGCAACAGAAATATCAAAAATCTTTAAGGTATGTTATTTTTTTTATATAGAATAAGGTGGCAAACGCACAAGCGGTTTACCTTTTAGCTTAGGCCTGCTCAGGACTAGCCCTAGGGCAAAAAGGGCAGGCGCTCTATGGGCCCATAGCCAGGGGCGCCGAAATGCAAAAGAAGAGGCGGCAAAACTGGCCAGAGCGAGATTGTCTTATCCATTTTATTTCTTCGTATGCTTGAAATATCCTTTTAATTCGGTGCTACGAAACAAAAACAGTTCCGAACGACTATCTCTACCTTGATGGCTAGCACCGGCGCGGTTTAGGTTACTACTAAGAACTGTGTACATATTGCCCCCTTTGATGCCAGTAGACTTCCGCAACCTTGACTAGATTGTCGATCTGTTTTATGCAATTGTCTTTAAAAATTCTGCTGCTAGGGTCTGATGCCAGAAGTGACTATCTATTCCTTAATTATTAAAATTAGATTAATCAGTAAGTTGTACCAATAGTACTCTTTTGTCTCCGTATATTTAATAAGTGTTGCCAGATAATAAATATAAATGATACTAAATTAGTAATTCTCTGTTTTTATACAGGAGTCATGAAGATAACGGGGAGTGTGGTGAGGATATATTACCACCAGCAGCATGGCGACCCGGCAATCAGTTGCTAGCGTACCTACACGAGCACAAGTGAGTGAAACAAAAATTACTAAATAATACAATGATAAAAAATTACATGTATGCGTAGATGTATGAATGTAGAAGAAGCGAGAGAGGTGTGCCAGGATCGCGCCAAATGGAAATCCATAACTCTGCCTACACCTCTGGGTTACGGGCGTGAGCGCATATTTATTTATTAATTTAAAAAATTACAACGGTCGGGGTTTCGGTTCAAGTCTTCGCTATTTTTACTCTTATGAAGAGTCAATTCGCTTGCTTTGTGCCCGATCTATTCAGTGATACATTCAACCCCTTTTACACGTTGGATTTGATATTTCGGTGTTTAGGTAGAGATTAGTACGCCTCGTACTCTACGTACGCCTAGTTTTTCGATGTGTGGAAGTTGTGCCGCAGGGCCTTCCAAAATAGAAATTCATAATCTTTTGGATCGTGGTGTGTTTTTTTTAATTTAATGGAAATTATGTAAACGTCAGACGGATGCTCAGAAATTTGTCATACACATCATTACCCAACAGACATGTAATTCCGAACGTAGGACTAGGTAGGTATACCAGTCCTGTCCAATATTTCGGCAACCGCCTCCATAGATTTATACGAATATATATTTCTCGTCTTTCACACATTTGAATGCAGCCCGTGAACTTCGAAACACTACAACTAAATGTATCCATACGTCTGATCATATCTGGTCGAATATGATACTTAAAAGGCTTGTGATACGCGACATCGGCGCATTTCTTAATAGTCGTCAGTTGTGATTTTGATGGAACTGTGGCCAGGGCTCGCGTCAACCAGCTTGCGCGGCTGCCGGCGCAGCGCGGCCTGTTCGGCTCGTGTTCGGACGACGGCACAGTGCGCCTGTGGGACGCCAACCGACTCCAGGGACACGCATACGTTAATAAGTAAGTTTTTTTAAAAATCGAAAGTGGAAATCGAGAAAGTGGTTCACGAGATGTTAAGTTATCTACCCATATGCATTTGCAACAAGAAAATGAGATGCAGATGCGTTGCCTACCTTTATTTTGGACAGGGGAGGGGTCAGTGGATTGGAGTTGGGCTTCACTTGCTGCTAAAGCGTTATTCTATCGTAGTTGAACATTGTACATTACTGAATGTTACCTTAATATATAATAAATAATAAAATATCACTTTAAACATGTTTTTGCAGGTCTAAATCTATGTACAACCGAAGTGCAGGTCCAGTCATCTCGCTGGCGTCGTGCGAGGGTGGGCAGTCTCTGGTCGCCGCGACGCAGGAGGGCTCTATATTTGTACTTAGGTATTTTAGCGAATTTTTCTAGCTTAGGCTATGGCTGGTCCTTCGAGCCGGATAAAAGTGCACGCTTTGTGATTTGATATACTAAAAAGCGAGCTTGTAGTAGTTTTCTTTATAAACGAGCATGCAATAGAGGAGGGCAAACAAACAGAAAAAAATACATTTCGTTTTCCTATTAATCCCTTCCCCGGTCAAATCCTCCTTCCCTTATTATGAATGGCTTGTAATTGGTAGAGGGGTAGAATAAGGACTTCGGCACCTCACTCATCAAACGAAACGCAGAATACTTCGACTTCACGCCTGTCTTCTGTGAGGTCGTGGTATTTCACCGGTGGAGCCGGACCTGAAGTGCAACAGAAGTTGCGGGCTTTACCACTGTTGTGTAGAACTATAGTATTATTGGACTATTGTCCTTCGAGTCGGATAATAAATGAGCATTATGTTGTGTCATCAGACTGGATAGTGGGTCGTCGCGCATGACTCTGTCGCAGTGCCGGCAGGTGTCGGCGGGAGCGGGAGCGGCGGGGGCAGAGGCCTGCGTGGCGTGCGCGTGCGCGGGCGGCGTGCATGCCGGTGTCATATCGTACGCGACGCTCAACGCGACTGTCGTCGGCTGGGACCTCAGGGCTCCAGGTACTTTCCGCAATCTAATTTATTTGATGTGATTTTTCTTGTGAAGTAAAAGGTAGTGGTGGTCGAATGGCGGCCATGTATAAGACGACTTATCATAGACAATCCTCCCTCAAGATGGACCATAATTGACAACCAACGTGTGATAGAGCAAGTTACGGAACACTTCATAACTCGGACAGGATATGGGACCAAAAGGTAAGGGAAGCGCGGCCCTGGATAAGACAATCCAGCGTGGAAAGGCGTTGTATCGTCGCAGGCCTAAGATTTCGGTGAAGTGTGTGATACGAGCAAATGCGGCCACACTACGCAACGCCAGGCATGTACACTTTGAACGACAATAGAGTTGAAGTTCGATTGTATAAGCACTGGGCTACGCTGCGGTACTCCCTTGGCTCTAACTTTTTATGTTGTCAAGGCAACGCGTGGAAACTGCAAGGGGACTTGAAGCAGGGCGTGTACACTTGTCTATACGCGGACAGCGCGGGCTACGTGGCGGTGGGCACGTCCAGCGGCGCGGTCTGCGTGTGGGACCTCAGGTTCCAGCTGCCCATCACCACTGTCAGACATCCCAACTGTGAGTATATGGATTTCGTTTAATTATTACCCAAATACCTGGCTACTTCACACATTTACACGTTGACCTTGTGTAGTGTCTGTGCGCGTGGCGTGACGTCGCACTGCTTGCGCATCATGAAATATCTGTCCGTCTCTCTCGCGCGCATTCATAAGTTTATGATTATGAAGGAGGCCGTTATTGTTTTATTATTGCTACTCTTTAAATGCAGATTTTTTGCATTTGATTTAATATACGATTTTCATTATAAGCAATAATATAGTAAAGAATGATATATTACAAGTATCACCCAATGTTCACAACCAATCCAACCTTACAAAAACCAGACTAGACTTAAATATTTTAAAATTGTTGTATTCTCAATCAAAATCATTTAAAACATACTGTATAGTGAAATTGCATCAGTGTGAGTACTGTGAAGATGTTAGCTGAAGTTAACCAATCTATAGGACCACATTGCCTCTTAACAGGAATGTGATATATAAATTTAATGCTAAAGTTTTACCTGAATGTGTGATGCTTGATTACATTGGTCTGATAAAACATGACTTAAGTACAACCAATTATTCCCAAGGAGGGTTGGCGTCAGGCGGCCAGCCGTCAAAACTGTAGCCGAAACTTATTACAATATGGACTACGTTTATACTGTGCCGACCCCACATGAGTGGGACGAGACAGGGAGATGATGAATTTAATTTGTTGTATAATCTGCTTGAGACTGACATGATGCTTGGGTAACTATAATTCTAGCTTTCTTTCCTTTATGGATATAGAACTTCTGGATTTTTGTTTGATATAAATAAATGTAATGTCTGTCTGTATGTTTAGCGGAGCGCGTCCGTCGTATAGTGGGCTTCGGTGGGTGCACGTCGCGCGTGTGGGCGGTGGGCGGGCGCGACGCGGCGGCGTGGTGTCTCGAGGCAGCGCAGCGCACGCACGCGCTCTGGCCGTGCACCAACGCGCCGCACCCGCTCAACTACTCCGCGCCGGTAACTGACACAAACTCACACACCATTGAAGCGAAAATAGCCTAATGGTTGTCCTCGATCTAACACTGACCAGATTGATAACATACAAAAAAAAGTCGGCTAAGAGTAACCTGAACCGACGAGCATGTATGCTCGTGTGTATGGATGTAGAAGCAATCATTTAATTTTGTAGAATTATTCCTTAGTATGATGCAAAAAAAATGTTTTTGAAAACAATGTTGTACTAAATTTATAGCGTGCTATAAATATGCGTATTTATTTGTCAGGCGTGTCACTACATGAGCGCGGCGTACTGCGGGCGGCGCGAGGGGTCGCGCTTCCTACTCACCGGCGGCTCGGACCAGCGGCTGCGCTACTGGGACCTGCAGCAGCCGGAGGACTCGTACGTGCTGCTGCACGCGCCCGCTGACCAGCTGCGAGCGCCCGGGGCCCTCAAATATAGGTAACCTCTGAATATCCTGCTCTGTAAAATTGTGCTTTTTGACAGCCCTAATATTTCTGTATTCAATGTTCAAATTATCGGAATTGTTGGCAAAATTAATTTATCCAACCGTAGTCATCGTTTTATTTAT
This sequence comes from Papilio glaucus, assembly GCA_000931545.1. Classification (NCBI taxonomy): domain Eukaryota; kingdom Metazoa; phylum Arthropoda; class Insecta; order Lepidoptera; family Papilionidae; genus Papilio; species Papilio glaucus. The sequence continues at coordinate 147,936 of JWHW01049752.1, read as the reverse complement.
TTACCGTTCATCTACATATTTGAAATTTAAAGCCTACATAACAAATGTTTGTATCATTGATCTGCAAGGACTAAAAGACATTATTTTGTTTAAGGAGAGATATATTCGAGTTTAAACTAAACTGAACTGTAAACAAGAATGGTTACAGTGGACAATACATCACACCACTAGCGCCATCTATTACGATGAAAAGTAAACTTTTACTTGTATGTAGTGACTCCACTTATTCCACGTCAAGATGGGATTTCTGTAAGGTTTCATGTTAAAATTCATAAATTCCAAAGTATTTTTAAACTTATTACGTATTATTTCACCAAACCTTTCGTCTTTCAAATCCAATATAAACAGTAACAATATTTATTTTCAATTAATAAAAATATTTGTGTTTTATTCTCAGGAGTAGAATAATCGACGGCACGACAGTGATACAGGAGTGCTCCAAGCTGAACCCGAGCGCCCCCGCGGTCTCCACTGACGACAACGTGTACCGCACCGTGGAGTCGCGGTCCTTCTATCACACCGCGCCCATCACCGACATCACGATGGTCGAGGGGAACAAATGCTACCTCGTCAGCTCCTCAGCTGACGGTGTGATCAATGTCTGGAAATAAATTCGCTGATAATGTACTTTAAAGTATAAATGTTATTGTATTTTTTATTTAGTTTTAATAAAATATATTTATTTTATTTAATAGTGACTGTGAGCATCAGTTCTGAAGCAAAGGCAAATATTATATGCTCCAAGCATTTGATTACAGGTCACTTTCCGTTACCTCTGTAACCCAAGAAGATTTCATACAAAAACCTTAAATCGTCATCGTGTTATGAGAGTTAGAGAATTTTTCTATTAAATTTTCTTTTAACTTAAAATATTACATATTAAAACCCCTTAAGTGACAGAATTTGAAAGGCTTCAGAACTTTCAACGCCAATTTTTATTGATTAAATTATAATAAATACTACATTTCACATAGTTGTGATACTTCCCGTATCAAATGCGTTATTTTTTAAAACAAATTCTCAGTTAACATCAACACTTGTAGAACATTATACTACTTAAGTATGTTTATATTGTAAATAAATTGTAAAGACTGTTATAATGGTTTTATTTACTATGCACATGGCAGTTAGCACTGAGGAATGTTGACGTGATCCAGGCTGCATTCCATTTGGACGCTCACACACTCCAAATGGAACACAGCCCCAGTGTTGAGGAAGTCGATATTACGTCATCTATCTTTTGCGTCAGCGCGCATTTAATTATGAAATAATTCTACAGAGTTAATATAATATTTATTAAATATTTCTACCATCGTAAAATAAAAGACAGGATGGAATAAGCGTACTCTTGCGTCATGCTCGATATTGGTACTGTGAAAGTGCATGGTATAGCGACTGATGCAGCACACCCGCCCACTTCCTCGGACCTCTCGCGCGCACTTTAGATGTCATCTATAACGAGAGTGGCGCAGTAACCCTAAGTGGAGCTTGGCCCCGACGATAAGTCTCCCTTTTCCTCGATCCTGCATCATCTCCCGGGTGCTCTCATCAGTCGTGAACCTGAAGCAAGTCCTTTTGAACCTCATCTCTCCAGGAATACCCGGGAGTGGGCGTCGGCCACTCGGGGGTCCCAAGTATACAAGCTTCGCGTTCCTTTCGTCATCCATTCTTTCCAGGTGGTCGTGTCATCTCTGGTATATAAAAATAGAGGAACTCCGTTGTTACATCATAAGGCGATAAATAAACTAGTTGCCTATTTGCATATTTACTAATAAATATGCAAGAAATATAGGACGAGAAACACACGTCTAGAGTTCGATCCGTTATTCGTTTATTGCAGCCAACTTCCCAACCTTGTCTTTTTAACCTTTGTCAGAATTTAAAAATGTCAATAAAAATTTAATACAAAATTTGCAAATTTTATAATTTTTTCTAAGAATGTTATGCATTTCCTGTCATATAAGCATATTTCGAACAAATAAATATTTGATACTGGTCGGTGCTAGAGTTAGACACATCCCGTCACAACACAATATGCTCGGTGGAAGAAGGCTTTTAATTTATAAATAAAAAAACGATTTACTTTATAAATTATATTTTAATAAACTTAATCTCTAAGTTTGCATTATATGCATGCACTATACATAGAACAATATTGCTTTGCATTGTATTGATTTAAAATTGCGCTAAACATCTGGCGATGGCTCGCAGAGACAATTTCAATATATATCTATGTCTGTCATAGATCAACACAGTGTTAAAGTACCTACGCACGGAACGGATGCTGACAGCCGCGTGCCGCGCACACAAATATGTATGAAAAAAACTATTTACGGCAGACACCCAATTCTTCGTTTTTGCATTGCATTTGCTGTAAGATTATGTTTACAGATTACTTAATTCTCATTATTCCATGGCGCGACATTTCGTCATATTAAATTATTTTATTCATAGAACAAGTAGCTGCTAAATGTTATAGTTTTAATTACATACATCAATAAGTTTTTAAATATAAATATTCTTTTAATCTGTGTAAAACACTACCATAGTCATTGTTAAACCAAATCCCAAACATATATACAATATGCCACAGATAATACATAATTTATTCGAACTTCAAACCTTGGTTTATTTAAAACAAGGTTCTATAATCTGTAATTACAGATTTAATTAAAATTATTACAATCTATATTTAAAATATCTACTTTTATGGCCTACTGCACATTATAGTCTATGTCATGATATATCAGTAGGAGTCTATTTGAGAGCATCGCAGGAAGGATCAACAATAAGAGACCTTGACCTTGTTTAGTAACAGAATTTTATATACTGGATTAATTTAAAATATTTCTCCTTCATTATGACTCATAGTGGCAAGACATTTGAAGCTTTTTGCCATTATTCAATATCATTGACATCACTTATTTGGTTGAGGCAGATCTTTTTCTAATCAGGTTACATTTCTAGTGTCAAAAATATTGAACAAAATATGAATATAATTAAAATTGACATACATATTTCTATAGACAGATATGTAGATCTAATCAATTGCTAATATATTTTGACATTATCATTAGCTTTGCAATAAAACTAACACTATTTCAGAAATATGATCAAATTAATCATAAAAACATTACTCATTGAAAAAGCAGCAAATAGACAACAGTACAGAATTTTATATAATTAGATAGAAAATTTTAATAACTAAAATTATATCAAGCAATAAATGTACTCAACAAAATGCATTGCTTTCTTTTAATTTACCCTGTCTCAATATTTGATTACTGCATTATTCCTTGTCTTACGTCCAGTTTCTGAAACATTTTATCAAATTTTTAAACTAACACTACCGTCAAGTTAACAATCAGGTCAAATCAATTTCTAAAAGAATAAAAAATTTATGATTATGATTTTAGCAATTCAAAAGACATTGATCGGACAGCTGGCTAGCTATTTTTTTTGTTGATCAGAAACCAGGCATAAGAGTGGAAACACACTTTTGTTCATTTCAGCTTAGCTTATATGATCATACAAATATGACACATTTTTACTTGGCACTCTCTTCCATATAAAAGAGAAATGTCAGTCATACACTGATATGTAACCTCTATAAAATCATAACTATTCTAGTCCCACACATAATATGCTAGCCTATGAGAGAACAGTGGGTTCTTTTTAAGACTACTGATACAATATTTCATCATATAGGCTATTATGTTTTTATAGTAGAAGGTGGCAAATAAGTGAATGGTTTACCCAATATTTAGTGACCATTATCCATAGGCATACCCGCAGCAAGTTAATGAGTTACCAAAGTGATCTTTAATAGACAGAAAGAAGGATATTTCCTTTTTCTATTTATAGGGGATAAATTCCATCAAAACATCTTTCTGTCCCCAGCCTTTCCTTATTTAAAATGGATAGGAAGGGGAAGAGGAGTAGAATTAAGCCACCGGCACCTCACTCAGCCGATGGAGCTCAGAATACTTCTACTTCACTCTTGTCTTCTGTCAGGTTGTGGTCTGTTGTTGCGGGCTATACCATTGATGTTATACATAACTGTACCCACACTGGTGTTACAAAAAACGAATTTTGACAATAATTTTGTTAAAATATCAGGCTAACAAAGGTCATTTAAAAAGTAGGGTACAATCTTGAATAATATTACGATGAACTAAGTGTGAATCCAAACATAATAGGAACAACGACATTCATTTACCATTTTTTCCAACCTTCTTATCATCTTGTGTATCATCCAAAAGCTTTTCTAAATCTAATCCGGCAAATTTTGAGTTCTGTGAATTTGATGCATACTCAAGGAACAAGTCTTTTAAAAATTGAAGATCCTTTGTTAATGTTTTCACCTTCTCTTCTAGCATTTGGTTTTCAGCTTTTAATTTGTTCACTCTTGTGAATGTCTCTTGTGTTCGTTGCTTTGATTTAAATCTGCTTTTTTTAACAGCCTGTAATCAAATTATTATAATGAGAATGTTTTACTCATAAATTCACTAACGGCAAATTTCACAATATTTCTGAGAGACCGAAGGAAGCATATTTTGGGATTCATTAAAATCCATTCAGTATTTTTTGCGTGAAAGAGTAACAAACATCCATACGTACAAAGTTTGGCATTTATAATATTATTAGGATTAATTGTTGGATTTTAAATAATACCTCATTATTTCTATCTCTTCGTCTCCTGTAGTCCTCATCTTCGTCGTCAGCATCGCTGAGACCTCGTTTGGGTCGCTTTTCTGGCGGCATCGTATTAATGTCATCCAATGTCATCAAAATAATTAACTGCTTTGTAGGGATACGCACTTGCTTCTTATTTTAACAATTCTTCAAGTTGTTGGTACGTTAGTCGTATTGTTGTTCTTGTTGCACAAACAAGAAATATGACGCAATATTTTTAATTAATTGGATTTCCACTTCGTATCACAATTACAATTTGTTTTAATTTATGAATAGCAATTATAGATTTTTCGTGTATTGTGATTTCAATTCATTTATTTCTTTTAAAAGAACTTCAATTTAGAAACTATACAAATAAACAAAACCTAAGGTGCCTTTTGGAAAGACGATTGACTTTTGACTATGACTGCCAAGCTATGACGTACAAATGACGTACTTCTTGAGTCTTAATTTAAGATTGCCATGTCGTCTAACTTGACAGACGTCGAGAAAATGAATTTGACATATTACAATGAAAATGATTGGATTCGTAGCATTTGGTAGTTTCGTAAGATCTGTAATCCGCGTACAATTATATATTCTGGCAAATTTAAGAATTTAGGGTGATGATAATTTTGGCATTTTGGCAGCTCACCCCTAGCAAGTACGCATCTTTTTTAGCACGAATGCTCGTCACTTTCATGCTACGCTACTCAATATGGCTCGATAACGAATTGTTAGATAAAAGTTTGGATTGGAATTCCAGGGCAGGTTTTGGGTTGGAGTTTGGGGATAGGGATGAGGGGTAGTCCTCTCCCCCAAGACTAATTCCATCCATAGAAAAAGACATTTCATAATCCTAACCGTTGTCAAACGCCAAGTTTGGTGTTATCGCTTAGCTGAGAAAACTTCTACCAGCGGTGACACATTTCTCTCTCTCTAGTAGTGCGACCAAAGCGCGTGAAGGTAAATTTATATTATTTATCTTATTAACGTAATGTTACGGATGAAACAGGCAGAAATAAAACAAAATGATAATACCAGATCATAATATAATTAATTCATTGCAATAAATCTCTAACAATGTAAGTAAATTTTATTTACACAAATAATGGAAGCATCGTATGCTGAACATTCTAATACTGTAACGCTACATTACATAATCGTAAAGGGAACAGTATTTAAGAATTTTATGCTTACACTTTATTAGTGACCAGACTTTGAACATTCGAAACTTATTGCGCAAATTAAGTTTTACTACCTAACCATTGCTCGCAGAACGGATGGCTGATTGGTCAATAATCTTATCTACGCAAATTTATATCTTCAGGCCTTCGTGCTATTCCGTAGCTAAACATGGTAAAAGTGGGTTTTACTCTAATTTGCACAATAAGTTATCTCATTTCCTATCAAATTTACCATTAAAACTATAGTAGAAGACTAAATTTTAACAATCTATAGAAAAGTCAATAAATATCGAATTATTGTACAAGATAATCAAAGATTTAGAAATAGGCCCTTGCATATAAACAAAACAAACATTGAATTCGCACACTCGTAAGAAATATAGCATCTTATGTTGCAGGACTTTTCGAATAACAGAGGCGACATTACAAGCTTATTATTTTGAAAGAGTGCAAATAATAATATACCTATTAGATACCATGTTTAAGTTCACTTTACCATTCAAATAAAACGTTTTTTTATACAGAATGTAAAACAAAATTTTTAGGAACTTATATGCAAGCGTCTATCTGTTAATGTCTTTAAACGTTAAAGAGCACAACACACAAATAGTACACGTGAATATTAGATTTTAACGTATCACAGAATATGCGATATAATATATCAGAACACATAATATGGGAGAAGCATTTGCAAAGTTCAGTAAACTTCAGTAACTATTTACTATAAACACAAACATAGACAGTAGAGAAAAAAGTAGTAAGTAGCGAATAAGGGTACGACCTCATGACAGTCACTCGACGCTCGTTTGTTGTGACAAATCTCATCACGTGATTTTAAATGTCACGCAACTCAAAAAAGTAGTGACAGGTAGTCGTCGAATAGCAGCGTCAAGATGGGGGTTTTCAGTAATAATCTCGAAAAGTGAAACCTTTAGTAGCAGCGTGGAGTTACAAGGTAAAGAAATCGAGTGAGTGATCGAGGAGTGAATAAAAATATGATAGTGTTTTTTTCGAAAATTGACGCGAGGTCGTTTGTTTACAAGTATTTTCTACCACTCTATTTTACCAGCCAGTGACATGGCTCAACATTTTACGCTTTGTCGCTATATATCACGTCACCGTATCGCAAGTCGCGGGAAATTTAAAATAGTGTCAAGTGGCGAGATTTGTCACTGGTAACGAACGTCCAGCGACTGTCGTGAGGTCTTACTCTAATCGTACCTCTATAGACCGACCAAATGGTTTGTGAAATGGTAAAAATTTTATACGATAGATATGTTATACTCATACAAAATCACGGGTCAAAAGTGTTCCAATTACAGTGACAACACACATTTCAAATGGTGTAAAAAGGATAGCGTAATTAAAATAATGAGAAAAAGGAGGACAGCTAGTGTTTGTCACTTAAGTTTGACGTAGGCTATAGAAAAAAAAGCGTTCTAATAAAGACTTTCGAGTTTTCACTTTTCTAAAAATCCCTAATCGAACTTTCTCGATTTTGTGCATATTTAATTTAATTGGCAACACTAAGGCGATGGTGGCGGCGCCGCTGTTCACAAATATATTGGTCGGACCATACATCTCTTCTTAAGTACGATAATGCCAATAGGAAGAATTTAGATTGCAAAAATGTGCTACGAAGTTTCAGACTTTTTGTTATTCAGAATATCAGACCTAATTGCAAAGAAGAAGGGTACTATAAAATAGAATTAAAGAGTAAATCATACCAGCATCTTGATAACTATAAACAACACTATCCACAAACTCAATAGATAGTTACCATAGAAAACTGAAAATTACACCCTTTTTTCACATTTACGTGTTTACACACGTTTTACTACATGTGCGGCTGTGTTCTCACGTACACTTCACGTAGATATAAACTGTAACACTCTTTGCGTAACTATTATTGTCAAACTAATAGTTGCTACATTCAAAAACGACAATACAATTATAACGTACAACTATTTGTAGTATTTACCATTTATCTTTATGCCTGAAGTTAAAAGTGACGGGAGTGTTGCCAACCATGTTTTTTCCTCTACCGTAACTCTTGCTCAATTGTATGTTTTTGTCTCGCTTACTCCTTGTGTAATATAATAATTGGTCCAAACTTCAGTCACAAAAATATTCATGAAATACTATATGATTAGGAAGTCCGGTCTATTGAAATATTTACATTTAAATTACAATAATTGTTGCGCTATATTCTGAGCTATGTTGTAACAGATTATATTAAATTGAATTATTATGCATTAATATTAAAATTCTAAAGATGTTACGTTACATACGTACAGATACATAATCGGCATATCAAAAGTGAAGCCTAAAAGTTGCCAATTAGTTTGTAATTTAAAGAAAAATGTTGGTTTGTGCTGTGCGGAAAGCTAGGCGCTAGGGGTACACGAACACTTTACAAGTTTTTGTTGTATCACAACTAAACAAGAGATTCATTTTTGGCATTTGATTCCGTGTTCCATATAAATATATGGAACACCGTATCTGAAGGTATATAAATCTATGTAAAATTCCTTTTGTTTTATCATATTGTCTGTCCGTTTTATTTATTGTAGTAAAGCTATGTTCTTATTGTAACTTATACCGTTATTAACTGTCAAAAATGGTACATGTTTTATGATAAAAAACTAATACAATGCCCTAAAACTTCTCAATTAGGTACACAGATATCAATACGTTGTTCAAAAGCAGCTGTCAAAATTTGACATATGTCAGAATTCATCTTGGCGCCATTTATAACAATATTTTTGGCACACAAAATAATTTATGTTATTATTTCTTTTGTGCATCATTCCTTGGGATACGGTAATATAGGTCATTCAGTCACTGAAAACCCCGAGAGCGAAAACAGTTGTTATATTTGTATTGTTACAGTTTAATTGCTTACAAACTATCAATGATATTAACGACTTAATCCAAAATGATAGATAAATACATATTTATTAAATTTTACGAACTATAAACAATGACAAATCCGTAACAGGAACATTTTTATATAGAAATATCTCCTCAGAAGTAATGAACATACAAAAGGACAAATATTAGTAGAGATCACATAAAATTCTTATGTTTGCTCACTCTGTTATATGCCACCGATTTTGATCTTGGTCAGTTTATAATCTCACTAAGTATATTACAAGCTGACAGCAAATTGTGGACCGAATGAATAATTCAAATCGTCAAATCGTGAACTGATATTTTATTACGTTAAAGTAAGTTAGAATGGAAGATAATTTTATAGGTTAGGTTAAACACATAGGTTTGTTGCGTTGACATGATAGGTTAGTGTCAATGCTAATTTATTTTCACAATTTACTGTCAGTTTATAATATGCCTAATTACGGTACGGACGATAATTTTAAACCGGTTACAGTATTATTTACTGGTTTACTTTAAAGGAAAATGTTTTAAGCGAGTCTGCAATTCAACATATACTACTTTGAATCGTACACTTGTTTTCAAAATCCAAGAATTTCTACTGCTACGTAATTATAGAATTAGGATCAGGACATCACAAATCATTTAACTTATAAAATTATTATATGTAAAGAAATAATATCTGCATTGTATATATATAATAAATTATTTTTCGTTAGCATGAGATCTTACGTCAAAAGTTTAAGGCTTCTTTGATCATACAAAATATTGAATATCAATAGAAAAGATTACATCATCTTACATCAATTAATTTAATGATAAATGACAAGCTCGGTACGGTTTTCGTAGAGCGATAAGGGATCCTACCCCTCCATTTTCGAGGCATATTTTAATCCGATAAACGTAAATTGGTCTATATTATTAAATATAATTTGACTATATTATTAAAGAATTGGTATATTCTACCAATACTTTTTTTAATAATATAGTCAAATTATAATGTTTAGAAACTGAGCTATGTTTGCTTGATGAAATATTAAAATAGACCTAAACAAAAAAATATATAAATTTTTCACGTTTTAAATGACTCCAATATTTCATTATATGCATAAAATATCATGATGCAACGAACAGTATATAAGCAATATTATGAATCTATTAAAACCACACAACACACATTAATAAACCGTATACATAATAACTTTACAATCAAAACGTAAATGCGACATTAAACACACATCCAATTTAACATAACCCGTACAATTAGAGTTTGTAACTACCAGCTGTGCGGTCCAAATTTAGGTAGAGATACACTCAAATCAAACGTGTAATACTTATCACAATAACTTACATAAAATATGGAATTCGAATAATTTTTGGTTCATCATATAACTAATAAATAACAGGTTGGTTTTAGTTTATAAACTGAACTTTAAATAGATCTCTTACTGTAGAAACAATTATAAAGTCAATTTCATTCCTCTCCGCAAGTTGCACATAAGTGAGAACAACGTGGAGCATGTACGAAGTGAAATGAAGCACTGCTAAGTCTCAGGTCAACATACGTTGGCTATTTCGGCTGGCAGCACTGCCCATTTCGATTGGTAGCACTGCCCATTTCGGTTGGCAATACTGCCCATTTCGGTTGGCAGCAATGTCTATTTCGGTTGGCAGCACTGGATATTCTAGTTAGACTCGAAATTTAATAATATTTACACACACTTAATTATTCGAAGAAGAGATTTTCATAAAAATACAGTTCTTAAAAAATCCTATGCACATGCTCCACAGTCAACATAATTTCAAAATTGATTTTTTTTGAGTTTTTCGTTTAGAAACTCTTTACAACAATACTGTAATTTTATTACTCGAGCATAAATGTCATATGTATAATAAAAAAAAACTCTTAACTGTTTTAGAACAATTAGGCAAAGGTTTACAAACCACAGCCTCTTTAATTGTAACGTTTTGTAGGTTACCTGTCATTGTCAATTCTTATCTATGAATTGATTTTTAATTAATTAGGCGAATTTTATTTTTTATTTGAACCTTCTATTTTAGCTTAGCATAGACTATTTTAAATTCTATCAAGGTCTTAACTGGTTAACTAATTTAGTCACTAATTATAAAGTACCTACAGCAGTCGATAGTTATTATCGTCGTCAAAGTTAAACAACACACATACAGATCGGATAACCAAAGCTAGCATCTTCACATAACTCACACTGATGCAATTACACTACTATACAGTATGTTTAAAATTAAATTATTTTGAGTGAACATGCATCATCGTCCCGCACTTTTCCCACGTTACGTGGGGTTGGCACAGTATAACCCACGTCTAAATTATATCGGTTTTGGCTAAAGCTTTACGCCAACTCTCCTTGGGTTTGTGTCAGCCATGAACATTTGAAAATGCAATAATTTTACAATATTACTACTCTGTTTTTAGTAAGGATGGATGGGCTTCGAATATATTTTAAAAAATGTGTTACTTGTAATATATTATGCTTTACTATATTACTGCTTCTAATGTAAATCGTAAATTAAATCAAATGCAAAAAAACACCACTCCTTATTTATAAAAATTAATCAAGAACAAAACAATAACTGCCTCCTTCATACTCATAAGCTGGTACGTGCGCGAGAGAGATGGATAGACTTTTCATGATGCGCATGCAGTACGACGTCACGCTACGCGCCCAGACACAAACGCAACGTGTGAATGTGTGAAGTGGCCAGCTTTAGTTAACCGACGTATAACGAATTAATTACAGATTATAAAATCAAGATATCTCAAAAAGAGATCACTTTTTAGGTAGAGCTGGGTTCAATTCCAGACAATATCGAATATCAGCAAACTAATTGTTAGTTCGAGTATTATAAATGTTTTCAATGCTGCCATTATCAAAATATTAACTTACATATAATTTGAAAGTATTTATTTTAATTTTTTTTCTACATCATTAAATTTTTATGAACACAGCCTACACTTAGTTAAACAACTATAAAGTCAAAAGATGTGAGATTCAAGCGAAACAGCATTGGAATATTAAATAATATAGGATTTCTTTAGAGAATCAGGGATATATTAATAAATTATTGCTTTAATCCATTTGGTGTATTTAAAATAAGATATCAATCTGTTGTTTTAGTGATGTCCCGCGTATTTTTTAATTTATAAACTGTATATATAATCTGTACCGTTGACAGTTCACTGCGGAGGTTGCATTTGAGTCTTGCGGCACTGACACAGCCATTTTATAATTCGGGCGTTTCTCTCCACCACGCTCGGCGGCTCAGTGTTACGATAGATTTGTTTCTGCACGCCAGGACCTTGTACCTTTAACATGATAACATTAAATAATTATAAAACATACAATAATTAATATTTGCTTTGGTAACACTGTATTACAATATAAAACAATTAATCACATCAGGCTAATATCGTCTGTTGAGTTCATTGATAACAAAAAATTTGGTATACTCATAACAGTGGGTTTCCACTGGCGTAAAATCGTGTCGTTTGAAGTTTTCTCTCTATTTTTCTGTTTAAAAAAATGAGATGATAATATTTTTTTTATGTGAATGATTTCGGCAGTAGAAACCCACGGTAACTGTAACCATGAGTAGTTTAGATTTGCAACTTTTATATATTTTTATGATGTTAGTAGATTATTGATATAGTTCACGGGTATGTATCCCTATAGATTCCGAAACTAGGCTAGCCGGGCGAAGCCGGGGCGGATCACTAGTACCAAATAAAGGCGCAAGTAAGAGTGTCCGTAACCTTTAAGTTTGTATGCGTAGATGTATGTAGAGCAAGCATGAAGTATGTGGCAAATGGAAATCCATAATCTCTGTCTACACCTCTATGTTTATCTCCCTGTATGATATTTAAGAGATGATGATGTATGAGATACATTACCGTATAGTCTGCGGCGGCGGCGAGCTGGTTGGAGTCGACGGTGGACGCGGAAGAGAAGAA
>JWHW01049752.1:100363-113357 GCA_000931545.1 Papilio glaucus | reverse complement strand
TGATGTTCACTCAATGACCGTCCGTAATTACAGATTATAATAACTTTTTAGGTTAATTATCTGTGTTGGCTAATAAAACTTGATTCGTTACGACTTATCGTAATAAAACAGTATTGCCAGAATAAAATGTGGTGATAAATTGTATTATTTTCAACGAATTTATTAGAAGCATTTTTTCTCACTTGAGGTACACGCAAGGGAATAATAGCAACATTGTTAAACTTTACTTAGGGTTTCGCATACTCTATCCGAATAATAACAGTAAACAGACATCTGTCAGCCTGTCCATCCATTCCTTATAAAGATAGGATGAGAAGTTGAATAGAATTGGAAAAGGAAATATTCTTTTCCCCGTCTATCTCAACCTCTGTCCATTAAAGGAAGGCAACGCATCTGCGACTCATTTGCTCGTTGGAGGCCTATGGGCAGCGGCCTCTTAATATCAGATGACCAACTCGTATGCCGCCTTGTTCTATAAAAAACTACAGAACAGTTTAAAGTAATTAGGTAGTAAGATATAATAGACTAACATAACTAATTCAACAAACATAAATTGTTTAACTTACTCACGAATTATCATCGGAGTACGTTAAAGTAATCGTTGTAACAATGTTTGGCAATTAATTTATTTCTTGTTATATGTTTATTTTATTTATTTAAAGATAAATTTCGATCATAATTACTTCTTAGAAGACGATTAATGTTGTGTTTATTTTTGTGTATTTTTAAAAACTTCTTAAGGCGCGTTAGACAATATTTCATGGGTGAAAATATTATAGGTTCGCGTACAAATTGCATCAGCAACAAACTTATTTGAATTTAAAACAGTTTCGACGAACTTATTTCATTAATTTTTTTCTTAAATTTAAATTTTATTGTTGAGGTACAGGGGTTTATTTTTATTTATTATTGAACTAGTGTCGTACTCCCCAACTGTTTTGAGTTATCACATCTTTCGGCAGTTCATACACACTTCTACTTCAAACCTGGTATTCTGTGAGGATCGGTAATTCAATCGAGCTGGTCCATTCAATGAAATGCAGCTTACGACGAAGTTTACGAACGACGAAGTTCGAGTACTATTAAATAAGAATCAATTTGACCAAGATTTACCTGTACTTATCTTTTAATGAAGCGGTTTAATTTTGGTTTTTCCCAATTATTTTTTATCGTTACTTTACTTATTCTAAACATAACGATTGTCAGCTGGCAACCCTAGATTGCATTGTTGACGTTGTGTGATGCTAATGTGACTATTCGGCAAAATCATTAACTCGGCGCAGCGTGTTGTCCTTATTTCGCTGGTGCAATCACTCATTTCACCTCTAGTCACGCACTGGCATATTAAAACATCGGCACAATGTTATCAAAAACACAAGATGGCCGACATTTGAAAGACATTAGACGAGTTGTAGAGATTGTTACAAGTGTTCACGGTGTGGAATCAAATCGCATCGACTATAAAAACCACTACATCTTCAAGTCTATTATCCATAACTGGGTTAACAGAAATCCGTTATTATGTAGGTATATGTAGTTTTTTTACTAGTGGGAAGAAGATTTCAAAGATAACTTTCTAAATTGTATCTCTAGACTAATTTACTAGACTGCAGAAGGATGGAGTTTGACCCTCCTGAGGGTAGACTTTAGTAAGAAAGAAAACAAAAAATCTTTATGGGGGATTTTTTGGGTTAAATTATATGAGATAGATAGAACCAATGGGTTAGATTTACATATAGAACGGTACGTGGCGCTGTTATTAGTAATTTTTCTTGACGAAAAACTACACAACTTTTCATGTAAGACAACTTCTGTCAAAATGTTTATGAAGAACGTACTTATATGTATGTTTAGGTAAGTAAGGTTGCTAATCGCCAGTCATTTTTACTACACTAATAGAAAAGTATCAACCATATGTGTAGAGTACAGAAGATAATGTTTGTAAGAGTGAACGTACGGACAAGCACTCAAAGTAATTACAAAATAATGTACTCAAATTGGGATCTGAACTCTGATACCGATTCTCATAACTTATCGTATTAATATGTACTTGGGTAAGTATTTTCATTCACTATGAAATTAATTTAACAGTTTTTAATTAGGCTGACCTACTTTACCTTATGTCAGTGCCTCCATCGGCTCGTGCAAAAACCAGCTGGTACGTGTAATTATTTAAATTAGATTCATTTGGTTACGAGTCACGGTACCACCGCTGCACTGATTGTTTTTAATTCAAGATTTTAGAAGATTGCTAAGTGTCAATTTTTTTTAAATGTGGGTTTTCTTTAAAAAAAATTGCATTATAAGCTTACAATTCTGCATAATAAGTGTACAGATGACACGCGTCCTCTGCGCTTTATGTGCGCGTTTGTGGCGATACAAAGTCACAACGCGTCGACGGTCTTACATTCAAGCGTCCTAATCGAGTTCAGTGCGGACAGGAAGCGTTAAGCCTACAGCTAAGTACTGCACATCGAAGAGACTGAATGAGTAACGTGTGCAAGGGGCCTGTTTGTTTGGTGCTTTATTATCTAATACATTTTCTGTTAACACATCACCAAAGTGAAAAGTATTTATATTTTATAATCGATAGCTTTGTTAGTGTATATCTAAAGAGCAACTGATACACTTTTTCCGCATCAATTACTCATGTACTTCGATTCATTTGTAGTGAGTAGCTAAAATATATGAATGTCTCTAACTTTGATTAAAATTTTTTATTTAGATATGGTTTTTATTTTAAATTTATCTTTGTTACATTTTCTGAAGAAAAAATTACAGCGCCATCTCTTGGCACATGAGTAACATTGACAACAATTTAAAATCTTCGTAAATAACGGTAGATGTCGTTATTCGAATTCCAAAAATCTTCCTAATAAACTCGATCTTACGATGACAGGTGACAACGCAGAGTGAAAATCGGTTCACAGCAGCTCTGATTTGTGAGCCGTTTTGGTTATTTTCTACTTATATAATACTTTTTTAGGGTTCCGTACCCAAAGTGTAAAACAGGACCCTATTTCTACTAGAACTCAACATTAACGCGGTACGCACGTTAACAGATTCTCACCGAGAAAATAATGACTTACAAGAGACAATAGATTTTCTAGAAGCAAATGATGAGGCCGTTGCTTTGCGCGGTACCATTATGAATGGACCGTATAAAATAGATCAATACATTACAAAAGATGATGTTATGAAGAAAAGTGGAAAGGTTAAGATGACAAACGACCGATAAAGACTATAGACATGAAACGTAAACAAAGGGTTCTTTGACCCTAAGGAATGTATAAGGGCACAATAAACAAGATTTAATAATAGGATAGACAGACAGAAAACAATAACAACAAGCCATTTGGGAATTGAATTCAGCCTGGAAAGAAAGTCTCAACGTATAATAATCCTAACTAATATTATAAATGCGCCTGTCAGTTTATTTGTCCCTTTAATTCTTTAACGACTTCCAATCATGAAATTTTGAAAGAAATTGACATTTAATCCCGAAAAAAAAAACAACTTCCCGAGGGACAGGAAAATAATATCTAATAGAGGTTGCCATGGTAACATGACACGACAATAACATATTTTTGACATTTTGTTGTCTAACATGAAATACATTAACAACTTTTTAATATTCAAGTTATTATACGCGAAATCGAGTTACCTAAATTTCCAGCGAGGAAGATAAGAAACGACCGCGTGAAAAGCCGCGGACACCAGCTAGTATTAAAATAAAATGACACAAAAGATTTGTTCGTCCGTCAAAACTTGACGTCTAGTACAAATGAACCGAGGGCAAAGAGGTGGTTCACAAAAAGGTAAATGTTGAATGTCTCATTTATTCAGCGGCTGGGGACTCGAAAAGACGAAAAATAATAGAAGGCGGAGAACAAAAGCGCGGCGGAGGACTGCTAGCCGAGAGCACTGATAAGTGTGACGGGACACACTTGTACACTCAGCTGCATATACATCGGACAGCGACACATTAATTGACTTATGATCTTTTTTTAATATCAGATAAAACACACGATTTAATCACGCACACACACACATATTTAAACGTAATTGTTAATATAACATATAATAAAAATCTCTATCTTATAAAATATCTATACATATAATAAAACTGTAACTGATCGCTGTCTGTGCATGGAAGATATTTGAGAAGAACTATTATTAGGGGCCTTCACAAACGCAATAGAACCCAAAACAATGATTATTAGAATTTTTGTCTGTTTGCATGTACGTCTGTTTGTCTGTGCGTTTGTTACCGCTAATATCAGAAACGGCTTAAAGGCGGTTTTCACTAATGTATTGTGGTAAGCTTCACTTAACATTTAGATTGTTTTATCTCAATCGGTTTATAAATAAAAAAGTTATATCAATTTAACTGTGCTACGGCCATACTGTGTCGACCCCATATACGCGGGAAAAGGGCAGTAAAATGATGATGGGTTATGGTAATATCATTTGCAGGTGAAACCGCGGGGCACAGCTAGTATATAATATAATGTTAGTCATTGATAACAAGGAATAGTTACACAAATGAGTAATAATTTTGTTAAAAAAACTGCAATGTTTCAAATTCGATTCTGGGACATAGTTAACAGTCATTTACTCAATTATGCAACTGTCCAGGGACAACGAGAGTGAATACTATAAGGCTTGTTTAAAATACCACTGTAACTGTAAATGTGCATTCAAACGTACGCAGCTAACTGTACCGAGATTGTTTATTCAAAGCACGGCGCTGTCTGGAGGTTCGTTTACATCGCGACAGGGACATGTGTACTTTGTAACTATTTACACGACGCATGGGATGCGTTTCACATTAAAGCAGTTGTTTACATCGGAGCTACGAAACACGCAGAAAGAGTAGCAGAGCCGGCAACAATATCTGTGGCACGAATAGACCCGCTCGACCGGTGAAATACCACGACATCACAGAAGACAGGCGTGAAGTAGAAGTACTCTACGTTTAGACTAATAAGCGCATTGCTGGCTGAGAAAAACATGGGAAAGGCAAAAGGATTCAACAAGGAAGGGGATGGATAGGAAAAGAACATATTTTTCTGTGCCTTCTGTCCAATAAAGGTAGGCAGAAACTGGTAAAGGAAGCATCTGCAACTCATTAGTATGTAGGAGGCTTGCTCGTTTTCCACCTTCTTCTATATAACAAAAGAATTTGTCTTTATCTTGTTGCCTCTCTACTGTTGACTCATACTTTTTATGTATATCACGGTCCTTATTCAAACTAAAAAAGAAATTATTCTTAAATTCCATATTATGCTAATTACTTCTATTTTATAAATTAAATAAATGTCTAATGCGATCAAAATTAAATTTTCGAAATTGATAATTTCATATGACTAGTAAACATTGCATCAAAAAGATGCAAACAGAAAAATAGATAAAAAGTTAAACGTAAATGATAGAAGCATACTCGAGGAGGGTAGAGGCCGCAGTTTCGTAGCTCCACGGCTGCATACCAAAGTGACAGCAGTGATGCACCGTTTTGTAACAATACTGTACTAAAATAAGGTAACAAAGGTGAGTAGTTTTTGTCCTAAAAGTGTTGGGTTAAGTATGTTTTTAACGCGGACAAACAAGTTTTTTAGTTCGTATTAAAAATCTTTTCGTGCATACTTTCTCTGCGAAATCATAACCTCTGGTATACACCGATTGATTGCTGTTTTCCCCTTCCCCTTTAATGTTGCTTTGGCATTGGCTTAAAGGCTATCTACGATTCTGATTATAATATGGACTAAGAGATAAATGCCGGTAAGCAATACGTACAGCAAGTAATACGCAAAGCAAAAAGACGAGAAGGGATGCGCCCTTAATACAATACAATCTTGTTTTGTACCCCAAGAGTAAATACTGTAGCCAAAGCATGTATACAGTGTGTACTACGGTCATAATGTGCCGACTCTACCTACATAAGTTTTATGTTTATTTATGTTGCAAAAGTGAGTGAGTTGGTAAGGGAATGCCCCCGGAAAACTTATATCGATCAGATTACCTTACTTTTACTAAAAAAGTGCGATATAAGGAGCATATTTATATCTACATAAGTGTGAAAAAGACAAGGAAATGAGATGTTGCTTCTGAAAATTAGACATCGATAATGTTTCTTTTTTATTTATACCATTTATTTATCTTCGTTGACAAAACATCCGTTTAACAATAACAGGCACGATGCATCCAGAATGAACACGGGTCATATCTACTCCGGAATAATCTGTCACTCCTAAACAAATACTAAACTAAAAATGTAGACCTTATCTAACAAAATAACGTAACATAATCGTAACGTTTGCGGACATAAATATCCTGTATAACATCGTAACTAATATTATAAATGGGAATGGGATTTTTTTGTTTGTTTCAGAGGCCTTCACTTACCTTTTATACCGAAAATAACTGTACCCGAGGTACATAAAACCTTCATTAACAACATCGGTTGCTATGGTAATGTTACATGTTTTCACAATAACAACTTTTAGACACATGTTAACCTGTAATTCGAAGTTATACGAGGAATCATCTTACAAAAATTTCCAGCGTGAAAAATTATAAATAGTGAACCACAAATAAATAATAACTCATGCCCGTATCCCAGAGGAATTGGCAGAGATTATAGATTTCCACTTAGCACGATTTAAGTGGAGATAAAGATCGAAAGATATGTAAAATAACTGGTGGCCAGAAATACCTAGATCTTCTCTAAGTATCTTGTCTAAGAACCCCTACACACGCGACTGCTTTCCGCGTCCGCATTCGCTTAGTGTGTAGGGGCTCTAAGACAAGATACGACTTATCAGGTTGGTGCAAAATGTATATCTGTGCATACCCTTCTAGGTTGAAGTTGTGAGTCTTTTATTTCACATACAGATTGTAATCGAGTATTGTCCGACACAAGGTATAAATGCTCGTGGTAAATTTAATATTCAATACGTACTTTGTATTCCCCATATCAACATACCTATCGTCTATTAGGCTGCAACGATGCAAGCAAATTTAAACTTTATATTCAAGCTTCGTACGAGCTTTAATAGTGTGTAGACAGTCTTACATCATCGATATGATCTGGCTAGACATCCGCTGCGTATAATTTAAATGGGCCTTTGAATGAATTAGCGACACAATGGTGACAACTAACAGCTGATGATTAGAGAATTGTTTTAACTATGCTATGCATATTAACCGCTAGTTCCCTCAGGAAGAAGAGAGAGATAACAACATGTATTATGTGAATGTTTTCGACAGTGTGAACACATTGTAAGACAAGATTTACATAGATGAAAGTTCGTTTTCGGTCTGTAGTTAGTTTCCAATGAAAGATGATGCGTCCAGACCCTGTCATTACTAAAACATATGTTTTCCCACTTACGTGGGGTCGGCACAGCATGACCGCAGTCCGTATTGTATAGGGCTACAGTTTTAACGGCCGGTCGTCTGCCTGACGACAACCCTCCAGGGTAATGTAATACATATCTATATGAATATTACAAAGAGGAAATATGTTTGTTTGTTTGCATTGAATTGGCTCCGAAACTACTGAACCGATTTGAAAAATTCTTTCACTGTTGGGAAGCTACACTATCCCCGGGTGTAGTCAGAAAAACAACGTGAGAACTTATTTATTTACACTCAGAAGTAATTTTAGAAAATATGCTTTTTTCAACTCATTAAAAAACTAAGAAATACCATGCATAGCTCTCGTTATGTTTAAATAGGTGGCGTTGTTCTCAATCTTAAAATAAACGACGATGATAACAACAGATTATAAACAAGTTATGAAAAATCTATTGTCCTTAATGCCATGCAAAGTTTCAATTTCTCTGCCGTTTGCGAGTGGTAGAAAAGAGCTTAAAAGAGTCCGGTTATATACATAATAGTGAAACTCTTTTGAGTATTTAGTTTGTATACCTATAAATACATTCAATTATTCATTCATTCATTCATTCAGTACTCTAAAATATGTCTAATATTAATTGAAGATATTAAAAGTATTTATAGTGGTCTGATTTAAAAAGATATACGTAGGTATGTATCAAGGAGTTTTATCTCGTGGAGTCGTTCATTAATCTATTTTAATTGGAGTGCTATGGCGGTTTTTAAGGGCTTTAAAATTGCAACTGGGGCTCAAAGCTCAACCGTAAACTCCCTAATGACTGTTAATTGACTTACGTACATTTATTTTACAATTAATGATTATAAAAGTAAAAAAAAATAGTTTTAAATTTTTTGAAAAAATATCTTTATAAATAAATAAATATGCGCTCACGCCCGTAACCCAGAGGGGTAGGCAGAGATCATGGATTTACATTTACATACACGCGATCCTGGCACACCTCTCTCGCTTCTTCTACATTCATACATTTACGGAAAATTAAATATATCTTTATAATTAAAGATTAAATGAGGTAAAATTACTTCATGGTCATGATTCACCTTCCTGTGCAACAGTGAATTGCTTCGTATTTGTTTTTGTAAAATCATATTTTATATGTATAATTAAATAATTATATGTGAGAAATTGTTATTAGCGATACTTGTACATTTAAAAAGATTAGATGCTCGAGTCTAGAGTTAAATAAATAAAACTGGGTTTAAAAGCTGGCCAAGTTTACAATTACATTTTATTTTTAACCGACTTCAAAAAGAAGGAGGTTATCAATTCGATAGTTTTTTTTAAATGTATGTACATCGATTACTACGAGATTTATGATCCGATTTCGATGATTCCTTTTTTGTTCGACAGCTACTGCTCGCCATTTCGCCCCATTTTTATTTAGTCAAGATCCGACTGGTAGTTTTTGAGTTACTCTTAATAATGCATAATATGACAAAGCTAAGTTTTACTTTCTTGGCTTACGTTGGCTAAACTATAGGACCTACATTAAAATAATGTATCAAATATTGATAGCCCTTTAAATAAGCTAAATAGTCCGCAATGACATATATCTCTCTTGTATGGTTGTCTCACCATAACCATTTTTTTCTTAACAAACATTAATTAAAACGCATACGTCACTTACTACGCTATTATTCGTGTTCGGTATGAATCCTTATCCATTTAAATGTGTTAATTATCAAGAGAATTTAATGTAGATTATAATTGCCCTTTGAACTATATCATTCTGACCAATAGATTAGAAGATATCAAGATATTAAACCACAAACCACATATTCGATCAAGTTACATCACTAAAACGAAAATTAATTCGAACCATAGTCTGGTTGTACTCCATATGTAGCAGAGTATTTATTCCACGTTGGTATATCGGAAACCAATTCCAAAGTTTGCATTACAATTGCTAATGTTGATAGAGCGGATATCCATACTAGGAAAATCCTTACTTAATTATATAAATGTGAATATTTGTTAAGCTTTAACGGTACATAAAAAGAAGTAAATGTTCCCGAAAGAAAAAACTCGCCGTTGGGTGATTCTAGAGGTCAAGTTTATGATGACGTACAATGAATGAATGACTCTAAGTTCGATTTAGCATCCGGTAGAAATCTAGGTCCAGATCAATTAACAGATGTAGATATAATTTTTTATCTCGTATCTTAGACTATAATGAATGACATTATGTATGAATACGCAAAACTCATAGCACTCGGCATGCGGTAACCATCTGTGCGTGATACATTGCCCACGTGTACAAACGTGCGAACCGTTTGTAATTGCAATGAGAAAATAGCAATCGGACATATTTTTTATTGTTCAAGTTGGAATTGTTTGCATTCAATGTATGAGCTGTTAAATAATTATTCATAAAGAGTTATTAAAACATTTTATAAGATATCTTTGTTGCTATTTATAAACACAAATAAAATAAATGATTCAATAAGGACAGAGATTAAATCGTGTAATATTTAGAATACAAATATTTCCTATATAGGAATTTATTTCCATTTCTCGGCTGTAGATCATTATATGTGTAATGACTATTTTATATATTAGTATATATATACATTATTAATAATTACTCCTTCATCATCATCATTAATAATAACTTTAATTTACTTCGTCTTGAAAGGTTTCGGAAAGTACTTCATAGATATCTCAATTTGATTAATTTAACTGACAATGACCAAAGAAATAAAAAAACAAACGGCATCAAAACCCATAAACGGGAACTAGAAAAAAAGTTATCATTAATCGATGTCAATAACTCAAAAGAATCGATTTTCTCTGCATTATCGATATCAGGACATTTCGAGACAATTTCTTGAGGTTATTAATTGTCAACAGATAACATTGTAACGTCGTCTGTGTTTGTTTATCACTTTAATTTATATAATAAATGGTAAGCAATAACAATGGCTGGTATAATTAAGATTAATCCTTTGTAGTGCTATTTAACATTTAAATACTTCTCTATATACATGCTTTTGTCATATTTCTGTTACAAATGGTGTTTTTTTTTTATTTCAATACATAATTATCGCGGCAAATCTATAATTGTATTCCAGCCAGTCTTTTTGATTGCAATAAACGATCGGTGTACGGAGGTAGGTCTGTTTCGTTCTTAGTAATTACACTAAATTATTTTTAGCAACGCAAAAGAACCCCTCTACTTATCTGACTAACTGACCTAAGGTCACATAAATATCGCTTTAAACTAACTGACCTATGGTCTTATGCAAAGATCGCTTTAAACTGACCTATGGTCTCATGCAAAGATCGCTTTAAACTGACTAACTGACCTATGGTCTCATGCAAAGATTGCTTTAAATTGATTAACTGACCTATGGTCTCATGCAAAGATCGCTTTAAACTGACTAACTGACCTATGGTCTCATGCAAAGATCGCTTTAAACTGACTAACTGACCTATGGTCTCATGCAAAGATTTAAATTGATTAACTGACATATGGTCTCATTCAAGAATCGCTTTAAAGTGACTAACTGACCTATGTTCTCAGACAAAGGTCGCTATATATGAGCGATCTACATTTATCTTAGATTAGTTTGTCACGCAGCAATGTTTACACCTTACTGATTGATTTCAAAAGTATAAATATGAAGGCATACCAACAAAGGTTGCATCGCACCCGCTAGGAGCTCTTGTAGAGCTTTCCGGCTATCATATATCGGACACCCTATTCGTTTAAATACAACTAAATGGTTTACATATAAGTAATTAATAGATAATTAATGATTTAAATACCACTATTATAAGACACTACAACAATAGTCCGTTTGTTCAATCAACTGCACATCATTACTCGATTAAAATAAAGCAAGATAAAGTGGGGCGTGAGCTGTGGAACTGGTTGGTGCGAGGGGACATCATTCAAAACCGTGGGAACCGGTATCAAGTAGGGCCTCGCCACACCGCCGTCCTTCAACCGCAGATAGTTCACCAACGTCTCCATACTAACCGTACTCGATTAATACCACACAGTAGGGCGGCATACATTCTTATGTATATGTGACGAGGTCGGAAGGGTTTGTATACTTCACTAGACTTTTAATATCAGAGTAGCTTCGCTCAGGTAAAAACACAGGCCATCAGAAGTGAAAACGCAAAACAATTATAGTTCAAAAATAAATAATCAACAAAAATAAACCCTTGTGTTTAGACAATAAAATTCAAAATTGAATATAAGAAAAAAGAAATGAAAAAAGTGCGATACTGTTCCAAATTTGCATGTTGAGTATGTTGTTCACGCAAACCTATAAGATTTTCTAAAGTGGCTAAAGCAGTTTGCACTTAAAAAATATGGGTCTATGTTACTAGTTGATAGAAGAGCTTTCTAATAGTGAAATAATTTTTAAAATCGATTCAGTAGTTTTTGAGTTTATCCCGAACAAACAAATAAAACAAAAATGAAGGTAAATTATAATCGTACGGAAAAACTGACGCTGGCGTTTTATTCCAATCCATATCACAATCGAATAAGAAGGCTGATATGGACCACTAGACAGACAGATGTTAAAACTCCCACCATTACAATGCAAGACATGCTAAATGAACAAACCCAGTTAATACACGAGTAAACACGAGTGCCGGTTCGTGTCACTCACACAACCCAATGTGACCTTATCCTGCTTACAAAGTCAACAAATATGTTGATGCAAGACACACGAAGGACGTAAACAAAACACTAAACGAACTTGCGAGTCTTGAATGTTCGCTTAAATTAAATTAAAAATACTTAAAATCAACCAGCAAGAACAATTTAAACGGTTTTTTTGTGATAGTTTTGATCGATGCTGTGCATTTTGTCTACATAACATGCCAGGATTGTCCAGAGGTCAGGCTTTTTTTATAGAAGAAGGTGGCAAACGTACAAGCGGTTCACCTAATATTAAGAGATCACTACATATAAGCACCCGCAACAACCTATTGAGTTGCAGATGCGTTGAGAAGACAGACGCGAGAGGATAGACAGAAGAAAGGAAATGGAAGCGAAGAGAGGGAAGAGGACCAGTATTAGACCTCCAGCACCTCACACATAAGAAACGCAGAATACTTCTACTTCACGTCTGTCTTCTGTAAGGTCTGTTTCATCAGTCGAGCCGGCCCACCGTGCAACATGTTGCTGGCTCTACCACTGTTATACATGCGTATTGGCTTACGTACGTTTAATTATTGCCAACTTATATAAAACTCCGTCATTTTACAACTTGGCAACTCGTTCCCCGCCTTTTCTATAACAGTATTTATCAAAGTAATACTTGGCAATATAAATAATATCACTTTTCGAAAGCACATATTGAGTTTAAGTTTGGCTCTGACTTGCACAAAATCAGTTTAACAGTCACGTAATAAATTTTCAATTCAAGAACTAAAAATCTACGTACACGGTTGTACGGAGTCATTCAATATTACGTAAGATGTTATATTGTTAATAACAATCAAAAACATTTAATAACTTAATGAAAACCACGCCGCATGATTATATCATTAAGGGGAGCACACACACAGCGCTTTCCTGTGTGTGTACTCTCCTTTATGATATAATCATAACTG
>JWHW01049752.1:48204-67462 GCA_000931545.1 Papilio glaucus | reverse complement strand
GAAAAAAATGTACATCATGTACCTATCAAAAAAGAGGAAAATTTTGTTATTGTAGATTTAACCACTAATGTCTTTCAAATTGTCGTTATTTATATTTACAATTTTACCGTTAGTTTTTCTCTTAAAATTTAGTGACTATTATATTAGTTTGTTTCTTATTCTAAAGATAATTAATTGTATGTGTGAGATGTCACATTGAATGAACTTCGAGGTGGATCGTTACTCATCTGCTTGGGCACATATCGCCCTTTGTGCGGATCTCACATGGGCCACGGAGCCCCCAGATGACTTTATCATCGCAAACCAGGTTAGCATTCAGAAATTTCAACCGAAATCTTTGGAAATATACATACAATACATTTTTATGAATAGTTTCATAATTTATATAAGATTAAAATATTTTTTGTTTTATTTAAACCTATATTATTCGATTGTATTCCATTCAAAGTCACTGAACAACATTACAGCGCCTATGGGCACAACATTGTCGTGTTTCGCAAGTTCTTCAAGACACAGCGGTAGAGTCTTCACAGGTTTTGCAAAATAATCAATGCGAACTTACAGGTCAGACAGAATTCAAACGCAGTTTTATATTATTGTGCATGAAACTAATTTATTATCAAATTATTTTAGAGTCACATGCTACTCCGAGTCCTGAAAATGGAAACTGTTCTCGAAGAAGTGTAAAAGACGTAATACCAGAGTCAAGGTTGGCTCAATATTATGGAAACTTCTATTATGATGAAGTCAGGTTAATACATCTTAAGTTTAGTACTCACATCATTTGAACAGGAGAACTGTTACTTGAGTTAGGTTACTTTACAAATTTAGGTTTAGGTTTTGCTTTGACATACGTTTTTATTTTTAGAGAAAATTGTTACAAAATCGCAAATGAGAAAATATCTGGACGCGGTTACAACGGTCAAGGATGTGAAAATTCTGATTTAACAGAATGCTGGATGTTACCAGAGGTAACAAAGATAATTTACTTTTCAATTTTTTGCGACTTTTTCCCATCGCAACAACACAAAGTCATATTTATAAATGCGAAGTTAACCGCAAATTTTTCATTATATCTCTTAATTCTGAAATATGAAGCAATCGTTTCGTATATATAAATAATGTTGACGCTTTTATTGGTAAATTTATGCGATTATTAAAATATAACTCTATACTTTAATATATTAACTGTCTGAGTTTGTCTATGCTCTCAGTTAGAGAATTTTAGAACACAAAATGGCGGGAAAAGAGTCGCTCTTCTTCATATAATATATGCATTTTTTTCAATTGTCGTAGTTTAAAACACAATAATAACAACATTTTATTCATATTATCAGGTAGAATATTGGTTCCGGAAGCTAATGGACGATCCTGCAGATCGTATTCTGCTGCCCCGTCGTCGAAGACAATACAGGATGCCCATTGAGGAAGATTTGTGCGTTCTACATTCAATTACATTTTCATTCATATTATCATATACACATCATTACACTAGAATACGTATATGGAAAAACGATACACAATAGAAAATAGCGTGATCAACCACAACCCCGTTTTAACTGTTAAAATTTAACTTATCTCTTAGTTTTCAAATAGACCATACATACCAATAGAAGTCAATATTATATTGGAAGTTTTTTCTAATCTGAAAAGATGAAAACTGAGTAAACATTATGGTCACATAAATAGAATAAATAAATGTGCGCTCATGCCCCTAACCCAGAGTGGCAAGCAGCGATTATAGATTTTCGTTTGGCGCGATCCTAGCACAGTTCTCTCGCTTCTTCTATATCCATACATCGACTGCTCGTCGGTTACGGGTACTCCTTATCTCGCCATTCTTTAGTATGTCAATTTTAAGCCACACTTTTCCATTATAACGCTATTTTTAATCCTATTATTAAACGTCACGCTTAACATACTTCTTAACGGCATTAACTCTACCAAAATGGTTTTCCTGCCAAACCCAAATCTCACTTCCATACATTAAAGTTCGGACTAGTACAGCATTGTGTCACGTTAGGTGAAAAACTTAGTTTCACAGCTCACCTAAAAGAGATCCGACGTAAAGCATGCATTGCTAACAATAAAGCTCTTCAAGCAAACTTTCCCTACGGTACAAACTGCTGCTTTACAAGTCATGCATACTCCCCATATTGTCCTACGCGAGCGTAGTATTCGCTCACGTACACACTTATAAAATAAACCAACTCCGAATTATCCAAAACCGCTTCCTTCGAAAAGCAGCTAGGGCACGATGGTACCAGCACAACGAAGATATACATAATGACCTAAAAATGGACACAATCCAAGAGCATTTCCGGGAACTCTCGAAGCGCTATTTCGAAAGCGCCGCTACACATCCTAACCCCCTCATAGTTCAGGCCGCCGACTACATTTCAAATCCTGAGTCTACAGTCGCCAAACGCAGACCTAAACACGCCCTACTGATCCACCGCGATCACGAGGACACTCAAACCATAGAACAGACACGACAAAACTCTCACCGTCCTCGACTACGAGTACGACGACAGATACACATCGCGAACACAAATCGCACCCGCGGTAAAGGGCGGTCCTCACCGCCCCCAGACGCTCGTTAAAACAGTTGACGACCGTCAGGGGACAAGTACGCTCCTTCCCTCGACGATCACGTAGACAACACCCCTACTTAGTAGACCGTATAGTCTTCGACGGTAACACGTTCAACTTGAGTAGACACATCACTCACACCGATGGCTGCTAAATCCAGCAACTAAGCACCTAGATTACATTAGGGACCTAGAATTTTTTACTTTTAGCTCAAGATCACTGGATTCATTTTACTTCCTGCATTCACTCATAGTTCATAAATCTTTAACGTGTTTACCATATCTACGAAACATACATCCTAAATACACAAACTCTTCTACCTGTTCCACTTCTTTGCCATTAACATTTATATCAATTACTGTCCTACTTTGTTCTCTTTCAAACACCATTACTTTCATTTTGTCTACCTCAACCTTCCAATGAATTCAGCATAAATTGTAAGTCCTCCACCGATGAGGCAAACACGAACATGAGAAATTTTATAAGTAGCTCGCCCATAATTAATCCACAATCTTCGTCTTTCAAAGCTTTCACACAATCATCCATAAAGATATTGAACAGCCACGGGGATACTACACAGCCCTTTTACACCTTTATTGATGCTAAACCAGTCTGAGTAGGCCGCGTTAATCCTAACACAAGCAGTAGAATCTTTATAAAGAGATTTTAACTCTTGTATTAGATTAATGTTCAATCTAAACGCAACCAAAATTGACCATAGATCATATCTTAACTAGAATTGTATTACAAAAAATATTTAATATTCTTTTTTAAATTAAATAGTTTTTTAAAAAGAAACGTAGAAATTAACGGGCACCGATCGGCAGCTAGCGAGCGCTGGGGCTCCAGTGGGGCGGCAGCAGCCGCGGGTGAAGAGGCGACATTAGAGGCTCGTATTCGTAGTGTGCGCGCACTCTGGGAAACATCTGGGATCAGCCGCCAACAGACACCAAGGGCCCCCAGTCCGCCGCCCCAGTCCCGGAAGATGCGAGCAAGACGGAGGCAGCCGCGACGATTAGCTGGCTTCACCCCTGCTCCCCCTTCGTACTGCCTTGACGCACCGGCTCAACTCTGCTGTGATCCGGCTTGCAAAGTAAGGGTTTACTTTATTTTCATTTTTAAGATCGGTAATCAGTATTTAATAGTGTAAAAGGCAACATTAAAAGAAAGTTGTACATTATGAAATTACGATGTGACTAATCCTCTGCTTGATGAGAGGTATTATAGAATTAATATCTACTTTGTTAGACTCGTGTTGCTCTATGTTAGGGGTCGGCAGCGGGCAAACCGCGGTCTGAATCCGGACCGCGGAAGCTTGGACTAATGTCGGTTAGGTATTACATATTAATTTAAATACTATTTTCATACGTTGAATGCAATAATATACGTCACTCCTCAACAACCTCAATAAATTTTTTTTCAACTGTATTCGGACCTAACTTAAAACTGCTTGCCGACCCCTGCCCTACGTAATTTACTATACTAATATCTACAATGCGTTATTATAGAAACAGACGAAAGAATGTGTGTGTGTGTAACTTGCAAGCAGGTTTTAAGAAAGGAATGGGGTGTAACGAGCAAATGTTTTGTTTCATGATCGAAGTTGCGAGTTTCGAAGATGATAAAAAGAAATGATCTGTGATCAACCTTGGATGAACAGTGATCTACAAACGTCAATATTTCTAAGATTCTACCGCTTGTGTGTATAAAGGGCCGACTTAAGAGTGATTTAGCATTAATAAAGGTGTGTGACAGGGCTGTGTAGCATTCCTGTGGCTGTGAGACGAAAAATATGGACTACGGGTGGATAAGATAGGTGCAAAATGTCTCTCAAAAGCACAGTAATGTGGAGCTAGAATGTGCTTATAAAGGCACGTCTGGCAATACACAATGCTATGCTAGGCCCTACTTTAATTTATGGAAGTATAGCTGAGTTTGGTAGGAAAAGAATGTTAGTAGAGTTAATACCGTTGAGATGCGATCCTTAAGAAGTATGTTAGATTTTGAATGATAAGATTAAGAATAGCGTTATAAGGGCAAAGTGTGGCTTAAAAGTGGATGTTGTATCTAGAATTTAGAAAGCTATGCTGTGATTGGGTGGTTCGAGTATGTGGAAAGATAAATGAAGAGAGTAACAAGACAAATTTATGTGGCAAAAGTAAGTGGCCGTGTTATCAAGGTGCGTTCCAGTTGTACCTATCGATCAGATTAGTGAGGTACTAAAAAAGAGAAGAGGACTAAGTAGTACCCGTAACCGACGAGCACGTGTGCGAGGAGGTATGGGTGAAAAAGAAACAAGAGAGGTATGCCAGAATCGCGCCAAAATGGTAATCCGTAATCTCTGCCAATCATCATCGGTTACGGGCGTGAGCACATGTTTTTTTTTATTTAGTATCAACAATAAACTAATTTGTCACAATGGCAGAGTTAAATTAAGTTGAGATGATGAGAATTTGTTTGAGATTTTCACAGTACAAAGTTTAGTACTTTCGCTTATGACACTTTTAAAATTAGAAATATAACTTGAAAGATTTTTATCTAATTTACGACGCACATTAATTCCACATTTGCGTTTATAGTTCATTATGTCTAATTTGATAAATATTCTTTTAGTTCCAGTTTGATACGCCGAGACCTCCTCACATGACAGAATGCCAAAGGGCTTTAGGAAGACTATCAGCCAGCGTCCAAGCTATTATGCGAGCAAATGCAGCTCGCTGCCCGATGTATCGAGGAACGAATGTGAGTCGGTATGTTCCAACGGGACAAAGACCATTGCGTTGCCCTGACCGACGGTATGGAATCTGGTGGCCGAGGGATCACCCCTCAAGATTAGACAATCGCTTACAACTGCCTCAAAGTCTCAACGTTCCAGATACTAGCAATTCAAAAACAGTTAAGGTTCCTTCTGATAATGCGGAAAAAGTAGAAACCAAAGATACAAATGAAAAAAATACCCCAAGCCCACAAATAAAAGAATCGCAATCGACTACAGACAATGCTGTAGAAAAAGCAGAAAGTGGTAAAGCAAAAGAAAAAATTGTTAACGATGGTCAAGCTCCGTCTACAAGTGCCGCCGCTTTAGACAGTGGATTGAGGAAAAAACGACTGTACAGCACTGTATTGAGCATGAGTGCGCCGTCCCCAATCACTATAACTCCGGCAGGTTGCGTCAGATTATCACAGAAATTAGTTACGCCCGGATTAATCAAGTTGAATCCTAAAGTTGTTCTACCGACAAGAATACGACCACCTAACGTAGAAGTCAAATTTGAGGAACTCGAAAAGGAAGCATTGGAACAGTACAAAGCGTCCGATGAGAGCATAGACACGAAATTTCGAGAATTGGAAAAGCAAGCGGTTGAACAATACAGCACGAGCAATAGTAATACAAGTTGCAGTAGTAGTGGTAACTCAACAGAAAAACGCACCCCCAGCAATCCTACAATACCAGAGACAAATCAAAAATCTAGAAAGCAAATGTCAAAATTTCATAAGGATGCATCCGTTGATAGTGTTGTCATATATTCACAAAATTTTCCCGATCTTAACACCAAAAGTCATACCAACACTGCCATCAATTTAAAAAACTTCCACAACCCCCCGAGGGGGGAAAAAAAGGAAAGCTACAGATCCAATAAGAATTCGCGAAGTTTTAAAGGAGACTGGCAGCGGGCTGCATCCGATACAGATTACGAAGCTAAACCTAACCACAAGGGAAGCCATAAGGGTCCACTGAGATGGACCTTACATGTAATGCCGCCGAAGAAAAGGCATTTAACTGTCTGTGCGTCAGATTTTTCATCCGATGAAGATATAGAAGAAGCGAGCGGTTCTATAAAAGATGCTGGCCCTTGTATTAAAAACCGTGTTACTGGTAAAGTGAAAATGTCTGCCCATGGCGGAGGAGATTTAAATCCTATTATGAGGAAAGCCTAGATTAAAATGCAATACTTATACTTCTTTAATGTTTCTGATGACAATATGAAATCATAGTCTACTATTTATCATAGAATTATGTGAGGAAACTGTGCTTTAGATTTCGTAAGCGTCTTCCGCCTATGTAATTTTTGATATGATTTTGTTGCGTCGAGTTTTGTGAGATCCAAACGAAAGCAAATGTGTATCGAACTGTGTCGAGGCCAGCCTCAAGGTTGTACTTAAACCAAATGAGGTTTTAGCAATGTGGTCGTTTTACTAGTCATAAATGATTTGTATATACAGTTTTGTATTTTTGCATTTATTAACATACAATTAAGATAAAGGATTGCAATTCATACAAAGAGATGTATGAAGTTAAAATTCCTTAGGTGTTAACCAAAATAAATTTTTATATGGAATATTACATGCAGGTTATTATTTCGAGATGAGTTCTATCAAATAAAAAATATTTCATTATCTAAAACAACAACTTTAATGTAACTTTGGAATAAGAAATTATATATATTAATCCTTATAAACTACAAAAGCTCTGCCATATCACCATACAATAAATAACATAATTAAGTCAACTGTCCAAAAAATTCTCTAAATCTGTTTTGTCGTCTTCTAGCTGGATTTGTTCCAAAGTTATCTTTGGAGAAGACGGCGGCTCTGGAATATTGGAAAAAAATCATTATTTAATATACAATTATTGTTGACCTAAATATTTTAGGTCTATTGTCCATTGTCCATCAGCTTTTACTACTCTTAACAACTTTAGGCCTCTTTTCATTCTTTTTATCAACGACATGCTCGCTATTCTACGATCCTACATTGAAATGGTGTTCCTGTTCTCACTTAGAGAGCGTGTCCTAATGAATCATTTTACGCGCGTAAGCACACGCGTGTTTCAATTTACATTGCGTCCAGATGCCGTAGTATAAGCGCGTTCTTAAAAAGTTCAGTGTCGAAGCATGCCACGGACACAAGTAGTTTTGTACTCAGCAATAACGGCTCATTATCTCGACTAAAAGCGCGCGAGTACAGTACCGCTGGATGCAAGTGATTTACGCGTGTGTTCTCACACGAGCGCAGCATTTGGACGGGATGTATGCAGCTCTAGTATCTTATATTGGGTATAGATCTCCATAACTTGGCGAAGGATGCTTTACAACAAGCAGTATCACTTACCAATTGTGAACTTAATTTATAATTAGACTAGGTAGATGTCGCTGAGAGACTTGGGCGGGCTGCTAGCACATAATATGTCTAACTGACAACAGACTATTTTCATACAAATTTGCAAGATTACATATTACGTAAGTGCAAAAATAAAGTTTCTAACACAGATACTACAATATGTCCACATCCAGCAGTGGACAACTATTGGCTGAAGAGAGACAGTTATGAACATATTACAAGAATAATTGAAGACAGTGTGAAAAAGACTCAGCGGCACACAAAAAAACAGTAGTTAGCTCATAACCTATTACATTAAATTGAATTTACTCTGAAGATTTAATCAAACAGATGAAACCTCAGGTGATCAACACCCATGAACATCTACATCACCAGAACCTGCCAGCCTTAAGTTGTATTGTTTTCAAAATACTGCTGGGGAAAAATCATAGATAGTATACCCAGATCCATAGAATATGCTTAAAGTACGACAAGACAAATATCAATTTACAACTTACTTAAAGGCACACTTCCACTGGATAGATATTTAGCAATATCTTTCTGGAATGCAATTGCACTATTTTCCCTTTTAGCTTGAAGCTCAGCTAGCTGTTTTCTTTCCCTTTCCATATTTTGTTCAGAGTTCTCTTTAGCTAACTTGGAACGAATTTCCTCCAATTCGGCTGAAAAAAATTAAATTATGTATCATTCATTTTATAAAATAATTACCTATAATCTTTGGATGTAAAAGGATAAAACAATAATGTATGTTACATTATTGATTGTAGTGAAAATTTGTTATCTCTGCCTGTTCCTCGAGGTTAAGGGTGTGATGATTCTGGTGATGAAAAAACCCATATGTTGACTATATTGCATATATAACAATGGTTATCAATGTTCAATGTATGGAAGACAACTTTATAAACATCAGTTTTCATACCCATTTTTTTCTCTTTATAAAGACTTAAATGGTAGTGGTGGTCTAATTTCCATTTCTCCATTTTTCTTCTTTCAATTATATCCTCAAACTCAATCATTTGTTCTTCTACATCATGTAACAGTGTTTTAAGGTTTCTCAAGCCGTCCGCACATTGGGCTATAGAAGCTGTTACATTTGGTAAATGCGACAAAGCTTGAGATAAGTCTTTATAACTTTGTAGTCGTGTTTTTGTTACCCCATGTAGTTCTTTAATAAGTTTATCAACTTCGTCAGCTGCTTTAGCATTTTGCTCCGCGTTCGCATGAATCTCGACCCAATCGTTTTGATATTTTTCCAGTAATTCTCCTCCAGCACCGTAGTTAACTTTGCTCTCAGACGTTACTTTTTGTTTATCTTTAAAAATATTGGTCACTTTATGTACTTCTTGTAAAGTTTGACGTAAATTATTATGCGAACTCAAGCCATCTTGTACAACAGAAATAAAATCTTTAATATTTCCTAACATTGTTATAAGTTGCGGTTCTATTCAATTAGTCATTTTATAACAAATAAATCCTGTTTGTAATAGTTTGTAAATTAAATTTATAGACTTGACAAATGTCAACTTTTGTCAGTGTCAAGTATTTTTGGTTGACGTCTTACGCAGTGTAAACGTAAACATCGTGTAACCGTCTAGATATTGATTGCAAAAATAGCAACATACATTGATTTTATATCAATAAATAATTTTAAAGTTTTGGATTCACGCTTTTTTGTGAAAGTACTAGAGCTTTTTAATTATAGTTAAATCGGAGCCCCATTATACCAACCAATAAATAGATTAAAAATTGAAATTGTAATTGCAACACTGTTTTATTTTCGTTTGTCAGTTGAATTTTGAATTGTCTATATCATAGTATTTGAATATGTTATGATTTTTATCAACAAAGTAGAAATCTGTAATTCTACGGTATTTAAACTATTGTATGAACTAAATAATATAAAATGAGTGAAGAGAAACTGTGCACTGATGAAGTGCCTCAAAAATTTACAGAATGGATGTTAGCTATGGGTTGTCCAACAGAGATTCTTAGTACAGAAAAAACTACTTTGTAAGTATTCTCCTGTATGATTTTATTTGTATAATTAAAACATAAAAAATTTAAGATACGGGCTTAAAATTTCAATCATTGTGATTTCAGGATATGCAGAGGCCAATATTACATGGTATGGCGAAGTTTGATGGAACATGTTTTCCCTAAGAAGACCATTAAAGAGAAGAGATTACAAGTGTTCTACAATGATATAAATATATGTAAAAAGAGTAACGCATTTAATCAGGTTCGTAAAAAAATACTCTTATGTATAATTAAAATGTTTATTTTATTGTAGTTAGCTTATTAACAGTATAAAATACACTGTACACTCCTAGAATTTGTCTCACTTCTATAATGCAACGATGTGCTATAGTTTGTTCCAAACATAAAACATAAAAATATCTTTTCCAGCAAAATTCCAATGTTGTGGTACCTGAACAGCTATCAGTTTGGTGGCAGCACAAAGCTTTACAGAACAATGTTTGTGATGCGGAGATTAGATTGAAGCAATCTCAAGATTCATTGCAACAACTCATGGATAAAATTGAATCAAGAAGTATGACTAGCTATATTTACAGCATTACATTTTATATAAGTTCTCCTGGGATAGCCCCCTGTCAATACTGCTACTCACTTTTGCAATATAAATTTGTCTTGTTACTCTCACATAATTCATCCTTACAATATGCCTGACTCGCATACTTTTTCAATTCTAATCACATTTATTTTTAACACACATATTAAATAAATCCGATATAAAGATAACCTGTAACCAAGGATCAAGTAAGCATAGATGTATGGATGTAGATTAAGCGAGGGAGGTGTGGCACCATCACACCAAATAGAAATACGTGATCTTTACCCCTACCCATTAGGATTATGAGCGTGATTGCATATTTATTTGTTTTACCTATCTCTCTGAAAAAACTGAGATGACAATATGTTTTGTGTGAATGTTTTCGGTAGTGTAAACCCATGGTAAGAGTTAAAAAATATCTCTTTGAACTCGTTGGCAGCACAACCTATCAGTTTTTCCAGTTTTTAATCTAAACCATCCCAGGACACATAAACTTACACACAAAACTGTATCAAAATTGGTCCAGCTGTTGTGGAGAAGTTCAGTCAAATACACCAGAAGAAATACATATTGGTATAATGAAAGCCATTTTTTTATACATGTTTTTGACTGCGGCTGACCATGTTCTAATTAACCGCATAATGTGTATAGGCTCTAAATATTGTGTAGATTAGTTCAATGGAATCATATCTCTGTACTGTATTGCTCAAATTGTCCCCTTTTTATTACTTGCTGATCATTTATTTTTAGTGTCACAACGTAATATATCCTTTCAACGGATTCAAGACCTTCAACGTAGAGTGTGGCTTCTCCAACGAGTTGTAGAGGAGTTGAAATCGAAGAAGGATAACTTTGAAGAGACCGCAACAATTGCAAACTCTTTATGCCATGTCACAGATGATGGTGAAATTCAGGTTTGTCATATTATGGGCTGTATTTACATTTTCTTTTTATTAAGATGTGCCACTCGTAAATAATATATCTGAGTCCGATTATGTAGTCCCGTGCCGGTACAGTGTACAAAATGGATTAAAAAATTACAAACCCTATTTTTTAAATTTTCACTCTAGATGATTCTTATGAAATTTGGTTTTAAATTTTCGTTTACAGAGTAAGGTAGACAAATGTCTGTCTGCGCTCCATCGTCGCGGCAGCCAGGCGTCTAATACGGCTTCTTTGTCGCTGGCCTCCATCGCAAATCCCGCCGCTTGCTCAACTGCTGTGTCAACTCAAAGTGAATTTACTGATAATGGTGAGTTATCATTTTTGCTTTTAATTTTAACAGTGGTAGGGCGGCAATAATAACATCTATTGCACGAATGGCTCTGCGCGACCAGTGAAATACCTCGACATTACAGAAGTCACGCGTGATACTTCTACAGAAGTCCTCTTACCGTTACCGCACCTATCCTTTTCTAACGAGGACAGGATGGGATCAGAGAACAGGATTTGACCGGGGAGGAGATGGATTGGAAAAGGAAATTTCTTTTTTTCTGTTTATCTCTTCCTCTCTTTAAATGCAAGCAACGCACTACTGGGTGAACTACTTGTTTGCCACTTTCTGCTATATTTTTTTTTCAGTAGGTGTTACTTTGGTTGTTTACCGGAAGTCGCGTCTAAAAATACGAAGAACAGGCAAAAAAGGCACTAGACCTAAATATTTTGTACCCAGGTATGCCTATGATCAGAACAAATGATACCACCAGGTGTGCTTTAATGGGGAGTATACTGCTAGAAAGTAGCTTTCTGGCTGACAAGTTTGGCCTAATTCCCTCTCCTGTTTTCTTGTTCCTTGTTCCTCTTCTATCCAACTGAAACATTTTTAATACATGTCTTTTTTTTATTATTGCCTATGTTTATGGTTAACATTCAAAAATAACGGTAGAGACGTCCTCTTGTGCGAAGTTGTATTTATTTGATACAGTCCCAATGTGACCTTACATTTTAGAAGACGAAGTATCGTCTCTGATGTATTCCGGGGCCGCGGTTTGGTCGCAGCTCCGTGAGAGGCGCGCGGCGCTCGCTAGCGCCATAGCGGCGGCCAAAGTCGAAGCTACTAGGAATGGTGCGCGCGATTTACGGTCCGTATGTTTGCATGTCTATGCTAAAATTAAATTAAATTATAAAGAGAATAGATTTGATTGTAGAATAGATATAAGGTGCACCCATAACCGATGAGCATGTAATCGTAGATGTATGAATGTAGAAGAAGCGAGAGAGGTGTGTGAGGATCGCGTCAAATGGAAATCCGTGGTCTCTGCCTACCCCTCTGGGTTACGGGCGTGAGCGCATAAATTTGATCTGTTCTATCAGCGAATAAGCTAATCTATATTGTACAATGTGTCCATATATTTACCCGAACGTAGCTAGGGCGGGTTGCTAGTCTTTTATATTTAGAAGAGGGCTTAGGCTGCGTTCGAATTAGCGTATATATTTCCGGCGTAAAACCATATGCTCTTCATAGTGCATCCAAATCCTTAGATATTGACTACCAGAACGTCTACTACTAACAGAATGTCTGATTGTTGCAGATGTACTTATGTAACTTACTTTAACTTCTTCTTTAAATAAAAATGTTTTTTTTATGTTGCAGTATATCCCCACAATCCGTGACCACGCACACCGCCAGCCTCCACTGTACGCTGGCTTTAGAGGTTATGAAGAATCGATTGCATTTCGACCATATACGATTTCGTTTTACTAATGCTGTCTCCGGATTGAGTGTATGTATGTCACTGACTGATTATGAACTCCACCAGTTTATAATCGGATTAGATATATTATGAACTGTCAGCTGAAATTTGTGTATCTAAAATATTTCGGGACCCTCTCAAACACATACAAAAAATCTAAATTGGTCCATCGCTTTTGGGGGTGATGAAATTTTCATATACAAATGTCGTGTCACGATGTTTCTCTGTGATAAACTACAAAACTACTAAACCCATCATAATGAAATTTGGTCACTATTTGCAATTTGGTCCAACTTAAAACATAGGATAGTTTTTATCTCATTGGAATGATAACAGATGGCGCTGTAAGTTAGTTTATTGACATAACACTTCAATATCTTTTGCCATCTAGGCTGTCATGTGCTTTTATAGCTAGTCCTACGTGCGTTAGGGCGCATCGCTAATCTGTATATATATAAAAGGCGATGTGTGTATGCATGTATATGTCTCCTATAGGCTACGAAACGGCTGGACCGATTTTTTCAGGAATCATTCAGATTGGCCCAGCGGGTGATCCTGTGAACTTTGGTAGCAATCGAATCAACATAATTAATGCTACCTAGGCTATAGCGGGGCGGATCACTGATGTATTAAAATTAATTTCTAGGCATGCCTCTCTGGCGTGAATCGAGAACTGTTGGTGTTGAAATGTGAAAAAGTACAATCTGAGGCCAAAGTTAAATCCTTTAAAATACTACTACAAGAGTTGGACACAAGAAGTGGAATTTTCAGTACAAACGATGATGAATTAAATGACACGAAGAAACCGATACTGCAGATAGCGACCATCGATAAATCTATTGTAAGTGATTTCTTATATTTATTTATATAAATCTCACAAAGTACATATGTGATAGTCTATATATTTAAAATCACTATACTTCCGAACTTAGTACTATTTAATATAACAGCTACACATGTTTTCATCGTTCTGCTCGGCTCCTAAGGGTCGTTGCATACTGCGATATTGTTAAATAGCCTTAGTAATTGTTTGTCTGTCAAATGCAAAAATAATGTTTCAAATAAGGTCGGTAGCTCCTAAGATAAGCGCATTCAAACAAACTTTCTAGCTTTATTTTATTTATTTATAAATATAGTTTATTTTATCAATATAGTTTTGGGCTATGTGTTCTATTGGAGTTTTAATTTGAATGCCTTGTCAAAAATAGTCATTCAAAATTTCGTGTCACATTCTGACATACACAACTCTTATGGCTTGTGACTACAGCTACCAATTTTTCTAAGACACCCAAAAGGTGAGTGCCAATATTGGAAATTTTTGTTAGAGAGTTCGGAGCACAATCAACTTTTGCAACCATTGGTATAAAATATATGATCTGTATATAATAAATTCTATGTAATTAGTGTCTGTTACATTGAAAATGCAGTTAAAAATATTATTCTTATAGGAGACAAAACGAGACGAGCTGATGTGTCTGATAGGATCTCTGTCGATGATGGAGCGGAAGATCCACAACGCTAAGGAATGTCTACTCAATGTGTTCAATAATCTGCAAAAGGATTTGCCCCTACACGAAAATTATGTTAACAAAGGTAATTGAACAACATTTTCTGCTGCCCTGTTACCACTTTAAATGGGGTTCACAGAACTTGTTTTCATCTTCCAGGTCTTTCTATCAACCGTCATCTTTGTCGCATCTTTCTTGATCATGTCATGCTTCATTTCTTGGCCTACCCTTTTTTGCTAGGGGTGCAACCCTGTTGCTAGGGGAAAGACAGGGTTATGTGAGGGTTATACTCACTAAAACTCCCTCGGTGGCAAACCTAAACCCTAAACCCTCCAAAATTGATATTCTAACAACTTGTAAACAATATAAATAGTAGATGTTCACTAAAGAACGCATATACAGGAATACAACTAGACTTCCCGAAGGAGCAAATATCTGCGCTTCGACAATTTTATGAGGAACGCAGGGAGGGGCGCCGATCGAAGCAAGATCTGAGTCTAGACATGGACGAGTCGGAGTACTCATTCAGTGATAACTCTGGTATGTACGAACTGATCAAGTCAAGTCAAGCGTACAATTTTTGTATTTATATATACGGTTTTTATTTTAAAATTTATCTATATGTCTTTTAGGTATCTTTTCCGTAAAAACAATAAAATTCAGAATGAAAAAGTTTTCCGCCATGAGACTTCTCATCATCTCCCTGTCCTTTCCCACCTTATGTGGCGACGGCATAACTGGTTTTCGACTTCACTCCCATCATAATCATGTCACCTTTCACGCAATTCATCCATCTTTTCTTAAGTCTACCTTTACTGACATATCCCTCTACATTCATACCTAAAACTCTCTTTCTTCTTATAACATGATAATACCATGCTTACCTTTTGCTCCTCAACTTTTCCACTATCGCTACTTTCAGGCGTCCTCTAATATATTCGTTTCGTACTTTATCCATTCGTGTTACTCCACACATCCATCTCAACATTCGCATTCACTCTCTTTTCATCCGTTCCTTTAACAGCCCAGCACTCCAATCCATTATTACAGGGGTTATGATGGTTTTGTTAATGGTTCTAATAAATGAAAACAAAAGAGAAAGAGAAAGGAGGGGGAGGGGGACGGGGGAAAGAGAGATTCGAAAT
Organism: Papilio glaucus; assembly: GCA_000931545.1. Taxonomy (NCBI): domain Eukaryota; kingdom Metazoa; phylum Arthropoda; class Insecta; order Lepidoptera; family Papilionidae; genus Papilio; species Papilio glaucus. The sequence continues at coordinate 51,831 of JWHW01049752.1, read as the reverse complement.
CGAGTGCGAGTACACACGCGATAGAAATGAAACTTTGTTTGCTGGTTAATATAAAATAGTTAAAAGAGAAACAGTTTGAATTTGTGGTAAACCCAGAGAGAGAGATGGAGAGTGATTGATCAACTTTTTTTATAGATTGTAGTAGGAAATAACGCAAGAGAAAGAGAGACATAATTAAGCACTTAAAGAAACATATTAGTAAAGATAAAAATTGTTAGATTCAATACAAAAATAATCATTACACTTTCGTTTCATAAAATTCAATTCACACAATCTCAAAGGAAGTTTCAATTGAACACTAATTAAGAGTGTCTTCTGTGCTTTCTTCTTCTTTCTTTGTGCTTGATTGTTCATTGAGAGATCTTTGGTGCTTGTATTGTATTATAAGAAATAAAACAGGTTCTGTTTAAAATGTTGCACTACATAAAATAGCTTTCCCTTCTAGTCCCGTCTAGAAAATTCTAGTTTTTTACCAATCATGAAATTTAAAACCGGCCACTAATTTTCATATTTCAGGTACTGAACCAAGATTCATTGATGAATTAAAAATGTTCTTGAACAAGTTTAAACTGGAAAAAAACAGAAAACTGGTTTTAGAGAGGTGAGTGATTTATTAAGCAAAAAAGAATAAAGTCAGAGGTGGTAGAGCCCGCAACATCTGTTGCACTTCAGGGCTGGCCTGACCAGTGAAATACCACGACCTCACAGAAGATAGGCGTGAAACGGAAGTATTGTTTTTCGTCTGATGAGTGAAGTGCCGGAGGCCTAATTTTAGTTTTGACGGGAGAGGGTATAGATTGGTAAAGGAAAACAGGAAATATCCTATCTTTCTGTTTATCGCTTCATCTATCCATTAAAGGTAGGCAATGCATCGGCAACTAAATAGCTTGTCTTTAATATCTGGTTGATCTCTTGCTTGTATACCACTTTCTTCTAATAGAAAACTGTTATCTATTCAACAATTTTATAAACAACCAGCGGGTAGTGCTAATCTCTAATATGGTGAGATCGCTACCAAACTACAAAACTTCATCTAAATCCAGTTGTTTCGGAGTCTGTAAGGAACATACATACACACCTTTTATATACATAAACTATTTTATGTCTTTTTCAGTGGTGAAAAAATCTGGATATTTGAGACGATACAATCACTGATAAGCCGTCTGCAGTCGCACTGGTTGTCCGAAGGCGTGTCGTGTTCTCTTCTCCCTCCTTCTGCCGGCTTGGCCAGCTTGCAGCAGCTGCACGGAGAAGTCAGCACTAAGCGTACGCTAGAAGCTCTTGTGAAAGAAGCTAGTAATATTAAAGTAAACAATGTTTCTATAGGTAAGTCATTTTTATATGTCCATAGTTGTAGCAACCCAACCCCTTAGAAATATATGTGAACAACCAATTGTGAATTTCGTCAGTTTATAAACCGACTAGGCATATCCTAAACTGTCAACAAATTGTGATCCTAATGAAACATTGACAGTTTGACTTTGAATGCAGCGTAACAAACATATTTTTGCTTTGATCAACATATTTTTAAGATATATAGTTTTTATATATAACTATGATGTCCAACCTAACAAACCTAATCCATAATTATATATATCACACACACCAGTAAAATATCAATTAAAAATTTGACGATTCGACTTCGAAATTTTATAAACTGTCGAGTTGAAATGACAGTTCTAATACTCGACGATTCGTTCAGTTCACAATTTGCCGTCTGTTTATATAACGAACTTCTCAATCTGATAGTGACATAAATAATAAAATGAATGCGAAAGTAACTCCTGTGTTGCCATAAATTGTCAAGATATATGATATTTAAGTAAGAAAGTGTTTCAGCGTTTTAGAAAAATATTATTAAAATTAAATATTTTACAGATATAAAATCAATAACTGAAGAAGAAGCGCAGAGGGTTGACAAAATGAAAAAACAAATGGCACGCAATCAGTTGACATTGGAACATAGCCAGAAGACTCTGGACGTGGGCCTGGACAACTTGAAGTTCTGGAGCAGCAACAACCTCAAGAAATATATCTCCAATAACAGAACAGTCGACGGGAAGACGTATAGAGATTATGAAACTTCGTATTTAGAAACTCTTAGCTTAAGTGTGTAGTGGGTCTTATGTAAAACATTATACTGTATGCATTAAAATGTTATTTTTTTTTAAAACAACATATTATAAAACAGAGTCCCCTCCTTGCGTCTGTCCGTCTATTTGAACGCGATAAACTCAAAAAATATATATATAAAATAATAAACGAAATATGACAAGAAAATGCTTTTTCTTATACATTTTTCAAGGTATGCGGCATTTTCATTGAAATGAAAAACTACAGAGTATAACTATACATCATATACTTATATACACAATCACAACAAAACTAAATACGTCGTATATGTGCTTCAACAAAGTTACCCGAATGCAACCCATGAATGCAGCTAATAAGGTAACATCACAAATTAATTATAACGAAACGGGGGGAGGTGCAGTTAGTATATATAAATTCTAAATGTATTTTAAATTAAAAAAAAATTAAGTCTATTTTAAACTATACAAACAAGAGTTGAAATATTAAAAATTTGGAACAGCTGTCTTCCATCCGATTATGGTACATTCAGGCATAGAGTGATAGACATAGACAAGCTCCATTTCAAAGAACCCGCCTTTTTGTGCAATGACAGCTGTGCGAGTTACAGTCGCCAGTTTATGTATGTATTATCTATGGTCGCCACTATGATTGCAATGTTGAAAGCCTCCCTAAGAGTCTTTGCTTTAAAAGATACTTAGAGTGTGTTTTTTTATCACAATTGCCGTAACATTTATACTAACACTAATGTGTAATTTAATATAATAATTATTATTTGTTGGAACTATCCATTGTATTAAAACTTGTCACTGTTAATTGTTTTTTAAATTGAAATTCTAAGGCGGACTGTAAGTACAAACGTGTTAATTAGTGATAATTACGTAGAATATTAACTGTATATGTATATATGTAGCCAAGTAAAAAGCATTTTCTTATTTAATATATTTTTATTGATTAACAAATACTGTTAAAACGTCATAAGGTTTTTCTTTGGATTGACGCCGTTTTTACAAAATTATTACGTTTTTAATATTAACATTTAAAAAAAAACTTAACATAACTCCTAATTAAATATATAAATAAAGGTATGCTTCGGTGGTTCGGGTATGTTGAAAGGATGAATGAAAAGAGAATAACGAAACAAATTTATGTAGCAAAAGTGAGTGGCAGTGTTGGTAGGGGACGCCCTAGGAGAACTTTATCGATCAGATTAATGGCTTACTAAAAAGGCTGATATAAGGAGCACCCATAACCGACCAGCGTGTATGCGTAGATGTATGAATGTAGAAGAAGCGAGAGAGGTGTGCCAGGATCGCGCCAAATGGAAATCCATGATCTCTGCCTACCCCTGTGGGTTACGGGCGTGAGCGCATATTTATTTATTTATAAATAAAACTGAAACGTACAATTATATTTGATACAGAATCATGTTTCTAATATTATTGGCCCACCATTTGCGGCTATGACTGCACCGCACCTCTCTCACATAGAAAGAACAATTTTTTTTATAAGAGAAGGGGGCCAACGAGCGGCGGG
>JWHW01049752.1:0-36575 GCA_000931545.1 Papilio glaucus | reverse complement strand
CTACTTGCAATGCCACAAAGGTTGCCTTAAGCAGTAAAAAAATAAAATTTTTTTTTGAATTGAAGTGTAAACTTCTTAAGCTGCGTTAAACGATATTTGAGGGGAAATCTTATAGGTTTGCGAGATCGACGTGCGTCAGCGACAGCGCCAGTAACATGCTTTTTGAACTGAAAACATCTTTAAGATTTTTTTTATTTTTTTTTTAAATTATTAATAATATTGTAATGTGACTACAAATCGCTTCAAAAAACCGATTATTCGGTTTGACTGTGGACTTCAAGTCACGCACGGTATAGTACATTCAAGTGAATACAAATAAACAATCATTTCTAATGAAATGATTGTTTTTGAAAACTCTTATCGATTTTGCCTGGAGTGTTCGAAAGCATCTAAGTTTTTATAAGTAACGCCGAATTTCTTCCATTCTTAGCTCAACAGGCATCACATTAAACAACAAAGGGATAAAATACCTGAGGGTTGTGCGCCGCTTGATATTTGTCACCAGTGACACATCTCGTGCCCTTATCGTGTTGAACAAGGGATTGCTATGGTTATTAAGTGCTAACAAGTATTTATGTTTTTAATATTTAGCAGATTTTAAACAACTCTTTTTAATTATTTTTGCATTTGTTTTTAGTTTTATTGTCCACGAGAAGTTTTAAAAGTAGCATTTGAAGAGCCTCTTATCTAATCTAAATGTTTTTTAAATGTAAGGCTTATGTAAGGTTCAAGTATACAAGTTTTTAATAGATTATTTGATATTTTAAACTGAGGATTACATTTTAATAAAATGACTCTTTAATTAATTTACAATATAATTTTTATATTGTAAATCATTTTTATTTGGCAGCGATGGTGGTGTTCGCGGTGGCGGTGGGGGGTTGGTGGTTTTGGTGGTAGCGACGGCGGTGTCTGTGTCGTTGTTCTTGAATAAAAATTCATTACAAAATATAAACAATAAGTGTGTACAATTTAATATAATAAATATTATAACAGTCAAAATATCAGTTGGAAGTTATTCGGCCCGCGATATTTACTACATTGTCTCTATTTATTTCTTATGTATATTATTATGTGAATTTTGTTCTCGTCATCTAATTGCATACATACAACAAAATGTTAAACAAACACTTATTATTTATTTATTAACGATATTTTTGATCTAATTTGCTAAATAGTTTTCGTGAAAATACATATTTGTTTGATGCCGCAGCTTACGAGGTCGTAACCAGACGTATTTTTTGTTATTGTTAATTGCCTTGCATTCACCATTTTTTTTAACTTTAAAATTGAATAGCAGCAACACCGGGTGAAATAAAGGTCTATACAGATAAACAAAATTAAATTGCCAGTAAGTAATATCAAAATATAATTTTGATACAGCTTTTTATGTTTTATTTTGTAAATGTAAGTTAGGGTAAGAAAAATCAATGTAAAATATACGATATAAACTTTTATTCTGCGAAGTGATTAATATGTTTTATTTGATTCCACGCGGACGAAGTCGCGGGTATCAGCCAGTACTTAATATATAACTAAGTGTAATGAAACACTTCACGCGAACGAAGTCACGGGCAGTTGCTGGTTTATAAACTCTGAAACTGAATCCTCACAAATATGAATATAATATTGTTTGTTTATGCCTTAACGATTTAACATCGATCACGAAGAAATTGTACACACATATTGTAAGAAAAGGAAAAGGACATAGAGTACAAATAGAGTAAAAAATCCCCTTTCTCTTTGAAAAACATAACCTAATATCGGCTGGCATGGTAATGTATAAGTTTGATATTAAAAAATTTCGACATATTTACCAGTAATTCCAAATGATTACAGAACCAAATAACAGTTTCCAGCGAGAAAAATCAGAAACGAATACATGCAAAGCCGCAGACAAAAGCTAGTAATTACCTCTAAATGCCCTTGGCCATTATCGAGTAATAATAATAATATATTTTACACTCTACATCACGATGAATGTCACAAGTTATAAATTCATGCCTAACAATTTACTGGAACATGTCACAAGCTAGAAATGATCGTTTCATCATTCGCTAAGAATATCGTTTCATCTATATGTTAGAAAGAGATGGATGAGACCGTCGCGTCTGGCGTCGGCTAAAACCGGTCGAAACCGCGTTAGCATTATCGCAGTTCAGAGGCTTGTGCTGGGTTGCGTGCGGTGTCTGAAACGTTTTATGACTGTACATGTGTAACCAAAAGTACAAATATGCGCTGTGTAATATAATGTTAACGGCCTTGATACGCTCATTGTGTGTATAAAATCTGGTATTTAAAAGAGATCGGTGATCTATATTTGATTTCAAACTTATAATTAGTTATTGGTAATAGTAAACATATTTATTATAAGTTTAATCTGAGTAGATTATAATATATTATACGGAAAAAAGAATAGACGTCATATTATGTAGATATCGTAATATTAGTTGATCGATGCGAAGTTAGCTTAGCGAAAGCGAAAGAACTATATAATTTTAATGGTACCTAGGCCTACCTAATGATTGAAGTTAAACTTCTTTTAGGACGGTGTGAATAGTATTTTAATTTTAAAAAATTAACAATATTTTTTTTCTATTGAACTATTTTTATCTTTTCTAAAATTTAACTTTAAGTGTTCAGTTTATTTCACTCTCTCTTTTTTTCTTTCTTCTTTCGTTATTTCCTACAATCGATTAACAAATTGTCGAATAATCAACCAATCTCTCTCTCTCTCTCTATAACACTTCTATAGTGCATTCATCTCATTCTCTTACAAACTAGAATACAAATTTCACTTCTACCGCGCGTTAACCCACACTCAATTTCAATTCTCTCTCTCTCTCTCACACTCACCCTCTCTCTCTCTCACCTTCTCTATCCTTCCCTCTCTCTCTTTCTAATATTTTTCGTTACTAATGGCATGGACCTCTTTATTACGTTGCAAAATTTTCAAAAATTAAACTCAATAGTAACTATTTTCCTAGGGACAGTACATTCCAGAACATTCCAAAAAGCTAACTTCACTTAGCATAACTACGATTGGAGCTTAACTACTATATTATGAACGTATTACATACATGACCACGAACACGATACAACCATGAGCTGTACCAAAAATATAATGAGCCATAAAAATTGGGCGGCTACGATGGACTGGACATGTCGCGACAGTGGGGATCACAGAGTTCCAAAGCGCTTGTTGGAAAGTCAGCCGGAGGGTCGTAGAACACGGGGTAGGCCGAAAATAAGATGGCTGGATGAGGTCGAGCGAGAGCTCTAGCTGGTTCAAATGCTCGGAGTCTGCAACGGTTTGACAGAAATTATGTGATCCCCAGCAGAATAAGGACATTTTGGAAATGCTAATCCTAAATAGCAATGGGTATCTGCAACAGTTCGACAGAAATTATGTGATCCCCAGCAGAATAAGGACTTAAGGATTGGCTAATCCTAGGTGGCAATAGGCTGGACACATTACTAGTAGAACGGATTGCTCATGGAACCAAAAGGTTTTTGAATGCCGCCTTCGGACATTCCTAAGCAGCCAAGAAGACTTCCGATAAGATGGACCGATGATCTGATGAACCGGTCCATGGGTTCACTGGCTGGGAACAGCAACGGGCCGATCTTTATGGCGTTTCATGTGAAAGATCTACGGCCAGTTGTGGACGTCTGTTGGCTAAAACGAACGACTGACTATTGGTGAAATATACTTCTGGAAGAGCTTACTTTACTTTACTTTACTTTAGGTAGACAATTTTGTATAGATATGTCGCAGTCAACCGAATCCAGTCTAGTCAGGTTGGATTTTTTGAACGATTTTGACATTTTTTTTGTCGATAAGAAGACAAAAGACCAGCTTTGCTATAGTTTGTTCACCTATTTTTAAGCGATCATTCATCTTCAGGATCATCAATGATGCATGGCCGTCGGCACACCTTCAGTTCGTCCAAAGCCTGTTTCGCAAGCAATTTCACGAGGACTCCTATTTCGTAAATAGGACCACTATATCATTGTGTACGCCATTGAGGCTGGTGCCATTAACTCCAATGCCTGCTGCACCAATTTCGGAACCTAATGCACCAAACCTACCTAATGACCACCTACTGACCAATTTTGGAATCTAATGCAATTTGATATTTGCAATTGGGGGTCGAGCTTTTATCTTATAATAAAATCCAAAGCCTCGTTGTACTGGTACCATCCATCACGTCCTGTTTCGCTCCATTGCTCTATCGAGTATCGCTCTGTTTTAATTATTTAATCATCAGAGAAGAACTAATCGTCACAATCTTGGCACAAAGGTAGTGACATGAACCCGTTGCTGTCTTTTTGGGATATCTGAACAAAAACACGCGACAGGTTATTTTGGAAACGCTCTCTTAGTGTCAACTTGACACTACCAGAAGAATTTTGAGGAGACGGATACAGGTGGAAATCTGAATGTGCATAATCATGATAATTAATACCTCGCATCCAAACTCTCTTATTTTTTACTGGTTTTTTACTGGTTAAAGATGTGTGTGGTCTAGCGTTGTCGCGATGAAAGACCACACCTTTGCTAACAATCAATTCCGGCCACTTTCTCTCAACTTCTTGCTTTAATCTCATCACTTGTTGGCAGTAGATCCGAATCGATGGTTCTGCCCAGCGGAAAAGCTCATAATAAACAATGCCTTTCCAATCCCATGATACAGCATCACGTTTTTGCGGGCTAATTCGGTTTTGGAACGGTCTGTGAAGCATAACCTTATTCGTACGTGATCAACTTTTCATCGCCAGTTATTAATCTCTTCAAAAACATCGGTTTCATTGAGTACACTGTTCATTAGGTTTCTTTCAGTGAGCCCAAATATCGAGTTTTTTCCGTAATCAGCTTTCTCCAAATGGATCAAAACTGTTTTGTGGTCGATTACCAGTTATTCAGGTATTTACCATGGGGAGTGTTCCGAAGAATTGTTTGGAACAATTCCTGCCGCTGATTTTCGCCATCGCTCAACTCGACAGAGCTCCAATTACCATCCTCACCATCTTGAGGGTTGGCATTCCACTACCGTGCGTTTTTCGCGTAATTTCCTGCCTCCCACAGCCGCGTTGTGGAATGATCTGTCGCCAGGGGTATTTCCAAACCGATACGACTTAGGGTCTTCCAAGAAGCGAGCGTACTCCTTCCTTAAAGGCTGGCAACGCGTCTGCAGTTCCTCTGGTGTTGCGGATGTTCATGGGCGGCGGTGATCACTTAGCTTTAGGCGACCCGTTGCTCGTTTGCCCCCTTATCATATATAAAAAAAAGGTATGTCGCTTCTACTGATATGCCAATCTTCTTCACTTTTCAAAAATGGTGTCCATTTTATCCGTTACTCGTTTGCCACCTTCTACCATAAAAAAAAAACACTGCATAAGGTCCACATACGTCACATAAATTTTATTCGCGGCTTGCGTTGCATTTTTTCCTTTTTTTGAAATAAAATTGTAAAATGTACAAATTCGATACATTTTAGAATTTAGTAATATTATATTATATTCTTTTACGCCCATTAGATTCACACAATTTTGACAGAAAGAATAACAAATGAAAAATAAAAACTCCACTTTACTAATTTGTTTTGGTTTTTAAAATGTAATGTAAATTTCATCCGCTCGAGCGGTTACTGTCATCAAACCCAGCCAGATAAAAATAGTACAGCCAAAGAGATTTTATACAAGTTTTTACATACTATATGCGAAAAGACTTTTTCTCCGACCTAAAAAGATTTAACACTATGTGTTTATACACTTTAATATTTATACACTATCTTAATCTGAGCTCTTGAGGTATATACATGGTGTGAAAGAAATATTGCGATTAAGCGAAAAAAATATATTTTGCTTAATTGACATAGTCATATTACTCATAAGCATAAGACATAACATATGCAGTATATTTATAACATTTACGGTATATTTTTCAACATAAGCAGTTACTCTTTTAATAATTAAATTAAAATTCATTTATTTCGAACTTTGTCCGTATTAGGTATAATAATAATAATAATATACCCAATCTATGCCATTATTTGTTGAGCGTTCCAAGTTTATACGCTATACACTCACTCATCAAATACGTCGGTCGATTCGCTGCTATTATTATTACTCTGGTCGGTCTCGGCGCTCGGTTTGAGCCAGCACAAGCCGAGCGAGCGAGGTCATTACGTACAAAAGTGTTATGCGACCCGTTCCGATAATAAATTCTTCTTAGTATCGGGTGCTTCACAGCAAATGGTAACTTCCTTAGAAAATTGAAAAGAGATAGCTGCGTATTGTATCGCATCTGTGAGAAAGAGACAATTTGCTGCGACGGCGTCAACCACCTAGGACTCTGCCAGTTAGGCAATATTGGCACTTCGGTGTACTGGCATTGGCATCGGTGCTGCTCAATGCCTTAACGCTTGCGAGTGAGCGGAACAGAATTTTATTCGGTCGGCCTAGATAGCTAGGTCGGTGTATGTACTGTTCGATCGAACGACGACGACATTCGGTCGGTCGCCCGGTTTGACTACTTTTAGTCGGAATATTATTATTCCAGTCATAATTTTAATTTACATAACTTGATAAAAGTTATATGCCGTGCAGAAGGTACTTCCGGTTTGGCAATAATTAGCAAACAATTCGACAATTTCGCGCATTCTGTAATTCTCTGAAATTTCTTGGTTCCCGCTTGTCACTATTTTATTTGGCCGGCCATTTTGTATAATGCTCAAATTCGTATTGCCGTAAGACTTACAAATATTGTTTGATATTTGAGATTTCTTTGTTTTGTATCGAATAGTTAAAATAATTTTAAGTAAAAAAGATGTGTTACAAGTAAATTTTTAAAAGTTTAAAGTGCATAATATTGAATGTGAGAGTTTTGTGACAGTTGAACTTTGTGAATATAAAACAATAACAAGTGTTATTAGAAGTTTTTTGTAAAATTAAACAGAACTCTTAAATCGAAGATTCGAAGCACTTTTTTCATTGGACAATGAACGTAAGTTTGGATTGCATATAAACTGCGTTTCGTGTTGATGTGTTTAATAATTAGAAATAAGGAAACCCGGGGAATCGGCGATTGTTTATAGATTCCCATAACACAACAAAAAATGCCTTTCGTTCAAGTTAGAACAAATTATAAATGATTTATGGCAGCAGTAATTGGTTTATTATTTGTGTTTATTGGCAATATCAAGAACTTCTGTAACAGTACACAAAAATTCCAAAGGAATAAAAAATACAGCATTTTTGCTTAGTTAATTTCTTTCAAATATCTGTTTTATAAAAGTATTGTTATATTAAAATATACATACGTTGTGGAAAATATCACAATTGAATTAAGGCATAATTGTTTTGCATGGTATATCTATCTGATATGAAATACAACATTGATTTATTTCTAAAAAGCTTTTATGTAATTTTTTTTCAATTTTGTTTATTGTTTAACATTAATATAACTTTCAAATTGGATAGACTAGACATTCATTCTCTCTATTAATATAACTATTTAATTTAATTTTATATGCAGTATTGTTACAAAGAAATATTGCAATATTACAAATATTTTAAGAAGCCATAGATAGTATAGTTATTATGGATAGGTGTTCTTAGAATATTTTATTACACAATTGGCTAGAAGGCAGACAGCCAAACAAATATATAATATGGTATAGAAAGTTTGTGAAATTCTACACTCAAAGATATTAAGAGGCGTACCTTGTTTACAGGTATACCATGGCAACAAGAATTGCATCTGAATATCCTCTGTCACCAACAAATGATGAATCAGGTTTGTTTTTGGTTTGTTTTGTTTTTGTTACTTTTTTCATTTACTTAAATATTTAGGCAATTTGGTGCACCTGCTAATATTTCTAACTATTAAAAAATACAATAATCAAAAGTATGGGTACTTTATAAAAACACCTATCCATCACTTTAGATTGTAACTGCAAGAAGATTTTGTCTTAGGCCTCAGTCGACATTTATTTCAAAATTGTGCATAGCACCTTATTTTACTCTTCACAATCTCTGTCGTGCTAGACACTCATCAACAGTGGTAATGGTGTCTGTATGTATTAAAAAAGAAACTATGATGAAAAAAAGTTGTACCATGCAGCTCCAATAGTTCATCATACAATATCATCAATTGATGATACAGCTCTTAGTGTTGCATGCAATTGCATCCTAAATGTACGACAATATGCAAAAATGCTGTGAAATAGAAATCTGGGTTTTTTCCTCATCCTCATTAATATATTTTTTTGATATGAAGAGATTTATTGAAATTAAACTATTTTTACAAATTTTAGGTATTGTAATAGTAGGTTTGTTTTGCTTGTTATGATACATAAAAAAATATAATGTGCTTAGTCCGATAATAAACTGTCAGAAGTTCACAACCGGTTGGTGACATACAAGTATTACTTGGTACAAGTATTATATAAAACTTAGATTTATAGTTGCATTGCGCTTAAATGTACATTGATATGGGCCTCTATGTATCTAGGTGCAAACAATTACTATCCTAAACAATAAATCACACTCGTTTAATTTCTATGTATATACTTTGACAATATAATGTTACTTAACCTTGATACCTTATGCTAGAACTATGGATGAAAAAAATCTAAAAGGCTATGGAATTTAGAAGTATAGGTAGACTGTACTATGTAGAATAAAAATATTATTAGAACTTTACAAAGTACTAAATGTAGACCCTAGACTTTGTGAAATTCAATAAAAATATTTTTTCATTTCGCAAAATTTATAAAAACTTTATTTTAATTTATGTTTTTCCGAAGGTTAATCTCATTTTTAATCGCGAGTCGGCTTTTTGTTTATTTTTTTTAATGATAAAGTAAACTAATATTATAACAAAAGTATTTTTTTTCATCCTTATAAAGAGTTTTCGTTATACAAAATGAAGACAGAAAAATGAACATAAATAATATCTAAAATTTAGTCTTACATTTAAGTACATTTTGCCAGGCGTTTTTTGTTGTTCGATTCTAAAGTTGGTATACAATAATGCGATTGATAACAATTTAGATAATCATTTTCATAATGACGCAGGTATTCTAGGCAATTAGCAACAAAAAAACTATTCTATTAATATATTTTATTACTTAACTAGATGACCCGGCAAACTTAGTACCACCTAAATAAATTGATTTGATTATAACTTTTCCGATAGCGATTATCAATCCTATTCTTCATTCCAACTTTAATTTAGACCGATAATATTGTCTGCATCGTGTCCGGCTTAAGTTTCGTTTGTGAACGAATGATTTAAATAAATTTTATGTATGTAATGACGCAAACGTGTGACTAACGACTACGATAACCGAGATAGAAAGTCTCGTTCTATCTCTGTTATCGTCGTCTCTTTTCGTCGTCGTCTCTCTTTGAAGTTGTCCATAAGTTGATTCTTAATCAGTCTCCTGCCTCTGCACAGTCGAAGTTGATTGATGTTACAATCAACTAAACCAAAATACCCACTGACCTGCTGCTTTGTGACGATACCTGTCACAGATTGAAATTTTTCTTTAACAACTATGATCTCAACAAAGATAAAAGTATTATCCAGATTGGATTTGCTTTGATGCATACTTATAATGAAAGAACATAAGTACTTCTTGAAACTATGAGTGGTTCTAGGGGTGGGAACGATTGCGGTAATAACGTATTTCAAACCGCACAATTTCATGATACTGACCCACAACTGTGATTCTCGAAACTTAGTGATTTGTCTGCACCATAATCGTCATCATCATCAGTCTATATTAGTCCACTACTGGCCATAGGCCTTCCCCAATGCCTTCCACGGTATGCGGTTCGCATCCAGCGATTTCCTTCGTCCTATATAATTTAATTCGCTTAAACTAAATTATTTACAAAATCCACTACCTTTCTTACTTATAATGATTTTATATGTAAATAATTTTTGCGTTCTTCACTAGTCTGTGTTGAAATGGATTCCGTCCTACCTTTTTTTGTCTCATTGAAACGACGCTGTTTCATATGAGTAACGCGTTTAGTACGTCTACCCATATCCTGAAAACAAAATCAATTTTCAAAAATTCACTAAAAATCGAGAAATAAACAAAAACAAAACCGACTTCAAAAAATATATTCAAAAACAACAAATGCACTAAAATGTAAATAATAATTTAACGCACTTAAACATAAGATCAACTCTTAAATCATTATTATAATCGTCGACGCGAGTTTCCAGTGCGAGGGTAGGAGGGGAACAATCGAGTGCAATTTTCATAAAGTTATCTATATATAAAATTATTTTTTACATTTTAGTGCATTTGTTGTTTTGAATATATATTTTTTTAAGTCGGTTTTGTTTTTGTTTAAAATGTTGTTTTTAGTTTTTTCCGTCGAATTCTTTATCAAACCTGTTATATATTTTTTGTTACTGGGTAAATTGGTAAAGTCTTCATAGAAAAATGGCTTTAAACTCCACACGAAGTTCAACAAACTTACTTTTTCATGTAGGAAACATATATATGTATAGGAACCGTGCTTTTAAAAAAATAAAAAGTAGCCTATGTCATTATCGGACCCCCAAACTACTATTATGCAAAAAATAATGTCAATACGCATAAACAGAAACAAATATATCCCAAAGGAACCGTACATTATTCCGGGATAAAAAGTAGTATATGTGCTATTTCGGACTACATTCTTTGTGCCTAATTTCGTTTAGATCCGTTCAGCCGTGAAGGAGTAACAAATATCTATCCATCCATTCATTCAAAGTTTCGCAATGAGATTAGCAAGATTTTTCATTTAATTTTTGGAATGAAGTTCTTTATGCGGCTTACAGTATTGCCAGTTCAACACTTTTTCTTTACTGTAAAGAAAAAGCTTGCCCCCTCTAGGCGACCTTATACTCTCTTTCTCGCTGTCTCTTCCCATTAAATATGCATTTACGTACGTACGTACGTGCATTAAAATTATTTAAACTTTCGTGAGACATATTTTAACACACTCAGTCACTCTGAGGAAGACCACACTCACCCTGAGGAAGAGCCCCCGAAGGGCTCGAAACTAGTCGGTACATACACCGAACCACGCGTGAGTAAAGCCGTTTTAATTAGTGTGTATATGTACGTGCATTGACGAACCGAAGGGTGGGGGAACCACTAAGCTATCTACAACAGAGGCAAAGGGGAAAGTAGAAGTGAAAAATTCACAATTTAAAACAATTAATGTAATGAAAGAAAGAGTAAAAAATCTTTATGATGAATAGGCACTTTCTTATTAAAACTTTATTGGTAATCAAAATTAAAAAGAGATAAAAATAATTTTAATTCCCCCCATCATTGTCACTATTGCGCTCAGCCAAGTGATTGTTCCTTGTTGCGGATTCTATGTCAAAATTATAATTTGTGCGGAGTTGTAACGGAGATATATACCTCCCTTACAACTCCGCATAAATTTAACGAATGGAGAGGTATCATTTTGGGACGAAGTTCTCCACTTGCGGATACGAAGGCGTTGTTTCATCACCACCCTAGTTCTCCCTCCAACGCCTATATCCACCAACTTCTATATTTAACAGCAAAAGGTATAAGAGTAGTGGTTAGTCAAAGCGACGTTAATGCATCACTAGTACTAGCGTAGTGTTTTCCAAGACTTTTTCTTCAGGGAAAATTTTCTAATTGAAATTTTTTAAAAAAAATTTTCAAAAAAATGTCTAATAATGTAACTGAGAGATCTGCATATTTTTCTTCTTTGTTTCTTAAAAAACATTACGAAATAAGAAAAAATTTAAGAGATTGTGTCTAGAAGACAATACTTGTATTCAAAACATTTCCAAAATTATGCCTAATCGTTTGATGTTTTCAATTTCAGATGGGGACGAGGGACAAGAGGAGCCGGTAGACGACAATTGTGAAGAAGAGAAATATGACGTAAAGACAAACAATAATGGTTTTGCAGATATATTAAAAAGGCTCCAGTCAGCCGGAGCGCTCTTAAAAAAACCTAAAAAAGAGTATCGTTGTATAACTTGTGACGAGGATTTTGTCGATTGGGAGGATTTAGAAAATCATTTATATCAACACGTGTCACTGCCCTCGGTGGTACTTGACAAGCTGCCGTCGGACGAAGAAGACACGGCCGCGTCTGGAGATGAAAATTGGTCAGAAGATGAAGAACCATTGCCGCCACCCAAACAAGAAGCGAAGAAGACGCCGCAAAAAGTTGATATTTCTCAGATCTTAAAGAAAACTGGTATAACTATTAAAAAGGCAGATACCGACAAAAGCTCCGATGCCGCATTGAATAGATTAAGCAATTTGGGCTTTACAATAAAGAAAAATTCTACTCCTATCAAAAAAGAAAAGGTTGAAGAACCAGAACAGCAAAGTAACAGTGAATTAAACAAAAAAATAGGAAAACTTAAGCTCAAGCTTAAATCAGATGGCAGCAAGTCTAATACATTTCAAGTTATAAATGGATTAAAAGATTTTAAACCATCCGACGACGAGAACGACGAAAGTGAACACGAAGTCGAAAGAAACAATGACGAATCTGAAGAAGATGACGAGAATAAAAGCAAAATTCAAGAAGAAGAAGAGGACTTTGAACCAGATTCGGATGAAGAGCAATATGTTAATAAAAGCCGACGGAGTTCCGAGAACAGTGAGTCTGGCAAAAATAATTTACAAAGCCAGATCAATAAGTTCCAAGGAAAACAAATTAAAATAGAACCGATTAAATCACCAAAAAAATCGGGCCCAGCAAGCAAAACTATTGTTAAAGAAATTCCTGCTAAAATACCAGTTAAAGTAGATATACCTAAGGAGCGGTTTAAAGAAATTCCTAAAAATGAGGCACCACTTGCAAAACCTTCGGGGAGACCGTCAGTAAAACAAACACCAAAAAGAGGTCCAAACAATCCTCTGCCCGTCAAGAATCAAGAGCCCCAACAGGAAATCAAGAAAAGTCCATCACCAATAAAAGAAGTCGAAAATAAAACACCAGAAAGGCGAGAGTCACATGATGTCAATCCTGATAATGTGGTAGTGAAACAGGAAATCCAAGAGTCTACAAATACAAATACGGAATCGAAAAATTTACCATTGTTTACACAACAAATCAAATCTGAAAGATCTTCTCCGCCCCCACTGGACAGAGCTACAACGCCTATAATAGCTCAAATTAAAACCGAGCCGGAGATATCATCAAACGCAACATATGCAGCGTCTTCTTCTTTACTTCCGGTGACTAAGACAGAAGATATTACTATAATAGAAATAAATGGTGATTCAAACGATGAAGATGACGATTGCTGTGTAGTGTCCTCTACGCCCGCCCCAGATGTCAAACCGGTTGTTCCCAAAACAGAGACTCCAACGCCATTGCCGCCTCCTGCATACCCGACGTCAATGTCGTATCCGGCTGCTTCCCAAGCCAGTTATACCGGAGCACCGGTCCTCTCTTCTCGACTTACATCTATGTCATCAATGGAAAAACAACATAATTTTAACTGGAATGCACCGGACTCGAAACCGCCAATAGATATGCTTGAAAAAAGCGCAGATGATATTTTCGAAAGCCTCTTATCGTCTTCGACAAAAAAAGAAAACATGTCATCATTATCTGATGTCAGTGAGTACATATCTCTTGATACACTAGGCCCTAAACATTCGTGTGAGATATGCAATACTAGATTCACTGATATATCACTGCTTGAAGAGCATAAACGAATGACAGGCCACTCAAACAGTCTAATGGCTCCTTCGTCGTCTACCCTCTTGCCGTATAGCTCTGCATCGAATATATTATCTAGTTTACTACCAGTTAAATTAGCAGAGCAAGTGGGCAAGCTGTCTACTATAGGAAATTCTGGGCCAGGTTTTACACATCAACAAAATGTTATGATAAACATTCAAGCCTATCCTGGAGCCGGAGGAGTCATGCCACCGCCACAGCCATATAACTCCTATCCCCCTGGTCACAATCAACAAGGAGGATATGCACAACCACCAAATAATATGTATTCATCATCCCCTGGGCAGCCTATGCCAGGTCAGTATCCAGGTTCCCCTTATCCCCAGAGTGCTGGTTATGGTCAGTATCCGCCGCCTATGTCTAAACCTGGGTACCCAGGGACAATGCCATCCAATGTTTATTCAAGTGCTTCGTCACCATATTCGACTGCATCCCCACTTCAGAGCATGCAACAATCTGTCTATGGACAAAGTGCAACTAGTATGATGAATCAGCAGCCAGCTACGATGGGCCCACCGGGATCCTCGCCTAGCCAAGGTTACTCATCGGCATCGAGTCCCAACACAATGAAACAATCAAGTAACGTAAGAATTCAGAATGTGCAAACCTTTCCTCCTGGTCAATTAGGCCAGCCTATTAATCCGAGCCAAACGATTACGTCCGGTCAGCAGGTTGGATCCAATCAACAACCTATGCACGGCCAAGAAATGCCTCCAGGACAAACTATGCAGGGGCAAATAACAACACCTACCCAGATCCGGATGGCGGTCGGAGCTTCCAACCCGTCGCTTCCTCGAACACGAATGCCGAGCATTCGTGGTGCTCGACAACCGCTAAGACCCGGCATGCATCTCCAAGGACAGATGAGAGGTCCAGTAAATAAAGGGCCACGAATGCCTTTGAAAAGACCAGGAGCGGTAGTCGGTGGACCAGTTCAAAAGAGACGGACTGACATGCTGCTCCCGGGCAAGCATGACAACGAAGATTGTCAAGTTATGTCGATGCAGAAACAGCGCGATGGGTTGCCATTGATTCAAAGCGTGCAAGGTGCTCGAGACAAATTGAACCTCGGCAGTCAAATTTCTATTACAAAGAAAACTGTGAATAAGGAAGCGAATGCCATGGCCAATGTGTTAGCCTCGCGTGGTATTAGTGTGAAGCAGAAACAGAAGAGTCGGTCCCCGTCTCCACAGCGCTCCCTGCCTAACTTACCTAACCTCGGTGCAGGTGTTAGCATAAAACATTCATCGAGGTCTAGTAATTTCTCAATACCGGAAGCGAAGATCGGCGGCGGGATGCTTTCCTGTAAGATTTGCAAGAAAATGTTTATGAGTTCTAGTTCGTTGTCGGTGCATATGTCGAGTGTCCATCCGCAGAGCAAAATACCATTGTTCAAATGTGACGAGTGCCCGGCTTCGTACCCCAAGTCGTTGCAATTGCAACATCACAAAAGAGTGTTTCACAATGTAACCGGCCCTGACAGAGAGCTAGGGCTGCCAGTTGTAGATTTATCGCAAGAGGACAATCTACAAAGGTTGAGCAACTTAGGTATATACAGTTTCATTCCGTTAGCAAATCGAGAACAAGGTAATGGCTGTTTCGGAATACCAGTGATATCAGTTCATAATGTCCAGAATGGCTTGACCAGTGGACTGCAGGCGCTCGGCGCTGATGGACTTCTCAGTCTAGGCCCTCTTAAGCCATTACCGAATTCTTAAATTAATATGAACTATTTGTCGTGGTTTGATATCTATATGTACGTGTAAGCGGATAGCGATTTTGTAACGAACTAAAATAATCTCTTTTTGATGGTAATGAATGTATTATCTCAAATTATTTAATATACTTGTAGGAATAGATTAGTAACATACTAAAGAAAGGCGATATAAGGAGTCGAAAGATGTATGCATGTAAAAGAAGCAAGAGAGGTGTGCCAGCAACGCGGCAAATAGAAATCCATAATACCTGCGTTCCCCTCTGGATTACAGGCGTGAGCGCATGTTTATGAATATATGAAAATGGTAACAATATTCACAACAATGAAATTTGACTTGGTAGGTTCTTTGAGGGGGGGTCACAGATGATATTTCATAAACACTTCTGCTGTGCTAGCCGCTTCACTCTGGTCGCTCCGGGCCTCCAACTTTTAGTCTACGACTTAAGGGAGATATGTACAGTAGACATTGTTCAACATAGGATTTACCTTACACAATGTCCTAAAGATCTGATCTCTAATAGGATTTGACTCGGACGAGGCTGCAACCTCGTAACGGTATTTCTTGCTTCCCGTGGTAATTAAGACAGTCAATCGAATAGGTGCACTACGCATAAGTTAATCAAGATTGAGAGAGAATTGTCAAAATACTGATTTATGTTAAGGAATGCTTCTTCATAACGTTGCCAGTTTAACTGTTAACTTTGAAAAATTGTAATGTGTAATAATTAGTGATACACCTGTATTTTTTTTATTGTGTACTAAATTAAGAAACTACACAAAATTGTGTGTATTGTCTCCAAATCATAGATAAAATTAAACGTTATAAGATGACATTGAGATATGGAAACAACAAAAAAATTGTATACATTGATTCTATATTGGCCTTGACTTGGTCTTTATAATAAATAAATGAAATAACTTTTGATTAATATAAATGTGTTCGGTGAATTATTTTTTAGGTTCTGGCAATACTTTTTTGTTTTGATGAGATGTATGCCACGCAATTGCATGCGATTAATACTCCATGTCTTGTCAATTCATCATTATTTTACTTGAAATTCACATTATGGTACAAACTTGTAGCCCTGTTTTTTATTTTTGTCCAAATTATTTGCCGGACACCATAGCAATCTAAGGATGACAGATGATGTCATAACTGTAGATATAGCAGGTTTGTCATTTAAGAAATATTTTTAATTAGCGCTTTGTAAACTGTCGCTAAAACCTATATTTTTAAGACTTAAATGACTATGATAATATAACAAATTACCTTTATATTTTTTAAGACACATAGTGATGTAATTCCGGTTAGAAGTGTATGAGATCATTTAATATTGTAAGTTACAATTAATTTTCGTCACAAGTGTAATTGGAACGTTAGCGTTATTTTTGTAGTAGAAAAATATTTTTATTTTAAAGTATTTATGTTTTACTTTAAATTTATTATGTTTCATAGAATTATTATATACTAGTAGATTGGCCAGAATAAAATGAGATTATTTAATGACAAACGACGCGAAAGTATTATTTTTTTATAAATTGGATCAAAGGTTATGAGGCCCCCGAAAGGAATGATTCTAAAATGGCAGCTCGTGTCTTTTATTAATATTTTGTCTCGCATTTTCTCTTCATTAGTTTTGCGACGAATTAATTTGCATGCTTAGCTTACTAAAAAACAGGATACCACTGAAGTAGCCTGTTAGCATCCCAGGAAGCGTACTAATTTAAAGAGATTTATTAAGAAGATTTATTTTTTTCAATCTGGTACGTATTGATATTTTTTTATTCCATTTACTTAATCGTAATTCGTAGCGTACACGTAGTTGATGTACAGTTTTTTTTTGTTTCTATTATATTACTAAATAGCCAATCTATTAGTATTTCCTATGTATGGCCAAGAAATGCCAAATAAAACTCATTTAAGAAATAAAACTAATTTTATTCTATAATTTAAGACTCTATTAGATTTCAAAAGTATGAAGACCTCTTGTATTTGTTAGTGTATACATACATTTTAAATTGATTGCTTATGTAAAAATGTACATAAGAAAGCTAAAAGAAGTTTGAAGATTTATGAATAAAAATTATGAAAAATATTTTTATATTTAACTTCAGACGTCTTTATTTCGTACTGCAAGATTTTAAAAATATGGTAAGAATCACGACCACTGAAACTTCTCTTGTAAATAAATTCGGACATCGTGTTACTTGTCACACTTCTTTTTTCCGGCACTCGAACATGTCGAATTTTAAAAATGCTTTAATGTCGAATTTAAAAAAATGCTTAAATGTCGAAATTTTAAAATGCTTAAATGTCGAATTTTAAGAAATGCTTAAATGTCGAAATTTTAAAATGCTTAAATGTCGAATTTTAAGAAATGCTTAAATGTCGAAATTTAAAAATGCTTCAATTTCGAATTTTAAAATTGCTTAAATGTCGACTTTTAAAAATGATCTAATTTTAAAAACGCTTCAATGTCGAATTTTAAAAATGCTTAAATGTCGAATTTGAAAAAAAGCTTAAATGTCGAATTTTAAAAATGGTATGTTGTTGAAGCCTACTGGCTCCGTATCAATTGTTTCCAGTCACTTCGTGTGGTGGACTTAAACCATCACGCTAAGAACGTACTTGCATGCATGTCAGGCAATTGGGTAATGACCAATCGATCTTTTTTCTAAGTAAAAAACATCTTAGCATAGCTATTTGTAGCAACTTCACGGCTACCACGTATTTTGCCTGTGGTCGAAGCAAAGCCCCTAATGTTGCCGGCGATCTCCGGAAGCAATCTCGGTGAGCCGAGACCTGTAACATGACGTGGGACCTCGTTTCCTCCACCTTCATACATGCACTGCATACAGAACTCATTTATACGTTTATTGAACAATTGGGGTCTGCCTTTTGATCATTAGTAGAGCTTCCAAAGGTCGCAGTGAAGGTTGCAGTTTTTCTCCGTTACCAGCGACCTTAAGTAAGGAGGCAGGGGGACGTTCAGTGCCTCTGCAGGCTAGAAAGCAAAAACTTATGCGAGATGTCGCTAGATATAATTATTCGAATAAAAAAAAATCTTCCGATGACACGAGATTCGGTCCACAGCTAGTTATTTTACGTGTAACATCCAATGTATTAAAAAACTTTTAGTTTCGTAGTTTCCGTAAGGCTGTGTTTAAACACGCGTACGACCCGCGACTTTAATGAGCTAATGCTTTGATTTTTTTTGCATTAGTTTATGTCAATTAATCTCAAATTGCATTTGCAGCGTGTGTGATGAGCGCAGAGTTGAAGCGAGGCGGATTGCGCGTCTACCCGCATGGACTCATTCATTCATGAGCCAGACGCGGGTGCTGATATTTGGGGTGACGCGTGTCGTCTAAACGCAGTATAACAAAAACTTTTATAATGTAAATATTTCAAGTTTAGGGGCAAGGCATAATAATATCTATATTGTTAAGATTGTCTCAAGTTATAGGTAAGATGAAACTATTTGGTAAAATAAAAACACATACCCCATATTAGTACATTTATTTAACCTTATAATCATAGTAAAGCTTATGCTGACAGAATGTTTTCGTGACTTGATCTTACAGAAGAAAAAACTCACCTGTACACACTTGTTCATAAATTTGAGCTCGAAAATATAACTATTGAAGATAAAAATCACTATTCCAAAATGACTTGGTAATAACTTAGTTAAAGAAAAAAAATGCGTATGTAAGAAATACACATTCGAGAATTTGTTTCAAAAATGCTTCCGGAATGTTCTTAATCAGAATTGCTACAAGTAAATGCTATCAAGTTTGT
Source organism: Papilio glaucus (assembly GCA_000931545.1). NCBI lineage: Eukaryota > Metazoa > Arthropoda > Insecta > Lepidoptera > Papilionidae > Papilio > Papilio glaucus. The sequence continues at coordinate 17,295 of JWHW01049752.1, read as the reverse complement.
TAGACATAGAAATACCATCTGATCGTTACAGCAGAGGTAGAAATATATTATTGCACTAAAAACATATATTAAAATTATAAAAAAAATAATCAGAATTGACTCTCTAATCACCATAATCTATGTCTAGCAAATTTGTGATTGTATGTGGTGAATGAGTTTCAATTAATAAATTATTCAAGACGGATGAGCTCTACATCAAAGATGAGAGTTGCATTTGGTGGAATCACACCGGGGTGACCTTGCTGGCCATATGCATAGTCCGGAGAACAAGTCAGCTTGGCCCGTTCACCTACAGACATCTGAAATGTAATAAACCATGTATTAATGAAAGTAAACAGAGTATAAATGATTTAATGGTTTGTCATAGTGGTCTTTACACAAAACATTACCAATTTTATTACCCAACAAACAAAATAATATATTTACTGCTTATACCAATTATTAGCAATTCTAATTATATTTCAAACTCAAAGGTATGTTGTCAAGAATATTAAATGGAAAGTAGTAACTCTAGTAAACTAGGAAAGACTACATAACTTTGAAACTGTTGTATTATACATGTTTGGGAAATGTTTATTCACCTGAGCAACTCCTTCATCCCATCCTCGGATGACCTCACCCTTGCCAATCTTGAATTTGAAGGGCTTGCCACGGTCGCGCGATGAATCAAACTTCTGTCCATTAGTCAATGTGCCAGTGTAGTGAACCACTACAGTCTGACCCTTCTTGGGATATGAAGACCCTGATAGATACAGATCTTAAGTTAAAAGAGGATTAAAGCTAATAATTTTGTTTGATTGTTGCATGACCAAGGAGTTTCAGCATAAGTCTAGACATAGGTCTATTCACAAGGGGAAAAAATAACTGTAATGTATTCTTTAGTAATGTTTGTAATATCTTGAAATGAACAGGAGTGTTTGTTCAAACAAAATAAATAAATAATCTCTTACATTGATGACCATACACGTACTATTATTTGAAAAGGTAAAAATGAAAGGAAAACTGGTAAAAATATAATTAGATCACTGACCAAAAGGGGTTGATGAGGGAACTTTATACACTAAGAACCCCACCTGGTAGAAAAAGTAAGATTTGTAAAAAATGGCAGATTTTTGAATACCATAAAATCTATTGCCTAAGATTTTTTTCACAATATAATTATATATAGTATTTATAGTTAAGCTTGTTACAGCGATATCTATTGAAATGAGTTAGTATGTGTAAAAATAGATGTTTATCTACGTCGTACAAAAACACAAGTATTCTTTTCACATGGCAAAATGGGGATGGAACACATTATATAGGAATATTTTAAAAGCTTCAATAATTTCAATACGATTGAGAACTGGGCCTTTAAACTATTTTTGTTCAAATCTAATTTTAAGTATCATACCATCACCGGGGGAAAGCGTCTCCACGTTGACTCCCATTATTTTTCTTATTAATTAAAATGTATAATGTTCTTATCTGCCAACGCGGTTATCAAAAAGTATAGACAGAGTTTAATCTAAAATGCCGCAGTGAAGATGTTTCCGGACTTTGGGATTGAGACGCCGAGGCGACGCTATCTATGGTACAGATAATAAAATATCAATATTTTCAAATCCAAAATACACACACTGGATATTATTAAGATAAAAATTTTAGTTATTGAAATCTGATTCATATGAAAATGTCGGAAACAATATTCATTTGTCTTATGTTTTTGTAGAAAATAAAAATGTCATTATTCATTATGCCCAGGTATCATGTTTACCAATATCACTACAAGACTAGTGTTAAAATCTTATCAATTCGATAGGTTTTTTTTTAATGCATGTACACCGATTACGCAGAGATTTATGATAGGATTTCGATGATTCGTTCGACAAAAAGAAAAGAAAAAGAGAAGCCATTTGGTTTCATTTTTTTACATTAAACATTTATTAGGTAATCAAGGAATATATAATTATTTTCAAGGAATAAAAATGATTGCTATAGGTATTATAATAGTTTGACATTGTCATATGAAATTTTTTATTTTAAAATTTTCTTTTTGTATTGAGATTCTGGTACGCTAATTATTTTTCCTAAGATATCGGGAAACCAGATAATTCGATCTTGGTACAGTGCACAATCGATCGCTTGACTAGACGCTGTCACATCGGACGCATGATGTGGACGTCACTAGCGTAAGACCCGTTTCACACGTACACACGATTACACGGTTCTAAATGAATGTGTAAATCTAAATGAAGGTGTATGGCTTACATAAGGCAGGCTGCCTTATGTAGGCCATACACATTCAGTTTCTTTTTGCGATGGCAGCGATTGAGGACGACGACGCGCTGGCATTGATAGGCCTAGTGTTAATTTTGAAGAGCAAAGCTACAAAAAAGTGGTGTTATTATTGATTATTGAAAAGAAAAAGTTATTGAGTGAATTTAAATTGATCATGAGCGAAATTAAATAAATCTTAGTATCAACTTAATGTAGTACACGTCATCAGCTGATGATCCAGACTTTAGATTGTTAATTTTCTTCTTCTTTTTCACCTAACATTGCTTCTCAAATTTTTGATTTTCTCACAACTGCTACTTTTTTCGCTTCCGGCTCAATTTTTCATTGAGCAATTTATAAGCATCTTCATTTCTGTCTCGATCTTGATATTCCTTTGAAATATGAAATATCATTCGGTAACATCGAAAGGGCTCCGACGTAAACAACTTGCTTTTGACGGAAACCGTATGCATGTGATAAAACCTTAGGGTGCGTCCACATCTGTTGCTGCGGCGGCGCACGAACATAAAATGTACGCACGCAGCTCGCAAGTTGTGTTGTGAGTTGCCAGATGTGGATGCACCCTAAGAGAGGGCCCGCTTGATAGGAAGAACACAAGAAAATCGTAAGACTAAACTCAACATGGATTTTAGCTGTCGTAGTCTGAAAAAGTTAAAGGTTTTAATAATAAAACGACAATAACAAATATAAACACTTTATAACAAATAGCTCCATATTTCATTTTACACATAGTGCCAGGCATTAATATAGTTAATTAGATAATACAAGCATTTCACATTATTCCATACATTCATAAATAATACACAAAAAATAAAATTATAGTCTGTTTTCTTCTTCTTCTGATAGTATTTATTTAAAAATACAAAGATAATGGATATCCATTTCTATTTCTTATATTTCCCTTCCTTAGTATGTCAGTGATCCGATCGATATAAGTTGTCCTTGGACGTCCCCCGCCCTCGCTGCCATTCAGTTTTCCAACATAAATTTGTTTTATTAATTTAAAAACAAGTAAACACAAACAACTGTTTAGTCTATTTAAAATAAATATAATAAACGCCACTACAAAGTAAATGTTTGAAATGGTGTTTACATATTTCGTACTTTAATAAAAGTAATTCCTGTTTTGTCGTGTATTTAGCGTTTAAAATCAGAATTGATCTCATGGTCAAATAAGTAGAAATCGTGTCGTGTTGACCTATACAAAAAATGTTACTGTACAAAATAATTGAGTAAATGTAGCTTTTGCTTAAAAACCAAGCCTGTTTAGAAGGTTATCTTTATTAAGGAATTATGGATGGTATCTCATGTGAGGATCAAGATGTCGGTAATCCAAATTGTCCTGTCCGTGTGTCACCAGGCTGTATCTCATGAACTATGATATTTGCCGCTATATTTTATATTTAAAAAAAAACAATAAAAATATTTAAATGGGGCTTCCGTACAACAGACATGATTCTTTTGCTGGTTTTAAAGATAATAGTACGGAACCCTTCATTCGCGAGTCCGACTCGCACTTGGCCGGTTTTTATGTTTTTCTTAGCTGTGGGAACGGACCTGTGATATTATTTTACCTCTGTTAATGGAGATACGGAATATTAAAATAAGTAAACACAAATATTTATGAACTAACAATATTCTTATATTGCATTGGATGTGATAGTCAGATTTAGTTATTAAAGCATTTCTTATTTTAAACCTAATGATAATATTAAATATTTTTGAGTTTTATAACGATTGGCTCTATGGTAAACTTAAAAATAATAAATAATTTTTATTAACACTTTTTCGAAATAGGTACATCAAATTGGTGAATATATTGCTGAATAATATGATAATTTATGGAATTAGTGTATAATTAATTAATAAATTGGATTGGAAATGCATAAAATACGTTATGTTGTATTTGGAAATGTGCAACGGAGAATACTTACTTTTCGGATCTTTACTTTCATCCGAAAAAAAAATTATCAAATTTTGATAAGAACTGTGAATAGAATTTTCAAAATAGATTATTTTAAAGTTGTGTAATATAACCTTGAAATATTTTTGCCTAACATTATAATTTTTATCGTGTAAATTTCATCATAGTACATTCATTATATAAATATAATTTTGGCGTTTGTGCATTTAAATTTAGTCTCTACATATCTTAAAGTTTATTTGCTTAAATATTTATTATTCATCACAACACCGATTTAGGATTTACCTTTAATTTACGTCTGAAATAATCGATTCTAAACATGTGAGACAACATGACAACAATTTATTAATACATTGATTTAGCATTTACATCAGGTAACATTACTTTAATAGTTAAAGTTTAAATAATGAGGCTAACATATATAAACATTGTTTTTTGACACGTTAACTAACCTATTATTTGGCGGTGCAATTTAAATATAAACTGTTATTTTTCGCATAACGCTATAGGCGCTATAGCGAAATTTTTGTTTTTTTTTGGAATTGAAGATGATTGAAGTAAGAAAAGAATTCAAGAAGTCCGGTACTTGTATAATAATTTTTTACTGTATAAAATCAATGTAAGCTTTGTCATTGTTTTTTTTTAAGTATCCGATAAGCTATTAACAAATTCAAAACTTCTGTGAAATATTAATGAAGTGAGTGAAGTAAAATTTAACTTTACATTTCAAAATGTCAATATTTTAAGGAGGATAAAAGGTAAGGGGTTTTTACCGTATTTTTTGCAAGTTTATAATTAAATCGCATCGCCAAGTATAAACTTTTAAACTAAACAACACACAATGGAACATTGATTATACGAATTTACAGACAATGGTTAACAATAACAACAATTATTTGTTTTCCGCGGGGCGCAGCCTACGTCAATATTACACATCCAAGCTTTAACATTTATAAGCTACAACATTCATTTTTGTTATTCTATATTGTCTTGTTTATAAAAATAAACTATTTATTTTTAGGGTTTGTAACTCGTATCGACATAAATAGGCATTTGTTTGTTCTCTGGCAAATGTTAAAATAATTCCTTTTTTAATTAATACTTAGAAAATTAATTTTAAATTTGAAGTATTATTGCGTGGCTTGTCAGAGTATTAATTTTTTTTATTTGAATAAAATATGACTTAAAATAAAACATATATGTCATCAGAAACAAGGTTCAAATAGATGATATATTGATCATAGCAGTTTTTTTTTAATCAGTACTTTGTCACTAAATATGTTTCCATGTGAGGAGTTAGCTCCCAAAATATTGTATAGTTTCTTTCAAACCAAGATGTAAAGTTTGTAAACAAACAAACGTCCCTTATCATACATGGCGGCCATTATACTATTATTTTACACTCATCAGAAATGTTGTGATTTTGAGGAAATTGAAGATAAAGTGAAGTGAAATTGTATATAATGGACAGCTAATATTGTCGGAACTAACTTTTGCTCACAGTACCTATCGTAATAGATAATGTGAACAAAAGTTAGTTTGCGAAAATTTTTCGCAATTTCACAAACATTTCACCTTGGTTTGGAATGAACTATTTATCATAATGCATTTGACAAGTAGTAAGTGATACAAATGTACACGTTGGAGCGGGATCTGGGACAGAGAAAGAACATGTCTCCAATTTATTGCCAACTTCGCCCACAAGGATGCGTATGAGTTCAATTATTTTGCTTGTACAGTGAAAATAGTAAGTAATTAAAAATCTGACATAAAAATAATTATCTGTGTGATATGTAGGGAATTACTGCCATGATATTCATTTACTTTTGTATGACAGGTTAATTTTGATTATATCGATAGGATTTTTATTGAAAAAAATAAAAATCTAGCTAAATCTAACAATTTTTGGCATTTGATTTGGCATTAAGAAATTGTCCGAATAGAGTTCTAATATTGGTGTTGCCAGTACTAACACTTGCATTATAAAAATCTTATTCTACAAATTTATACATATTTTTTTTTCCTTACAAGAAATAAAATTATTTCTATTGAATTTCATTATCTTTATGAGATGACCATTATTGTACAATTATGATAATTTCAAGACTTAGGGACAGTATTAATTTCCGTTTGACGTTTTTCGATTAGAATCTTTCGACGTTATGTCAATAACATTTAATGTTACATGATTTGCTTTCAATTTTTACAAATCAAGCTTAAGTTAAAAAATAGAATCCGCCGTTAGGAAAAAAAAGTAATAATTTCCGAAAATGATAATATCGATTTCGACCCTGAGTTCTATTACATAAAACGGTCAGTCTGTTGTTGTGTAAAAGTATGTAACTGACAATTTTTTATTTATTTATTATAATGATGACTAACATAACAGTTTGTTATTGCGGAAACATCTACTGTTACTCGGATCGGAAACCTCGATTCTGACTTTTATTACCGGATTGAAAAACGCCAAAGCTAAGTCGCTGGGGCGGGCGACCCATGGATTAGTTGTGGCTCTTTGCGTGTTTACTATTCCTCTATTTATATGCATGTCTTAAATGACATAATAAAGATACGTCTGAATGTAAAGCGTTTTAAGTATAATTTGTATTATAATGAAAAATTACATATTTTTTGAGCGGATTCGATTAATCGTTTTGTGTAATAGAACTCCAACCAACTGGCATTTCTAATAATTCGTTCGGATAAGAGGACGGAGTTTCGGTTAGTTTTGGCTGAGCTTATGGTGTGGCCGGTTCCTCCTCCTGGTTGTGCTTCGCGAGCGCCAGGAGTATCATGGTAAGCTGCTTCCTGCTGATCTTGCCATCGCTGCTGTACTCCACGCCTTGCAGTATCGTCTCCTCAAATTCAAGAAGATCTTGAGCGTCGTAGTCCTGAAATTAACAATTATAAACATCATTTACTATACTCGTGTCAAACACTCGCTGCCCGTGGTGTCATAAATCATCGGAGCACGTGCGGTGCGTCAATTATCGATTCCTATATTGGATTTGGATTAGAATACACTGCTGTGAGCATAGTAATAATTGTATGTGTATATTATTTAAATCGGCACTACATTGGTGAGTGTGGGGTGGGAGAGGGAATGGTAGTGGTGGTACTGGAGTTTTACTCGGAAGTGTAGCGGGGGAGTGGGGGGTAGTCCTTGTTGTTTTCACCTCTAATGTCAACTCAATGATTGCTTTATAGAAATCAAAACCGAACAAGATGGCAGCATTGTGAAAGTGCTTTGCCTTAATGCATCGGTCCTTCGATTTACTACCGAGTCATAATTTGTATTAGTTTTTAATTTTAGATAATCTATTAAAAGGGTGTTAATTTCACATTTCAAATTTAATATGTCAATGTCAAGTAAAAATATGAGATGTTAACTTAAATTAATAAAATTACCTTCTTGACTAGTTCGAGTAGGTCCTTTAGAAATCCTCGCAATTCCTCGTTTTCTATTGAGCCGTTGTTATCCTGCAAATTATTACATGTATAGTAAAGTATTTAATAGAGCATAAATTCAGTAAAAATACATTGAACTATATCGTAGTAATTATCTGTCGTGTTTCGTATTGGAGATACGATATTTTTAAATATTTCCTTAGAAATTCGTGATTTTATATAATATATTCCTCTTATGATTACTCTTTAGAAATTCTAATATCAAGCCCACTCTTTGTTTCTATTATACGTGCAGGAATACTAGCTTTTTTCTTTTTTTCTCCTATTATACACTATTGATAGAATATAAAGATTGCCAGCATTGTTTTTAAAATACTTACCCTATCATACAACGAGAACACTCTTTCGATGTCATCTTTCGTTAATTTAGTAGCTCCCTGCAATAAATAAAATGTAAGATGAAAGCTCCCTTACATAATAAACACAACAAAAGAAGTAAATGTACATACTAAATACTATGTACACATTATCTTTTGTTTATAATGCCCTACAAAATTTAGTAATTATCAATTTTCTTAATTAAATGTATACCAGAATAATTAGATGGGTAATTATTTAAATTATGTTAGTAGTTATAAAAAAAACTAATTTAATAAGTAAAATAATTGTTCATTCACGAGCAGTAGCCATAATTTTAATCAGGAAATTTTATAATTTTCCTAGACCGATTATAAATGGGCTACCTTCACAATCAGTCCGTGATATTACATGACATCGTAATAATGAACTGCAAATAATTGAATATTATCATATTTTTTTTCTACTCTTAGGAGATTGAAAATAAATGAAAAGATCACAACTAAGTAGTGCTGTAGTTGTTTTAAATAGTTATCATTGAATATATATTTTAAATGCTATTTAATTAGTAAGAAAAATAGCTCAATAACTAAGCAGTAGTTATTAACTATAATATAACCATAACTTATATGATAACTGAATGTTTTGTATTTTTCATCCATAAGATATATTTTGGTATTTTTCTGTGTTAATAAAACATTCAAACAATACGGTGAAATTGGAGTAGTGTTTATGTATTAACCGTCTACCAAAACATCGTGACAGGTGATCCGGGCGAGCTGTTCTTTTATTCATAGCAACTGTCAACTCAAATCCCAGTTGCTATTTTTTATCTTATCTGAATGACGTTTTCGGTCTATTATTACTAGTATATCTATTATCCAGGAATATTAGACCACCATTCGACACATAAAAATTGTATCAGAACTCGTGACTAATAATAGTTTTACTAATAAGAAATAATAAAATGTAATAAGTAACTGCATAGTTATTAAGCTATTTGAGGACTCACCTCTATGCCTTCCTAGGAGAGTGCAGTGCGAAATACAAGCCAAGTGTTAGGATAGACGAAAGAGATAGGCAAAACAAAGAGTAAGTACCATGCGTTATTCAAATATTAGTTTTATTGCAATCTAAATTCTTCTAAACAGTGCTCGATAAATTTAACTTTACTTTTACACTATTTTTGTGGAGGGGTATATTCTGTGAATTGTTTTGGCACGCTAAATCGAGTGACAAGATTATTTTAAAATATTACTTCTATAATACCTTTGTTGTCAAAATGATAAAGTGACATTAAGAAATGTGTGATAATTAATCTTCTATGCTAAATTACTGTAAGTGAAATAACTGTTTAATGATAATAACGTTATTGCTATTATTAAACGATTAGTTTTTTTTTATCTGTAATACTATACTGAATTCAATCCTTGGCCAAAGATTAATAAATGAAGAAAAGACAAAACATTTTAATTGTTAGCCTATATTTAAAATGAGACGCATGAAATTTATTTTTAAATTATGATGGCAACATGAAGCTTAATAAAGTGGAAAACGGAAATGCAACTTAATATATTGTGTAAATGAGAAAATCAGCAGTCATGCATGTAAAATCTGATATTACGATGATTAAACTGTTTATTTTTTATCACATTAATTTACGAAATAAGTTTATATTAAAAATAAATAATTTATTACTAAAATTTAAAAATATAATTTTTGTTTTTCCGTACATATTTAATTGTTTAATTAATTTTTTATCTATAATATTTGTAACAAGTCTGGCGAGCCTGACGAGAAGGAATGTCCCCGACCAATAACGGTCTTGCGCATTTCACAATTTTAGCAACGGAATAATTGTTCGTGTCACAGTGATAGAATAAGACTAAAGTACAAACCATTCCCAAGGAGGGTTGGCGTCAGGCAGGCGGCCGACCATAAAAACTGTAGCCAAAACCTATACAGTATGGACCACGTTTATACTGTGCCAATTCCACATAAAGTGGGAAAAGGCCAGAGACATGATTATGATTGTAACAAGTCCGTCGTTATCTCTGTTCTTTTTTATTATTAAGTATTGATAAAATGAGTTAAATGTGTGGAAAAAAAACTCGAATCTGATGTTTTTTTTTAAACTAAATGACTATTATTACTATGACAACATTTTCGAAGGTACTTTTTAATTATTTAATATCAAATAGTATTATTTATTATCTGTAATAAATGATATTATTATCGAGTATTTGCAACTATTAAATTCATTGGTGAAATTGGTAGCAATTGCAATGTTTTAGTTGGAAGGTGATACAGTTTCGAAATTACTTACCTTGAAAACTTGTCTGCACAGGAAATTTTCTTTCACGGGCAATAACCTAGAAAAGTTTGTAAATTGTTAGAAAAGAAAGTTTTAAATGACTAACTGACTCACCTACCTAACGTAAATATACCACTTGCTTTGAGGCATCCATGAAAATCTATATAATATATTTTTGCTTTAATTTATCCATTATATTGTAGTATTTATGTTTAATATTTAAATGGTAAACGTATATTAGACGAATAGTAAATCCATGTCATATTAAAAAAGAAATCGAACATTCTAGTGGTATACCTGATGTTAAGTGAACAACGATTCCAATGGACCTAGATTGTTGTCTCATATCCTTGGGACCTCTGGAACCCATCAGCAACCCATCAGGGTTATTGATCCGTTCCAGCCTTTATGTAGGACAAAGAAAGAGAGGAGAGAAGAGAGAGGGAGACGATGGGATGGGATGTGGAACGGGAGTAGGCCGGCATTTCATTCGTCAGAAGAAACACAGACTTATAAAATAGCTTTTTTTAACATAAGAGGGCAAACGAGCAGTGTCTCACTCTTCTTTATGCCTGTCATTTTTTATGCCCCTATCCGGTAATATAAAAATAGTAATAGCGAGCTGGGGCTCCCGAGTGAGCCCTCAGGCTTAGTTAGACGAGGTTTAGACTAAGCGCCGTCGGCACTCTGCCACCTCAAACCCTTTGAACCTTTTGATCCTGCCTCCGCGCAGACAGAGGACAAGTCAGTCAATCCCCGAAAAAAACCTGTGACAATTCTCCAGTTCATCGTTTCTGGTGTTACGTTGTCATTGACTGCCGGTCCGCCTGTTGCCGACCTCTGCTTTAAGATGTTAAAGTACTGTTATTTATTTTACGTATCATAGAAAATTATGTCTAAAGCGTATTGTTCGAAGCTAGAAGAATATAGAGCTTTAATTAAAATTACCTCGCTCCGCTCTGATGAGATTGATCAGATATCGATTTATGTTCACTTTTAAAGTGCTTACATGATGAATTAAGCCAGCAAATGGACTGTTTTCTAAAAGCTTAACATAAATGCTCAATTATCGAAAACTAACGGTTTAGAGAGTGGTTGTTGTCCAACTTAGGTCTTTCTCACTTTTTAGTGATCTAAAACCGAAGTTGTGGGTTTCATTTTATTCAACCGAAGAAAAAACGGAGACTCATGTCTCATGTCAACCCATTTTTTAAGGGAAGAGATAAAAAGTGTTTAACGACTTACTTTGCCATTTCGGAGAGCTGTAGTCTACCGTCCTTGTTCGAGTCGAACACTTGAAGCTGCGTAATGCAAACAATATATAATTAAACACATCGTTCAAAAATATATACCCTCTATGTTCATTCAAAAAAAACCTATCAACTTAATATGAACTTTATTATGATTAGACAAGGTGTGTTAAATGTTTTGACAAGTTTTTCCCCTACCAAATATCACTCAACGCGGCTTAAGAAGTTTTCACTTTAAAAACACATATTCTCATGTGAAATTAAACAGTTATTTTTAAACGCATGTGAAATGGTATATTGTTTCAATTATTAACGTGATGGCGATATTCTCAATCTCAAAATGATTGTTTTTATTCTGATAATTAAGATAAAAAAAATTATGAAACATGATCAAACGATCGTTGTACGACTACATCGACTACCACGAGTGTAAATTACCAAATCAATCTGTTGTCGCTCACATTTCCTGTTTGTCGGAAATGTATGACTACGGTAGTGAAACGTGAAGTTGCGTAGCTGACTTTAGACAGCAAGAGTATCAAAGGAAGGAGATTCACTTTTTCCAGTCAACGGTCGTGACAATACCTCTTGAGGCCCGAGCCTTGAGTGATTGTTATAAGTAGTCGTATATAGTGTTTACAGTATATTATGTAGTGAGAATATTAGGCTACAACCTGAGGGAAATATCAATTCGGATGTCTACAGGTGAAAATTACAAAGATAGGGTGAAGTTTGTAGATGAAAGCAAATTCTTACTCAAGAAATGACATTCATTGACATTCAGGGTATATATAATTGAAAGGACTCACCATTGTGTCTGTGTATTCAATAAGCTTGTCCTCAGATACGTCATTGATTTTCTTTGCCTCCTTCAACAGGTCTCTAAGAAAGTTCTAAAAGCAACGTGAATGCTTGTATTAAGATCTTATTATACGCTCGTAACTCAGTGGTATAGGCAGAGATTATGGATTTCCATTTGTCACGGTCCTGGTACACCTCTCTCGCTTCTACCTTCATACATTTAAGCATACATGCTCGTCAGTTGCAGGTAGTTTTAATTAAAAAGGTGACATACTATTCTTTCTAACGTCACCATTAGACAGGAAATGTTATTTCATTAATGTTTACATTAAATGAATATGTCTTTGACAAAATTCTATGTCAGTTGATGAACTGGAGTAGTAAAGTTCTATATTTATTTAATTATTAACTAATGTACCTTAATTATTTAGTTATGTACAATTAGAAATTAAAAATAGTGACGCACCTTAAGTTCATCAGCCTCGATGTACCCGCTGCCGTCCGTGTCATACTCACGCCAAATCTGTTAATTACAAATTATTATTATCTGACGTGATGACTATGATGTATTCCTAGCCGACAGGGTGAACTAGCTGTGAACCGAGCTCATGATTTTTGGGAATAGATATTTATTATTCGTCTAACAAAATGTAGTCGCATCTAACAAAAAGATGAGATATCAGTAATCATCCTTGAAAATAATCTAATTGATAATACCTACCAAAAGATGGCGTGCAAACATTATTTTAACATACATATATTATTTCTGTGAAAATTCGGATTAAAATTTTGAAGATAAGTTTAAAAATAAAGCCGTAAAGGGTGTAAGTTTTTGATTTTGTAAAGTTTGTTGTGCTATCTGATGGCGTCAAACAGAATCTTGATCAAAAGTACTTACGTAAATCTACCAAGTGTTATTTCACCTCAAGGTAGCTTTTATCCAACCAAAATCCAGCTCTTTATTATTCTTTTTAGTCTCGAATTAAAGCTATAAATAGATATAACTACGTATTTTTTCCACTTAACTCATATATATGTACGACAGTCGTCTGTTTATTTATTTATGTCTGCTGCAACTGACGCACTGACGCAAAGGCTTTTGCAGAATACCAGCGCTTATTCCTCTATAGGTAGTAAGCACATAGCTGAGTAAAGACCTTATCCATTCAACATGGCAACACTTTGTAAGATCTGTGTTTTTTTGGTTTGTTTGTATACGCATGAGTGTAAGGCAAAAAACTACGTTCTGCAGTTCATGTCCATTGGAGGATAATGGTGATAAAGTCTAGCGAAAAAAATAATAAATTGTGGGGTGATAAGAACTAAAAACGTACCTTCATAAACTCCACGCTGGATTCCAGAGGGTTGTCAAACCTGAACAGCAGTAAAAAGTTTTCCTCCATGGGTAATAACTGAGCCAGCTGTAAAAAGTATAGCTGATATGGTTTTAATAGTAACAATATAAATCATCTCTCGAACTCTAAAGATTTATGGAGATCAAGTAGCCCGTAGCCCAGAGGGGTAGGCAGAGATCTTGAGTCACCACTTTCGCTTCTTCTACATCCATATTTATAAACTCGTCGGTGGCTCTTTAGTGAGTCACTAATCTGATTAATATGAGTTGTTCTGGGACGCCCCCTGTCAACCTAGCCAATCTTTTTTGCATCAGTCTTCGGGGGTAAGTCTTTATTGATATCCAAATTGTCAACTTTGTATTGCGTCATCATCATCTTCCTGCCCTTTTCCCGTTTTATGTGGGGTCGGCACAACAAGTTTTCGACTTCCACATCGCTCTATCATCCGTCATTTCAGTTGTCACTCCCATCTTGATCATATCACCTTTTACGCAATCCATCCATCTTTTCTTAGGCCTACCCCTACCGATATATCCCTCTACATTCATATCCAAAATTCTCTTTGTCACATGCCATTCTTCCCTTCTCATAACATGACCATACCATGCTAACCTTTTGCTTCTTAACTTTTCCACTATCGGTGCTACTTTCAGGCTTCCTCTAATATACTCATTTCGTACCTTATCCATTCGTGTTACTCCACACATCCATCTCAACATTCGCATTTCTGCCGCATGCACTCTCTTTTCATCCGTTCCTTTAACAGCCCAACTTTGTATTGCGTAAGTATGATAAATTTTCACCATGTTAGAAATTAAGAAATTGAACAAACAAAAATCACAACTTAGAGGTAAATAGCATTATTAAAATTTTCGTGAGACATTACGAAAGCGTTCGTCATTCGTGAGACTTCGGTCTAGGTACCGACAAGTTTTGGACCTGTCGGAGGTCCTTCTTCAGAGTGAGTGGGCTTACACGGAGTACGTGAAAATGATATAGCTGGTAAATTTTAATAATTATTTATTAACCTAGAGGAGTAGGCAGGGATTACTTACTTCTATTTGGCACGGTCCACATCCCACGCTTCTCCTTCCGTGCATGGTGGTTGGCTACGGGTAAATATATTATTTCTACAAAAACTTGCCTCTCGTATATCAATCTTGCCGTCCTGATTATCATCGTACGCCTCCATGAAGCAGGCTTTCAGCTCCACCAGCATTGAGTCCGATACAGCCTGCAACGTAAAGAGAATTGCCATATATTACAACAAAATTATGATTTATTGCACAATATTAATTACTAGCTGTGCCCCGCGGTTTTACCCGCCCTGCAATTTTACTTAAACGAAATGATATTACCTACTTAATACTACCGTAACCTCATCATCTCCCTGCCCTTTTCCCTCGTATGTGGGGTCGATACAGTACGGCCGTAGCACAGTTAAATTGATATAACTTTTTTATTTATAAACCGATTGAGATAAAACAAACACTAAATGTTAAGTGGAGCTTACCACAATACATTAGAGAAAACCGCACCCAAAACGATTAAGCCGTATCTGAGATTAGCGGTAACAAACGCACAGACAAACAGAGATACAGACAAACAGATAAAAATTCTAATTAGTATTTTTTCTCAAATATCTTCCATGTACAGACAGCGATCAGTTATATTTTTATTATATGTATAGATTTAATTATTATCTATATCGTAGTCTACAGACATGAAGAATCAAATTGGAAATCCTAACTAAGCAAACGCGAATGTAAGATTGACGCATTAACGTCTTCACAGCTCAACCAATCACCTAAATTAGTGTTGTCATCCTCATCCAGTGGGCTCCCGTATCTTTGACCAGACGTTGACCAGTACCCGCCACTCTAGGACCTTTTGAGCTCATCGGCTATCCGTTCTGCGAGCAATGTCCGACCCATTCCGTAAACTAAAAACTAAACAAGATTAGGTCTCTAAAACTCTTTTAAAATGTCTAAGAAGTCTATATGCTAGATAGTTTGTACAATGGAAACTTTTATTCAAACATTATTATGTAAATTTGGAACGGAAAATCCGAGGTTCGTGTTCTGAACTAACAGAACACAGAAGAACTTTACTTGATAAGAAAGTTTACATCTTTAGAACGTAGACATCAGCGCAAAACTTTACATGTACGATATTGAATTTGACATTATTTTATGGCCGCCATTCTTAACACGGGAAACATGTGATTAAAACATGTAAGTAAAAGCAAAGACTGCTGAGACCACCCCTACGAAGTAGTCCTGATGGTGGTTCCGTGGGGGTTTAAAAAAGTCCAGAAGAAAGAGGATTTTTAGTAGGTGTGGGCCCCATGTTAGAATAGGTGAATCAATGAGCCCAACATACCAGCCGTGTCGCTCCAACGTCTGAGGGTGTGGAAACATTTCATCCCTCTATAAAACACACACACACAAGCCATGCGCTATATGCATGTAGTATGGTGCGTAAAATAAAAACCTAGAAAGGTTTATTATTTAAATAATTCTTATATGTATATGTAATGTAAAGACACGCCCCCTTTTATATACGTAGATATGCACCCGTATAAAACAAACAAAATGTAACCCCCAGGTATCGTACATCCTTCCGGGATAACAGACTATAATTTATCTCGGTGCCGAATTTCATCCAGATTTGTTCAGCTGCTTTTCCCGTAAAAGAGTAACAAACATCCATACATACAAACTTTCGCATATATAATAAAGATATGGATGAAAGGATGAATGAAGAGAGAATAACGAAACAAATTTATGTAGCAAAAGTGAGTGGCAGTGTTGGTAGGGGACGCCCTAGGAGAACTTATATCGATCAGATTAGTGGCTTACTAAAAAAGGCCGATATAAGGAGCACCCATAACCGACGAGCATGTGTGCGTAGATGAATGAATGTAGAAGAAGTCATGATCTCTGTCTACCTCTCTGGGTTACGGGCGTGAGCACCTTTTTATTTTATTTTATTTATATGGATTAACATTTATAAATGTATTCAGTAATCCTGGATTGCGGATTGCTATTGCGGCAACTTTATTAAACTAAACGTATTCAGTGTTGCCAGTAAGTTTTTTTTATTAATATAGGCATAAATAGATACGTCGTGTTAAATGGCGCTGTGCCAAGCTTCCACCGGCTGTGGCTGCCATCAGTTGCAATCACAATTCGACTTGATTGAACGAGCTTCTATTGTTATTAGAGACGGCTGTGTATCGAACTATTGTTCAAACTACCTATGATTGATTTCAATCTTGTATCACGATTGTGCGGTATATTCGACCTTAATGTAAAATTGTGCTTTCTGGAATAATTAGTATTTCAAAACAAATGTACGCTCACGCTCGTAACCCAGAGGGGTAAGCAGAGGTTATGAATTACCATTTGGAACGATCCTGGCACACCTCTCTCGCTTCTTCTACATCCATACATCTATGCATACATGCTCGTCGGTTACGGGTACTCCTTATATCCCTTCTTTAGTATGTCACTAATATGATCGATATAAATTTCCCTTGGACGTCCCCTGCCAACGCTGCCACTCACTTTTGCAACATAATTTTTTTTTTTTTTTTTTTTTTTT
>JWHW01049688.1:33972-46007 GCA_000931545.1 Papilio glaucus | reverse complement strand
CTCTATAAAGAAATAAATAAATACTCTATGAAGAAATAAATAAATACTCTATGAAGAAATAAATAGATACTCTATGAAGAAATAAATAGATACTCTATAAAGTAATAAATAGATACTCTATAAAGAAATAAATAGATACTCTATAAAGAAATAAATAAATACTCTATGACGAAATAAATAAATACTCTATGAAGAAATAAATAGATACTCTATGAAGAAATAAATAAATACTCTATGTCGAAATAAATAAATACTCTATGAAGAAATAAATAGATACTCTATAAAAAAATAAACTAAGTCTTCTGATCGTTAGGTATGTTGAGAGATAGAATTGTTGATTTAAAATTAGGTCAGTCACTTGTTAATAACAATTGATACATTAAAAATCTCTCTTACATCGAGTCGATCAGTTAGTAATATATATTTTATAGCATTACAAATATAATACGCAATATCAATTGTTTAATAACAAATACATCAATTATGAGTTTATTGTAATTGACACAACAACGATAACTTCGCGATGAAAACAAAAGTAATGACAACAACTGACGAACATGCAGACTTGCTTTATTATAAATATATTTCTCAACACGTAACCTGCTTTAAGAATATGTACGTATATAAAATTTACGTTAGTACTTAGCAAAAGTCGTCTAACAAGAACGTTAGAATAGTTAGTTCTGGCTATTCGACAAAAAGTTTTTAAAAAAAATCTCATGGAACCCGATAGCAGCGCCACCTTCCGGACTCAATGCTAAATCTTAACTATCACAGCACCAAATCAAACAAACACACACAAAAAACATCTATGCGTACTTAAACTCACTTAAGAAGTTATACTTCTTAAGCGTAACACAAGAAAAATAACAAAAAATGTATCCCGTGTGCAAGTAGTCTTAGTCTGCAAAAATACCTATTACGAATACTAACAAAAAGTTATCATTCTAATTTAAAAACAACACCAAATTCAAACATAAACACCATACACAGTACAATTTCTCATTGTCATCTCAATCCCATCAATTTTGTCAAACGCGTCATAAGAAGTAAAACTTCTAATTGTAGTTTCAAACCCATCATTTTTACCAAACGCGCTTAAAGAAGTATAACTTCTAATCGTCGTCTCAATCGGTCCAGCTGCTTAGGAGTTAAAGAATCATATATACGTTGTACAAAACATGTACACATGTTCTATATAAAGAATTTAAATTGCGTTAACCTTAGTAGGCTTGGTAAATTCATTAACAATTGTCATACCATCTTCTGGTATCTAAATACGAACCTTATTGCCACAGCGTAAGGTGTAAATTTGACTGTGACGAGGCTCTTAACATCTTGATAAGTTGATAGGCAAAATGTAGTTCCCAGTGGCATTGTGTTAATTGTATTACAAGGTGGTGGACCGCAAGAAGCTACACTGCATCTATACAATGTGATCCTAACACGAGCTTATACATATATAGTTTGTTCCAAATAAAGATGGAAATTTTGTAAACAAAGGGTGCTTTGTTTTTTTTTTAATTCGTGAATTCCAAAATATTCTCGAAATACGATATTTTCCTACATTAGCTATCCATATTATACTGTTCAGATAAAAAAATTTATATAACAAGGCTCACTTTAATTATTACCAGTACGTTGGTAATAATTAAAATAATTGTTTACTAGCGAGGAAAATGCACAAGGACTATGTAAAACAGAAATATGCTGCCTATTCCTAACCTTTTAGATAATAATATTATTTCCTAGTTATCCGTTAGTTAATTACATGTGTATTGTAAATTATTAAAACATATGAAATAACTCATTAGATAATAAGCTTAGAAATAAAAACGCACACTCTAATTCCATTCATTTTTTTTCCTTAAATGTTTATAAAATCCTTAAGAAAGCTCGTGACAAAGAAATATTACACTAGGTATTGCCCGCGGCCTCGCACGCATTTGTTTCTCATTTTACACGCTCGAAATTTTTGTAAAATGATTCCGCGTATAATTACTTCAAATTAAAGATAACATGTGTCAAAAAGTTGTTATGTCAAAAGATAAAACATTATCTATTATATATATTATTATATATAAGCCACATTTATAAATATAGCTTATATGTAATATATATATAATAGCTTATATACAACTTGGGAAAGGATACAATTTTCAGGATAAAAGGTAAGTACCTAGGTAGTAATTAGGATTATTAAATAGGTAACCGCCCGGTTTCGCCCGGGTAGCCGTTTCTGAATCTATAGGAACCGTACATACATACACACATCGTATTTATATACGTAGATATGCACCTGTCAAAACAAAAAAAAATATCCTACGGGAAGCATACATTTTTCCGGGATAAAAAGTAGCCTATGTGCTATTCCAGACTATAATCTATCTCTGTGCCAAATTTCATCCAGATCCGTTCAGCCGTTTTCGCGTGAAAGAGTAACAAACATCCATACATACAAACTTTCGCATTTATAATATTATATAGTATGGATTATTATTAAAGTTTTTTTTCCAAACAGATCGTGGAACTGTAAATGGATAATGAATAAACATAGTTAAAGTCCGAGTTAACGGTCAGGTTTATTCTTAACAAACCAAACGAGATGAATCACTTTGCGCTTCGTTTTCTGGTTCATTGGGTCAGCGTGTAACCGCGGACTCGAACCGGTCGCAGCCCACGTGTTTCAAATGTAAATAAGCTGGCCTCTTATTTGGTAATACAAGCTAACTTTTACCCGCGTCTTCACTCATCATTTCCTACCTAGGTCCTTTTTAACCGTCTCCAAAAAGAAGGTTCTCGATTGGTCTGTATTTTTTTACCTCAATTACCTCAGAAATCCGCTCGTGGTGAACCGATTTCTATAATTCTTTCTTTGATTGAAAGTATTAATATAAATTAAATTAAACATATAAATTTGATCTACATCTAACCTTTTGTTTTTGAGTTATTCTTAATAAAGCTTATTTAATTGACTTGGACTACACTGACGGTGTTTTGTGTTAAAACGACTGTGTATTAAGCCAAGATGGTGGGCACGTTGCTCTACCGTCTCGTTATAAACGATCGACGAATACGTGCAACGGTTTACTGTCATATCTGTCTGCCTAACCTAGGCGTAAGTTCTCTTCTTTGTTCAGAAAAAAACTGATACAAGCTTCCAATGACGCTAAATATCGAGTATAACTACACCAAAAACTTACAACACTAGTTATTAAATTCTCTATTTAAAAAAAAAATGTTTTTTTTTCTAACAGTACGAAATATAACAATTAAAAATGCAACTTCCGTCTGACAAAATGTAACGAGTTCTTGCTTAAGCTATCTCATTCTTCATGGCCATTTATAATGTCAAATGGTAAGAATACATTACAAAATCTTTTGCATTGTGGTGCAGTAAAGTAAAGAAAGAAAGGCGCCAATCTGTTCATCTCACAGGCTGCTCAAGAAAATGGTACAATTAGAGTCATTAGATACTATGGTCTAGCTTTAATCTTACGTTATCACGGCCCGTGCTTCTGATAACCTGTTCCATGATTACCCCTGCCCGCATTTAACCTCAAGCGCAGTAGCTTCTCTCAATTTTCTTACCCCGAAGCAACCAAGGCGCTATTTAAGCTCTATAAAATGTTCTAGTAGAATTTCTAGTATTAGACTAGATCCAGGATTGTGATTAGCGGGAGAAGCTTTGACCCTCCTGAGGGTAAATTTTAGTAAGGTAAAAAGTTTAAATTCTAATAATTTGGTGGGAGTTTGCTTAGCTCCTCCCAAGATCTAATTTACGCGACGACATAACAGATACTCAAGGAGGTCGCTGATTTTATTGCGCTTCAAGTAGATAACAAACACAATATCTAAAGGTTTAGTGTTCAATTAAATGAAATAATTCAGATTCTCTCCCCCTGTGAGGGTCTGACGGGGGGCTGATATAAGATCTATGGGATCTAACATGAGATTCATATGTAATGCGACGCACGACGGGCTCATGTCTTACTTTCAAGCACTGTAGTTTGTTCGTTAGTTTTGTTTGATTACTTCACGGAACGTCTTTGTACGCTGTACGTCCACTCTCGAGTTATTTTATAACAGTAGTATATCTGTTGGCAGCTTTGGTGAAAAAAATAATTGTATTATTCCTTCAATTTGGTATTAAACTAAATTCATAGCTACGTTGTTTATTTAAAAATATATGTTTCGATCAATTATTCTGTATGTTAATATATCTTATGAAGGGTAAAAGAATCAACAACAGTTACGATATCAACACGGATTATCATAAACCAACGAGTTTATTGTGTAAGGTCCGTGAATAATTATAACACGACCACGTCAAAGAGCACACACAAAAAATCAATGACAAACGCATTGCATAACACTACAAAGTTAGTGTTGTGCATCAGTAAATCAGGTCACTGGAGACGATTATCGATGTTTTGTCGATGACGACCATCCGAGCGTTTACACCTTACACGAAGCTAATGATTAGAGCTAGTGATGGGGAAGTAAAACGTTTCTATTACCATTTTTTAAATAAACAACTATCAATGATATAGCGGTAAATTTAAAATGAAACGAATTTAAATTAATGAAAATAGAATTTGTACAGTAAGCTCTCGAATACTGTATTCACAAAAATATTTCCTTCTTATGCACGTAATGTTCATAGAAAGTTATATAGTTATGACTGTCTGAAGATAAAATGTGTCTCAGCTTTGCTCCTATAAAAATGCAAATTTCAAAAAGGTTACTCCCAAAATAATAACTTAGCTAATTCTACTGAAACGAAAGGTCTTACAGCAATGGGATATGCAATTTCCACTTATCCATTCGTCTTACACTATATAATAGAAATTATCAAACTAAAGGTGCGACCTACCAGAGTATCACGGGAATTATTGTGTAGGCCTTAAAGCCACAGTCCAAGCCCGGCCGGACTAACGTCCGCCGGACGGTCGCTGACTGACAGCCCGACGGCAGTGTTGCCATGAAAACAGTACTTTGTGGATACATTTATCCATTTTCCTAAGACAGTCATGAGGTGTGTCCCAAGATCGGAAATTTTTGCTATATAGGTCGCAGTCTACTCACCACTGCTGCAGAGTATAACAAGGATAGACATCTAAGTAAACTGATATAAGCTGAATAAAATCCATTTCGTACTAGTAAGTCTCTTGGCTGATTGGATCAATAAAGTCGGTAAGCACACTCACAACACCTAGACACTGAATGGTGAAAAAATACTTTCAAAAGCTAAAGCAAATATAATGGAATTTTCACTTTTACTAGAAGAATAATATTTTGAAGCCGTAGCTTAGGAGAACCCCTTGCTCGTTTGCCAACTTCTTATAAAAAAAAATCTTTTATCACCAGCTGTAGAAAGTCCATCTTTAGCCTTGAGTATCTTATTAACTGGCAGTCTTCTTGCGCACTTCGTCGTTCTTAAAGATTGAACGACGTAAAATCACTTGCACAACACTATTTATCCAGAAAACATAACAAGAGTTCGTTCGCCGTGAAGGCAATAGCTCGTAACACTTAAAAACGATTCATAGTGAGTTTTTATTGTTTTCTACGGATTTAAGAAATAAATAGAAGTCTTAAATATCCTATTATTTATCACCTGGAAGTTGTTGTGTTGAAGGATTTTATAAGAAACAGGCTTTTTATTATCAGTTATTTTTTATAAAAAACGACATTGGGTCTCGTTTAATGTGCGGAAAGACTACCATAGTCTAGAACCTTTGCATGGATTAATAAGTACATATTTATAAAAAGATTTGATAGATTTGTCTTGTAGAACACCTTTAAATTTAGTTCTATTTTATACGCTACCAATAGCTAGATGTTCTAGCTGTGTATCACTAAATATTACTGCATATCTATACATCATTCATCGTGCCTTGTATCTTTACCATTCCCTGAATGACCTTCATCTTAAAACGAGATTCCAGCGCTGGTCGGCCCTGACTTTCCATTAAATATATTGTTGACTCGGGCGAGGTCTAGATTAAGGAATTACGTAATGCGACAAACTGACCGGAACACCAGAAACAAAACGTTTTAATTGACAGGCACCAGAAACCGAAACACGCAGACAGAATTTTATACCATAGATATGTTATACTCATACAAAATCACCGGTCAAAAGTGTTCCAAAGACAGGGACAGCAACATTCACACATGTTCATTGGTATGAAAGGGATAGCGTAATTAAAATAATGAGAAAAAAGAGCACAGCTAGTGTTTGTCACTTATCGTAAATGTAAACACACGACGTAAGGTATAAGAAAACTTGTCTTAATTGGACGCTTTTTCTTCGTAAGTCGTCGTTGTCTTTTTAATTATTATTTTGGGAACAGTCTCAAATTCATGTTTACTTAAAGGCAATATCATAAACAGTTAGTTTTTATTCACGATAACAGTAAAATTGATTTCAATAGGTGCGTAGATCTCTCATTGATTTAATGTGAACTCCTCTGCATGACTGATATGTCTCCCCTCTCTTTTTTGCTATCTCTATGTCTGTGTAGTACACAAATGTATGCGTGAATATATTTTATTGTATTTTTATAGCATAAGATTCTCGACATCAATTGTTTTAATTCCTATTTACAAGCCTGAGAGCTCCTAAAGGTCCCAACTAACATTCCCTTTGTCTCTGATCACCCCATTAAGACACCGAGTCACGTATATAATGTATGATACAGTGTACAGTCTCGCACATCATTGCATAACGATCGGCTATCAGCGTACAGGCGACACAATGCGTAAGGTCAATCTGCCACAATGGACAATTTGCCGTCTCGTACCATCCGAGATGGCACCGATCTATTTTAGTCACAGGATCGCAACGAAACTTCTAGAACGAGGACCACTAGCATTATTTCATCATCTATAATCGATATTTGACTATTCGATTTTAATTCGAACAGTGACATATCGATTATTTCAATTGATCTGTCTCTTGCAATGGTACACTTGATTAGATTTAATTAGGTAATATTTTGTTTTTAATACTCTAGTCATGACGGTCTAAACACAATATCACGAGATATCAAACAATCATTTTATAATCTGCAGATCTAATTTAAATACTTCAATTACAAAGTCAAAGCCAAAGCTTTACTTTGTCTTTATCAGCGTAGCCCTATTAATATTATCTGTCATTAGTTATGGGTTAAGTTCGTACGGATTAACATTTAAAACTTACACTGACCAAATTAAAAAATTACAATTACGCTTATTGAAATTGATTGTGGATAAAAAAATTAAAAATAAATATAAAAAGGATTATAATAAACTTTTTAAAGAGTGTCAGATATTACCTATAGATAAAAAAACAAAATACTTAATTACGTTACAATCATATCAAGATGAGAGACTTACAAATGTTGTTGCTACCAGTTATAACACCAGGGCTGCCGCTGCAGGTAAGCTACGCGAAGTCAGAGCTAATAATTATTATGCGGAACGCACTAAAAAATATTTAAATCCTAAATTTATTAATAAATTCTTACGGCCATTACCTAACACAACGGCGATCAGTAGGGCCTCCCTGAAGAGGAAACTGAGAGATTTGTTGTTGTAGGAATTAGTGATGAAACACCTTTTTGTTAATAGTTAAGATTCAGTTTAAGTATTTGTTGCATTTATTCAGTGTAGTTTAGTTTTTTTTTATAGTTATCTCTTTATTTCATCTGGTTTTTTACATCTAATTATTTGTTAACTGTGTAAAAGGTGCGACGCCTACAAACCACGTAAGTGGTTTGGCGGGAAAAATGTATGTAACCATTGTATTTTTTTTTAAATAAAGAAAAAAAAAATTAGTTATTTGTACCATTTTGAGGAGTAAATTGTGAGAATACTGTTCTCAATAAAGCCGTAGATTTAGTAAAATCAAGCCTCTCTTACAAGAAGTGTTTCTTAAGCTTGTTTTTCACAAAAAGGTTTTGTATAATAAAACAGTTTTTATTCTTATAACCTCATTGCTCTTAAGTTTTTTTGTGTTTAAACAGAGACTATGTTTCAAGGTTATTACTGCAATCCAGTTATAGACAATGTGACTTACCGCGTAGCTTTTAGATACAGTCTTAAACATCCATATTATTTTTGAAGAGTAACTTGTTATAATCAATTTGTTGGAAGAGCTACGCGCGTTACTTTCAGGGTCATTTCGTTACATGAGAGAGAAGAAAGATGTAACGTAGGTGGAGTAAAAGAGAGCGATGTTATCTACAGAATGGTTTGTCATATTTAACTAACACTCCTATCAAGTTAAATTTAATGTCAAATCGATTACATTTCCGATAACAAAAAGAAAGTTTATCATATTTCTAGCGATCAAATGTCCTTCGAGTACGTTTGATCGAACATTTGACAGCTAGCTAGCTTATTTTAATATTGATCAACCTTTCAGAAATCTAAAATAAGTGACGCATAATCGCATTTAAGATGTACACTCATTAGATTGTTTTAAATATTTAAAAAAAGGGCTTTAAATTTCGTGCAAATAAAAACCAATATCCAATAAGATATCTATCCCAAATAACCGGTGAAACAAACCACAATTCAAAAACAGATTCAAATCCCGTACCGTGTAAGATCCCATGTTCACTTTTCTATAACTGCTCAATCAAATAAAATGGCAGCCATTTTTTTGTTTTATTGCAAACAGTAAAGGTCAGTTCGCGTGCGCACAATGGCCTGTGTCCTTGTCAACGAATACTTTTCCAGTGTATCCCACTGCTGGACTGTCAGTCCACTTGATCTCGCAATAACGCTGCTTACAGTTTATTGGTTGGGTAACAATTTTACTAATACAACTAGCAAGTGCCTGTGACTTCGTTCGTCGGTATTGTTAGGATAACTAGATAAACCTAACTTTTAGAGTAGACTACCTAGAATTTCTTTAAGTCGATTCCGCGTATAATATCTTCGAATTATAGGTAACTGTCAAAAAGTTTTTTTTTTTATCCAAAGATGAAAAATGGCTGGCAACCGATATTGTTAAAGAAGGTTTTATGTACCTCGGGAACAATTATATAGTAAGGATAAAAAGTTAAGTAGCCCATGTCATTTTCTGTACTGACAATGTATGTGCAAAATTTCACGATGATCGGTTAAGTCATTAAGGAGTTAAAGCGTAATAAACTCACAGTCGTGTTTACATTAAAAGTTAGAATTGAATTAAGATTGTTTGCTTTTACCTAAAGAAAAATTACCAGTATTAATTCAAACAACTTCAATATAAATTTCACTCAACCAATTTCCATTTATTAATTATCTGTGTCAGCAAGATTATGAAATTAAACTATTTTACGCCACATTGCTGCGGAAGGAATTATAATAGTGTTGCTATCATGCAACATATCTATAAAATACTGTGCAATTAAACGAATCACATAAATATAACTAACGTCTCACGCGCATCCGTAATCGATAAATCTCAATACCCAGTTCCGATTCCGATTGAATCGACACAGATAATCTGTTACGAAATCGATTATTCAACGAAAGACGATTAATAAAAATTTATATTCATTATTTTATACATGAATATACATTTTGATTAATATTTATAAATATTTAAAAAAGCTTTTTCCCTTTTTATTGATTTTCAATCTTGTCGTGTCTTCTACTAGCCGGATGAAAACAAAACGAACGTCGACGAGCGAGTGTTTACCACGTCATGCCATATTACTTGAGTGTGTCCCCCCCCTCCTAAATTATCGATCACAAGGGTTAGTGAAGCGTTTCGTGAGTCAAGAGTAAGCCCCCTGATCTTACTTGATATGCAAATTAGGGCGTCACCCTCTTGAACTTCGATGGTCACAAAAATTGAATTTATAGCCCGACTGATCCAGAGGGAGGGTATGTCCACGCATTATATGTATATATGTCATCGGGATGATTATATACATGTTTATGTACGAGTATTTCCGTTACATTACGACCTCCTGGAGCCTAAACGGCATTGCGAGTACAAGAGACAATAAAATGGCGAACTGACTGCCAACCTAGGCTAGTCGGAGAGCCACCTTACCAACTTGATTTTTCTTTAAAGTGTGGTGTCATTCCTTTTTTTATTACAATTAGATTAATGTTGATACTTTAAGGTGATAGAACGTTAACAAGTTGTACGTGAAGCGTCGAGCAATTAAAACGCCTTCATAATCGTCTCATTGTTCTCTAATTGTTCACTTTGTATGTTTTGTAAGAGTAAAAACAATCACTTGTGTTTTTCCACGCGACTTAACGTCTTACAAGTAATTAATACTGGTTGTTAACAACTTTACTTACCTTTTAATATGAAAAGTTTTGTTAACTAATAATGTTAAACAGAATTAAGGCAGCATTTATTAACTCTTTATACAGTGCAGTTCATTTGTCATTAAATATTATTAACTTGAAATCAAAGATCAAATCAAATCGATAGATAAATATTCAATAAGTGGACTAATCCATTAAATAAAAATTTATGATACCTTAAAAAAATAAATATGCTATTCGAGGTAATTAAATTCCAAAAACGAATCTGTGCTACTATCTAAAAAAACAGCAAAAAAATTATGTTTTTTCTATGGAAGCCCCACTTATATTTTTTTATTCTGTTTCGGTATTTGTTGCAGTGGCAACAGAAATACATTATCTGTGAAAATTTCAACTGTCTAACTATCACGGTTCATGATATACAGCCTGGTGACAGACGGACGGACGGACGGACGGACAGCGGAGTTATAGTAATAGGGTCAGGACCCGGAATAGGGTCCCGGTTTACCCTTTAGGTACAACGGGACCCTATTACTATAACTACTATAGGGTTGGGTAACCCTAAAAATGAAGAATGAAATTCATGTTCATACGTAAAGCTCTGTCGTATACTTTTTGTGGTCAGTACTTTTTGTTTATAAAAAACAAAAAAAGAACATTATGGTTCGAGTTGAGTTACGACGCAATACATATGGTTTTCCCGCGCAAAGTTACACAACAATGCTACAAAACAGAATCATTATTGTGAGTTTAATTTATTCAGATTCCGTGTACACGAGTAATACTAACACGGATTGCAATTAATATGGATCAATAAATAAATATTACCTGTAACCCAGACAGGTGGGCAGATATTACGAATTAACACAATTCTCTAAATCATAGTTTCCCAACGGGGGCGGCACCGCCCCCTAGTGGGCCATTGCCCACCAGCTACCGCCACCAAAGCTCCATTGAGGCGGTAGGTACAACCCCGAGAAGCATGATTAGGGAGAGAGAGACAGAGAAGATTATTTTAAAATCAATAACAGACGTACATAAAATTGGTATAATTAACTATTATGTCCTTTCGTCATCTGCGCATACATGCTTGTAGGTAAGGAGTATAGTAATAATACCGCCTTAGTATGTCCTAAATCCAATCGATATGAGTTCTACCAACACTACCACTCAAGTAACATATAAATAATCACTGTTACTTTTTCTTCATTGATTCTTACAACAAACCTGAACCGCTGAGAGGGCCGCATGCGGTAGGCATTCAACATAACATTTGCATCACCTTGCGAACTATTTATTTTCGTTGGTAGCATCGTCCAGTCTTTGTCAATAAATAAGCGACTGGATAATGCACACAAGCACACTGCCTCTGGGCCTCCTGGTCGCTGGTGACTTCAGATTTTTTCCTAGACATTTGTATATTAACAAAACAAGCAATATTAAAGGTTCATCTTACGAAATAAATAAATTCAATAAAAATTGAGACACGTCTGCTATGAACCATATTTAATACTAGCGGACCGCCCCGGTTTCGCACGCGTAGCACTAAATAAAAAGATAATCGAGTTGAAAATCTATCCTATCTTTTAAGTTGAACAAAATTACACATTGTGACCAAATTTCATAAAGATCGGTTTAGTAGTTTCGGAGTTTATCTCGGACAAACATCATGACACGAGATTTAGATAGTCTATAGCACTCACGGATAATATACCTTTCTAATAGTAAAAGAATTTTCAAAATCGGTTCAGTAGAACCAGAGATTA
>JWHW01049688.1:3664-19178 GCA_000931545.1 Papilio glaucus | reverse complement strand
AACTGACTGTTGTCGGCGTTGTCGTCGGTGGTCATGAAGGGCGCGACGAGCTTGTCGAAGTACGCCAGCGTGGAGTCGCGCGGCTTCTTGTTGACGTCGGGCACCATCTTCAGCGCGGAGTAGTCGATGCGGAACTTGGACAGCAGCGAGGCCATGCTGCAAACGTACATCACACATTTAACTAGATCTAGAGCACTAAATCAATTCCTTCGTGTAGCATTAATTCTGCTCTTTCGGTCTCACAAAACATAGGAGTGAAGAAGACGAATCAATACTGGCGTCTTCTTCTGCCCATCCTATCCACTCCCGGCTCTGTCCTATAAAAAGTCTCAGAACTCTTACTATCTCGATTATTGCCAATTCCGCCTTTTGATTATGTTGTTTGGTTATAACCAAGTATTATTAATTTATCAGGTAATACTTGATATGGGTTGGTGTCTTACTTCCTCTCTTCAATCTCCAGCTCTGTGTTCTTGTTGGCGAGCGTGAAGACGCGCAGCGGGCACGAAGACCACGCGCGCCGCGTCGACAGAATGTACGGTAGGAGGAGCGTCAAACCTGCAATATTTTTTTATTACTTGCAAACGATATATCATTAACGGGCGAAAAGTGAAGACTGAATACGTCCCAATTGGGACGTGTTTTCTATAGCTTACGTCATGTGTTTATCTTTACGCTACAGTGACAAACATTTGCTGTCCTCTTTTTGAAGGGAAAACTTCTAGAGTCGAGTTAGACGATATTTTTAGGGGGAAATCTTATAGGTTCGCGTGAACAACACGCTCAACATGCATCAGCAACGTGTTTATTAAAATTTGGAACATTTGCGATGATTTTTCTTCATTTATTTTTCTTGTATTCAATTTTGTGTTTTATTGTCAAGACATAAGGGTTTATTTTGTCAATGATACATGTTTGAACTATTGTCGCGCCTTCCCAACTGATTTTTCACTTCCTGTCAGCAGTCGTATGTAACACCTGTGTTTTTTTCTTATTATTTTAATTACACGTCAATCAACAAAACTATGTAACTAGCTCGTTAGTGAGCGGGTGTGAACTCACCGCCGTCGTCGTACAGCCACCACACGTCTACGGTGCCGGCCTGTCGCTTGGTGAACTGCTCCACGGAGGTGAAGGAGGAAGCTCTCCGAGCAGCTCGCAGCGCTCTCTTCCAACTCTTACCGCTCTTACTAAATTTGTGAACGAAAACAAACATGTATCAAACCAATGTGTAGTTGAAATATTAAGATAACTGTTTGAAAAATTTGTCTTCAGTTCCTCTGGCGTTGGGGGCGTTCACTTATATAATAGGCGACCAGCTGCTCGTTTGCCCATGATATAAAAGAAAATCATAATCATGATACCAGCAAAACTTACGTTTCATTCTGTTCTTGCGCCGTCTCTCTGTTGGCAGAGGGGTCGCGGGAGACCCCTAGCGACACGTCCGACATACTGCTGCCTGCAAGTTGTACAATGAAAGGTTATCAAGCAACTCACTTAAAAAAGGCGATATCTGTATTTGACAAGACGGTAGTAATTTCACAGAAAAATACAATTTAAATATCTCTGTGTGTTTTGAAGTCACTGGACCAATGATGACGTGTTGTGTCTTGTCTCGAGGCTTGAGACTTTCTTTAGAAGGGGGCAAGATAGCAAACCACTCACCAGATGTTCCCTAGAGTCACCACCAGAGAGCTCACGCAACCACAAGAATTAGGGATGAACCTACCTTTTTGTAATTTTATATCCATAAGAACCTTTTTTGTATATAATTTATAAAATATGTTGTTTATATTACTACAACAAGAAATGAGCTGTTTTTTGGTCAACCAGTTATCCGCAGCCCGCAAACAAATAACGTGCGATAAAGAACTTCGTTCAAAGAAGCAAGGCATAAACAGTGGGTGTGACGGTAGACGAAACCTCATTCTTCAGACGAAGGAGGGAGACTTCTACTGCTCGACCGTACTCTGCAGGTCGTAACACTTGCACAATCGAGTCCGCACATGAAAGAAGCACGTTATTCTGTCGCATCTTCGTGTCATGTTATTTTGCACGTGTAGCCCTTGTTACTCTTGTATAAACAATAAATAAATTATATAATATAGTTTCAGCACATGAAAAAATTTATAGCTTAGTGACGGTTACAATGTTGCCAAAAACACACAATGTATGAATTTCGTATGGATGTATGTCTCACCTTGCGAATGCGTGTTGAGGCTCTCGGTAGACTTGGAGTCCTTGTAGCTGTCGCCCATGGACCCTGCGATGACACAACCGCCAACCAACGGGGGTGAACAGAAAGCGAATTGTTAGCGAAATGATTTTAAAGCACAAAGCTATGTTTAGACATGTGTACAGACATGTTTGTACGATGAAAATACTACTTGTAAATATTTACTAGTATATACAAAATAAACATAGTATGTAGATTTGTAGGTTTATATGTACTTGTAGACTGCATGTGTATGGAGGTTTTATGAATGAATGTAAATCGTAAATGAATACAAATTATTATATGTACAAACTACACATCAATTTGATAGGTTTACATTTGAAACTGATTTCTAAAACTCTGAATTTAAAGTTATTAAGGATAGCAACACCTTTGAGTATATAAGTAAATTTACGTAACTGAAATTTACTTATTGTGTTTACATTCTTATATGTATACAAATATTTATTCGGTCACTTTATATGCGAATGGATTATATATGTTATTATGTGTTTACACGTCATATTACATATTTAAACTTCGACTATTTACAAAACAATTGTTTTTGGTTATTTAATGTAACTTCTAGTTAACACAAACATACAAACATATATATTATCTATACCTACATAAAAGATCGTAAATTTCATGAGCTATACAAAAAACTGTACCAGTAAATTAGCATAAATGAGTAATGAGGAGCCAGCATACATTAAACACCAACACCCAAATTTTAAATTGGCTTTTTAATGAATATAATATAAAATATTGACAGAAAGCACATTAATACTTCTATCGAACTAGTTGTAGTATGTTCTTTGTCTCTATCAGTGTTGATGTCTGTCACATGTGGTGATGAAGGAGTTCTATGACGCTCTCCATCTTAGGCAACGTACCCATATTACAGCACCAACTCAGGTCTTCGAAATACCACATTTGGTTATCTAGGGGTTTAGGCATTCGTCTTGCAGTTTCTTCTTCCTCTAGAGAAATCTCACACTTTTCGATCTACACCTAAATATGGCATGCACTGTTCAGCGCTTTGAACGTCGTATAAAAAAGACGAATATGAGTCTTTTTGCAAAATATGATTTAAAACCATATTAATGAATGAAAACTAGAGGATGGGGGAGGGATCTTAGTGTATACTACGGGCTTTCACTAAAGGGGGCAAGGAGGGTAAAAAAATGGGTCACATAGTATGGGTAAGTTCCTTACCATCTCACTATACACTATAGCGAGATAGATACAGATTTATAGGAAACAGAGTTAGCTCTCTCTAATTATCTCAATCTCTTTGTCTTCTCTATGAACTCACGTGAGAAGGCGGCGGCGTCGTTGAGGCTGAGGTCCTTGAGGCAGGTGCGCAGGTCCTGCTCGAGCGCATCGCCGCTGTACAGACCTCCCTCCACGCGAAGTAGGGCCAGTGCCATATGCACGTCCAGGGCTTTGCTAGATCGATATGCAAGAATTAAATATAGCGAAAACACATTACAGAGCTTGGGTACCCCCACATCCGGAAATATAGTCCCGAGGGAGCCCTCGAGCTTAGTTAGTAAACGAGATTTAGGATAAACGCCCTCTACACTCTGCCACCTCAAACCAGGTGACACTGTACACTTTTCCAGGTATACAGTGACAAGAGTCACAAGAAAAAACACAACATTGGTAATTGTTAACAGCCGCAGCTGTTTCACGAATATCCCATGCAACTAGACTAAATCACTACATCAAAGACATACCCGGGTCATACTTGGTCACTACAAGTTTGACCCGGATATGTGTTCGAACTGCGGTAGAAACAATAACGGCCTTAGTGACGACAGGGGTGAAGTACAAATATTTTATGTGTCCTAGTTTTGTTTGATGTCAGCCGGTCCCCCTCCCATTTTTTACCTCCATCCTCTGCCATATATGATGGATAGCAACGCATCTGTATGCTGCTTGGTGCTATGGGTAGCTGTTACTTAATATCATGGGAGCCGCTGGCTATTTGCCTCTCTTTTCGATAAGAGATTCAGATAATTTAATCCTATACAGACAAATTACGATGTGTCTGTTTGTACAATAAACTATATAAAGACTACTTGTGTAGTTAGCACTATACTGACTGCATGACCTCCACGTAGTCTACGATCTCAGCTCGGTCGCAGCTCTGCCAGTCCTCCTTGAAGCCCATCATCAAGATGTTCGGCTTCAGCTTGCCCACGCCGCTCGCCTGGTTAACATTACATAGGTTTTTTTATGGAATTAACTGACAAACAAGCAAACGGGGCATCTGATGTTAAGTGATCGCTACCCATGAGCATCAACAAGCTAATGAGTCGCAGGTGCGTTGCCTACCTTTAGTGGACAGAGAAGGGGATAGACAGGAAAAAGGATATTTCCCTTTCCTATCCATTCCCCGATCCATCAAATCCATTTCCGTTTCCATCCTGTCCTTATTACAAAAGGATGGGAAGGGGAAGAGGACTAAAATTAGGCCTCCGACACCTCACTCGTCTTACGAAACGCAGAGTACTTCTACTCCACGCTTGTCTTCTGTGAGGTCGAAGTATTGCACCGGTCGAGTCGATCCGTTCGTGCAACAGATGTTGTTGCGGGCTCTACCCCTGTTGAAATCTAACCACATTTACATATCAACGTCTAGTCCAGGATCTGTCTAGTCTGATAACTATAATCTTAGCTCTTAGGTAATACGTAAATGATTTTAGTTCAATATTAGGAACGACTCCAACTAGTGAGGTAGGCTAATTCAGGTAGAGCCTCCATCACTCTATCCATTAAAGTTAGGCAATGCATCTGCGACTTATTTGCTTGTTACAGATCCCTATGGGTAGTGTTCACTTAACATTTCACTCGACAAAAAAGCCCCACTACTGGACGACCAAGGAAGGGATATGGATCCCTCCGTTTCACCTGTAGTTACATTCCTTCTCAGTGTTTCCGATTTGTTATTTGATGAAATGATCATACAAGTATGCACTGACCTGTATGAGGGCGCTAGCTCCGTCCTTGAAGGAGACATCGTCGACGACGCTGTAGAAGGCTTTCACCTTTCGCTTCAGGAACCAGTGGTAGGCTCTGTTGGTGAGAGCCTCCCGTGTGCGATGACTTATCTGACCCTAAATACAAAACCAAGACAAGATTTATAATCGATTTTGTTCTTAAATGTTCGCACAAAGCACCCTGTGCTCGAATAGCATTCTTCCAGTTTGACGTGTTTTTGTACCTACATACATTCAATAAGATTTGCTTCATGTTAGGTTCCTATTTCTTGTTCTTATACTTTGAATGTGTTCATGTTTTCTATATATGTTTAGGTGTTAGAAGTGTATCTGGCACATACCTGACTGATGTGGCCGCAGAGCATGAGCGACAGGCCCTTGGTGAGGAGGTACGCGAAGTCGCACAGCACCGGCCGCTCGCCGGGGAATCCCGTAAGTACTAAAATCTGCGGCCTGAGTACGACATATTTAAACTTATTTTCAGTACGGTATACAAATAATGCGTTTCACCAGATGTAGCTGTTGAAAAAACTGCTGCAGGAGAGGGACTTGACGGTGAATGGGATGAGGAAAGGGAAATAACCATTTTCTGTTATCCTCTGTCCATTAAAGGTAGGCAACGCATGGATCATATACCACAACCACTCTCTCTCTTTCACTCTTTGTGTTTTTTTTCTGAGCTCTTTGTTGCGTGTGGTACACAAAAATAGCATAGCAGCAACTGCTATAATTGCAACTGTAGAAATACATTTGAATAACCAATCAAATACCACGCCATCTTTCAGTCTTTCTTTCCCCTTCTCTGTTTTTTTGTATTTTATACGAACAAATACCATATGACAGGACATGTAACACCATCAGCTTGGTACCGCATGTAACATAGGACATGTTATTCCCCAATTTTCTTGTGATGCTGAATGAATGCTATAGACATGTTCCTTGTATTTCTATGTTAGCTAAATATACATGTGTCGCCATCTAGCTTGTGATGAAGGTATTAATGTTTAATCACAGCACAGCGCTGGTGTCTCTTTTTGGTCCTGCGCAGTGGTGGTGCTGAAATTTCCGCCGTATCTGCACTCTTCTCTCAAAAGTTAACAATATTCTGCGAATACTGGGGTGATGATGAGGCCAGGTTGTTACTGTTCCCTCTTACCTGTAGTTCTTGACGTGCTCGGTGACCCTGTTGAGCTGTTGCACTCCGGACAGCGCCGTCTTGTATGTCTGCGCCTGTGTTGTTGATCCCCAGTTCACGTCTAAACAACAACGAATTGAATTACTAACTTTTTATAAAAATTATCTTACATAAGTTAAAATCTTCAGTCGAAATAACAATAATAATACCTAAGACATTACTCACACACGGCCATCTGAGCCCAAACTAAGCAGAGCCCATACTTGCGAGTACATACCAGGCTTCCTGTGCGACACGAGCAGATAAAGGGTAAGCAGGAAGGCGAAGGTGAGCAGAGCGGTGGCCCACGACACCACGAACATGATGACGACGCAGAGCACCGCGCCCGCCAGCGACAGCCACTTGTTGTACAGCTGTTAAACGTATGGTTAAGAGTAAAAACATAGTAATATTTTTACTTAACTGACATATAAATTATACTAGTTAGCACAGCATATACGCCTATAAAGTTTTTGTCAACAATCATCACTATGTTTTATCCAAATATTATTTACAGACTTCAAATTGAAGTTGAAGACAGACAGACGCGAGGGGATTTTTTTTTGTAATTTATATTTCTAATTGTATATCTGTTTAAAACAAATTTAAAAACTCACCCTGAAAGTTGGCCTCCATCCCACCGGCTTGGCGAGGCTGGCGTGGAACGTGGAGAAGTTGATGAGGGCGTACGCCGCCAGGAAGAAGTTGGAGATGAGCGGCGCGATCTGATTCAAGCCGCCTGGATAAAGGAACGCGTTGTTTCATACATTTATATTTCAAAAGTAATGGAGCAAAAGAGTCAAACAGAAGGTGAAGTAAGAAAAGGAAGTAGAAGGAGAAGAAAAATAAGAGAAGAAGAAAAAGCGATGGAGAAACAGAGAGATATAAGTAAAGTGAGCTCACCCATCAGAATAAAGGCGACGGCGATCACGAATGTTAGCACGTAGCCGCGCACCGGCTCGTTGTTGCTGCCGTAGCCCTTGGCGAAGAACTCCAGGTAAGGGTACAGCTTGTCTTGACACAAGGCCTGGCGATCGAATACATAGATATGAATAAAAACAACAAGGCAACAAGAATGCAGGCGGAGTTGTGAGGGTGACTCATGACCGCGTCACATACATCACATAACTCACGTCATTGAGCACGCGTAGATTACTCCAAGCATAAAGAAACCTTTTGGATAGCTAAAAGCACCTCTAAGTTTCCAGAAAATCACATATACATAATAAACTCGTATCAAGCACAGTCCAATTTGTTCCCAACTTCATTCTAATAACAAAATCTTGGATTAAAAAGTACTATAAGCATACAAATAGATATGGGTGAGACATGGTATGTGACCTGGAAAACTTTAGGCGCGGAGACGAGCGAGGCGAGGGCCGAGGACAGCGTGGCGGCGAAGCAGCCGCCGTAGATCAGCGGACCCCACGCGGACACCAACCGGATCACCTGCACATACAAACAGTACCTCGTAATGCAATGAAGCTTGTGTATTTAATCAACTAAAAACTATTATTTGTTTCTTCTAGTGTAAGAGGTCGAACGAGACCCAGTCATATCAATCGCATGTCGTGATATCTATCCGCATGCTTTCTGATGAAGCTACTACAGCCTTAAGGCTGTGGTGGCTTTGGCTAAGAAGAATGAATGGGAATGGGTTAGCCCCTTCCCATTCATTCTTCTTCTTTCTCTTATCTACTCTTCTCTTCTTCTGTAATTCTTCTTATTGCTGTTGACGTTTATGGGTAGCGGTAATCGCTACAAATCGTTTGAACCGTTAGCTCCTTTCCTTTATGTTTAATATCTTTGTTGACGACAATGAATTTCGTCTCTTGGAAGTATGCAAAGATATACAAATCTTCCAATTGGAAGGAAACTTAGTTGGAAATTTTTGCTCGATTGACAGGAGTATGTATACTATACAAATGAACTACATACATCGTTACTATTATGCAGGCCGTAGGGACAGGTTCTGTTGTGCGCGCAGTCTGTGAGCGCGGCGAGGTCTCCCGACGCGTCCCTCAGGACCGACCAGCCGGCGATGAGCGCAATCATCAGGTACGACAGCGTGGTCAGCAGGATGGCAAGGAGCGTGCCTTTCGGGATCGATTTCTGTGGGTCCTGTTTTAAACAAATTTATTACTTCTTCTATTTAAGCATCTTCAAGGGAAGGTTCAGCCGCCTGTCACATAGCTTGGATAGTTGAATCTTCTGAAATTCATTAATTCTTTTATACCTAAATCTCTCCAGGAATGTTGAAATACTCACAATACTACTCTCACCGGTCAAGGAGTGGAAAAAGTCCGCTTATGTCCTAACTACATATAGTGTGCGCATTCGTTTGTAATATACTATTCAACATAGTATATGACGTGTCTTATACGTTACTCCTTAAGTATCCAAATATAACATATAGAGGATATAAGACTAAACAAGTGAAGGCAATTGTAATTTGGATACATAAGCTCCTTGCCATCAACTTCAGCAGTTACCAAGCTTTATAAAAAAAAACAATAGGTTTGAACCTTCAGATCACCGGAGATGTTAGCCCCGGCCAGTATCCCCGTGGCCGCGGGGAAGAAGATGGAGAACACAGAGAAGAAGTTGTGCTGCACGCCCTCGAAGTAACGATAGTCAGACGCTAAATTGCTTTCCAGCACCGACACTGCGAATAACAAAAACAAATTCTCACAAACAGAAACATTCATCAATATGCCTTTATAAAGATAAATTAGCATATATTCATGGATGGGTTATTGTCACTTGTAGATCTATACAAAGTTCCTATCTTGTGAGGTATCGAAATCTTTTAAAAAGGCAAAAAATAAACTAAAAAGAAAAGAGTTTGTCAGAGTCATAGGTTCGAATCCCAGGACGATTAGATTAACACCTACTAGTTAAGAATGAATACAAAACACATTGTTTGGTGTTAAAAGTAGTCTTCGACGACGATCTGATAAATATGATCAACTTACTGTTGTAACCAACAAAGCCCTGCGCTACTTCGTATTCAGTCTTCGGACCAATAATCGAGCCAATACAGAAGTCAGCGATGGCCGCCAGGAGTATGACGAGTAGAACTATCTGAGCCTTGGCCTCCCACTCCATGCCCACCATCACTATGCCGGTCAGCAGGACTATGGTGATGCAGCCATATATCGCTTGATCCTGGAAACAACAAAATATTGCGTTTATTTAACACTAACTGCAATTATATTACCGTAACACATCATCATCGACTCGATCGGTCGATTGGGTCGACACAGTATGGCCGTAGCACAGTTAAATTGATATAACTTATTTATTTATAAACCGATTGAGATAAAACAAACACTAAATGTAAAGTGAAGCTTAACTAGAGCCTAGAATGTATTTTACATTAGTGAAAACCGTACCCAAATCGTTTAAGCCGTTTCTGAGATTAGCGGTAACAAACGCACAGACAAACAGACATAAAGACAAACAGAAAAAAATCTAATAATCATTGTTTTGGGTTCTATTGCGTTTGTGAAGGCCCCTAATAATAGTTTTTCTCAAATATCTTCCATGTATTATATGTATAGATATTCAGTTTAATTTCAATGAGTAAACTGAGACATTATCAAGTTGATATTTAATTCACACAACCTCCTCTTTTTTCCCTACTGAAATATTAACAACGGATTAACAATTCTTGGTCTTTGAGGATATTTGTAGTTCAGAGGTCACTTAACTTGAACGAACGATTCACTCGTTTGGTTATTTGCATCCATCGGAATATTGGCACGATATAACAGAGACATCGAGCGGTTGATAGGCGAACCAAATAATGGAGAAACCAAAACCAGATTCCAGTGGATTGCCACTTACTGAGGATGGAAGACGATCATAGCGTTAAGAAAACGACCTACGTATCACTGGAAGGACGCTAGAAGGACTACGTGAGCTCCAAGCCCTCGACAAACAGGAGGCGGAGCGAACAAGGCCGCATTGGCGCTCTCAGCAGAAGCTACAACTTACTTTAGATTGCTGTGCCGACGGAGTAAGTAAAGGCAAGATGTATCGCGTTACATTACGTTCATTGGTACAGCAAAGAGGTTAAACAAAATTGTCAGCATCACCATTTCCGTCCAATTATAAAGTTGGTACATTCAAAAAGTGCTATTATCACTAAACCAAAGCGTACTATATTTTAATCGTCCCTTAATTCAGTATGAACAGCGATCAAGCAAATAACTCACCCAACTCTTGCTGACCATGTAAGCGGACTCCGGTATGAGCGTGATCAGCGACTCGCCAAAGCCCACCACGTACATGGCGCAGGCGACCGCGTTGGCCATCGCGAAGATGAGGCCGATAGAGCCGCCGAACTCCGGCCCCAGGGACCGCGAGATCATGTAGTACGTGCCACCTGAAACCACAAACAACTAAATTGGTCTACAACTAAATACAACTACTAAAACTGTCTACAACTAAATACAACTACTAAAACTGTCTACAACTAAATACAACTACTAAAACTGTCTACAACTAAATACAAGTACTAAAACTGTCTACAACTAAATACAACTACTAAAACTGTCTACTGAAGGAGACAAACAAACGAATCATGCTGACGCTAGGTGACCACCACTACCCAGACACTGTTAAAAGGAGATCAGTTGCCATGACGACAGCAAGACAAGAAAAAGAACTGAGATAGGAAGATGGTGATCGTGCATCAAACTCGTTATATTAAATTCGTCTAATATAAGGAGAAAAGATATGTTTGTTTGAAATCGGATTTTAACAATTCTTTAACTGTTAGAAAACTGCATAATACAAAAGTACAAAAGGTTATAAATTTTATTATTACCGTAGGATACCGAAATTAGCCTCGTAGGCTATATAACATATTCTTAAATGAATCACAGCTCCGTGCTCCGAACGTTGCATGATGCATCCCCAGTTATAATAGAAACCACCGACCGTGGTCCGTATCATGAAGTATCTTACCTCCTTTAATAACGCCGTTGGTGCTGATCGCGGACATGGACAGCGCCGTGATGGTGGTGACGACCGATGTGGTCATAATCAGGAGCATCGCTTGAACTAAGGAGGTAAAGTATGTTTGATTAATTCAATAAGTCGCTTAATAATGGATTCTCTCTCTGATGATCTCTGCCTACCCCTCTGGGTTACGGGCGTGAGCGCATATTTAATTATTTTTATTTTATAATGGATTCCATTTAATGTGCCTTTCCCTTAGCGAGTATGTAACGGAATCTTTTATTTTCATTTTCACTAACTCGTGGACGTCCGATTTACTTGAAAATTGCCACTCATATTGCGAACCTTTGATGATACATTTTCAATTATAATTGTCTTTGTCCTGACTGGAATCATCAGGATAAAAACAATTTCATTTAAGATTGATGAAAACGCCATCTAGTTGTAAAAATGAAAACAACAGTACTTTTATCGAGAACTGACAGTTTTTGAGACTATTTTTCTAAGGATGCCAAAATCCTAATGTGTTGCCTACCTTTAATAAATAGAGGATAAGATACACAAAAAAATGTATTTCAATCTTCTCTCATCCTCAAATCCACTTACCCTACCCGTCCTTTCCTTATAAGAAAATGATGCTAAGGGGGAAAGGACTACAACTAGGACTTCAGCGCCTCACTCATCAGTCGTAACCACAATACTTCTACTTGACGCCTGTCTTCTGTGAGGTCGTGATATGTCACCATTCAAGCCTGCCGATACTTGCAACATCAGTAACCTTTAAATGTATTTTCTAGACTGTAATACTCACTGATTCCAGCTTGACCGACGACCCACGACAGCCGCAAAAACAGCATGACGCCCCATATGTTGAGCAGACATCGCATCAGCACGCCCTTTATCCAGCCAAACTTGATGTTGGGAGTGGGCAGCGCCGGACTGTCCATATCCTTCTCCAGGGTCTGGCCTGGCTGGAAGCACATGGACTTTATTAATACATATCCTAAGTTATAAGCTTGCGATGATATGAGTCTTTCGTACGAAAGTATGGGCCGGCTCGACCGGTGAAATGCCACGACCTCACAGAAGACAGGCGTGAAGCAGAAGTATTCTGCGTTTCTCATAAGGATAGGATGGGAACGGGAAGAGGATTGGACG
Source organism: Papilio glaucus (assembly GCA_000931545.1). Taxonomy (NCBI): domain Eukaryota; kingdom Metazoa; phylum Arthropoda; class Insecta; order Lepidoptera; family Papilionidae; genus Papilio; species Papilio glaucus. Next base: position 6,655 of record JWHW01049688.1, on the reverse strand, counting down.
AGGACGACGAGGTGGTTAACGGAGAAAAGGAAATATCCTTTTTCCTGTCTATGCCCTTCTCTGTCCATTAAAGGTAAGCAACGCATCTGCATCTGCTTGTTGTGGATGTCTATGGGTAGCGCTCACTTAACAGGTGATGCTTGCTCGTTCGCCAACCTCTTCCACAAAAAAATAATAATTAGAGACTGGTATCAACTGTAATAGAATAAAATAGTGTGGCAATTCATACCACTGCCCGTCTACCGCTTTATGTTGGTTCGGCATAAGATGTTTTCTAATTCCACATGGATCCTCATAGCATGCTCGAACCTCTTGCTCCTTAACTTTTCCACTATCCTTGCTACTTTCAGGCTTTCCCTAATACACTCATTTCGTACCTTATATATTCGTGTTACTCCATCCATCTCAACATTCTCATTTCTGGCACTCGTTCATCCATTTCTTTAACACTTAGATCCATACATTGGGACAGGTCTTACGATGCTTTTGTAAATTTTCCCATTTGTTTTAAAGGGCTCATGGTTGAATTGAAGACAGCTATACAACTACATGAATAGAAACAAGCACTCAAGTCTGTACCATAAAGTTATAGGCAGAGATTAAGAATTTCCACTAGGCATGGTTGTCCAATGTTCTCATATTATGTTAGTATCATACTAGTGCGATAGATGGCGCATCGTTTGTTATATAAGGCGGTGTAAAGATTCGCGAAGGTTGATAGACCTCGCTCAGTTATTTAAATAAATTCGTTCGCTACTGTATATACAACAGTGTTTTATTTTACCAACTCCATTGAACAGGAGACGTTTTTGAGACTGCCTTACAATGGTCCTGGCTCACTTCTTTTGTATACATGCTTGTCGATTAAGGGCCATTATGAGTGGGCTACTCAAAATAAATATAACATTTAAATCTGAATTTTAGTCTGAGTCCTTGTAGCACAATTATTGCCTGGAATTCCTTTAGAATGGGATACCAAATGCGAAATATCACATCACATGATATATGTGCAATTTTTAAAATTTAGTCGGAATAAATGTTAGCTAGACCACTCAACGTAGATGTACGCATCCCAATACAATAACATTGTGACCTTAAATACAACAGGAAGAGACAAAGTGATAATAAAACTGATTACGAATCAATATATCTTATCTAACCGGATTTTGATTGGCTTCCAAAGCTTTTAACTTAATTAAACGCACGCCATTGAGCTCAAGGTCATAGACCTACGCTAGAACATTTACCACGTGTTAGACCGTTTGCTGTTTAAGATAAAGCGACTTAACGAGTTGGATCGCACTATGGTTTATCACCATTAACTGCCCACCCAAAACTAATGGAACGAACGCTTGGGCCTACTTGAGATTCTATAAAAGGCAACAACCTTTCATATGTTTAAACATACTGGACACCAATCGGACCCAACAAAAAGCATTTATAATTTCAACTGCAATTTAGAACCTCTAACTAGGCTATGACGTCACTGTGATATTAATGTTGAAAACAAAAAAAAATAAGAACGCATCCATCGTAAATAGATCCTAGACATTAGTCATACAGCTAGTCATACGGGTCGCCGCCCACATCCATAGCACAACCCTTGACCTTACAGTTGATTACCAGGGACAATATGTTAAGACATTGCGCAATGCAATTAGTGACCATATATAAATTTTTCATAGGACACGAGCTAGATGGTGGGATTAACAAATGAATAAAGAACTTTTGTTAGCAACAATTAGACATAATTTTCGTGTAATATTTTGAAACGTGTATACCTCACTAAGATATAGACTTTAGAGATGTCAATCCTTAATTTCCTTTCTTTTATCATTTTATGGAAGAAGATGGCAAACGACCAAGCGTTTCACCTGATGTAAGTGACTGCTACCCATAGACATTCGCAATTTACAAGCAAATAAGTTCTAGTTGTGTTGTTTATCTTTAATGGAGAGAGGAGAGGATACAGGTAAACGAAATTGTCTTCTCTTATTCAATCCTCTGCCCCTTCCCATCCCATTCTTTGTAGCAAACGATAGGAAGGGGAAGAGAACAAACACCGGATCTCCAGCACCTCACTCATCAGACGAAACGCAGAAGTATAAACTACTCCTACTAAACGCCTGTCTTTTGTTAGGTCGTGGTATTTCACCGCCCATTCGTGCAACAGATGTTGTTGCGGGCTTTACCGCTGTTGATTCATTTGACTACCTTCTCTCTTCCTCTTCTGAACCTATTATCAAGTAATCATCCGTGTAAGGTTACTGTATTTGCTACGGCGTAGAAAAATAGAATGACGTAGTTACAAAGGAGCAATTAGTTAATTACGAGGGCCCAATTATCCACAATTGTGAGTTACCTGTCGCAACTGCGTCATAGCACAAACAAACAACCTACCTACCCTAATTCTTATTAGATACTTGAGTTACTATCTACTTTTATATCTCACGAAACTGACTTACAGACTGATTTATCAACGGACAGGCTAAAAGCCCAGAGATTTGAAATTTTGTACAGAGATTTGTTATTATGTGATTTTTCTGAATCCATCCCCTAAAGGTCTAAAGGAGGGGATGAAAGTTTGTTTGGAGAAGCGAAGCCGGAGCAGGTGGCTAGTGTAGTATACATTGGCAATTAAACCACGGACCTTAAGTTCCATTCCAAACTTAGATGTTATATTTGTAAGACATATTTTTAAAGATATAAAAAATACATTTTTTATATCTTTAAACAGCCCTGTCACATTTGAGACCGAATAGGTACAGTGAAAAGCAATGAGTCGAACATGGAATGGTGAAAGACTTTGGGCTTACTTAAAAGACTTACTAAAAAGGTTCCCATCAAAAGCATCAAATGTAAAAAATGCAAAATCTTGCAACGAACTTGCCGTTACCAATTGTGAGATCCAACAATTTTGTTATAAATTGTTATCTAATCAATTACCTATCAACATTTATAATGACTACATCAACAGTAGACCTCTTTATT
>JWHW01049677.1:95877-108017 GCA_000931545.1 Papilio glaucus | reverse complement strand
TTTAGCTTAAAACAAACATTGTTTATTTACCAACCTTAATTACATAATTTCCATACCCTACAAAAAAATGAAGGAAACATTAAAATTTGTATATTTAATTACTTTATTAGTCAAATTTATTCAAAATGCATTCAACGAAAACTTTGATATTTTTTAATACAAAAATATTTCTTTGGGATTAGTTTTAATATATGGCGTATGTAAACAACTATTGCAAACATTTATGTATGCAAATATATGCCATTAACCTAATGATCCAATAATCTAGCAAAGGCCCGCCCGCAACAATATCTGTTGTACTGCAGGGCCGGCTCGACCGGTGAAATACCACGACCAAACAGAAGACGGGCGAGAAGTAGGAGTATTCAGCATTTCGTCTGATGAGTGAGGTGCAGGGGAACCAATTTCAGTCCTCTTACCTTTCCCATCCTTTCCTATTAAGGATAGGATGAGAACAGGAAGAGGATCAATCTTTTGAATCTCTAGCCGTAGATGCCTCTTCTAGGCAAACAGAGAAAAGTCAGTCATAAAAAAATCCTTACGATATTATTAAGAAAAACGCCATCTAGTTAAAAATTTAAAAACAATTTACTTAACAACAGCTTTGCGTCTTTGTAATTTTCTTATAATTATTATTTATTAAATTATTATAATATCACCAAACTCGGCAACCAAAATATTGTTAATACGCACAATCACATATACGCGACAATCAAAATGACGGAGCAAACCTTTCATGATATTGAGAATGAAAAAATCTTTACCCTAAACTGTAGATTAACAAACAAAATATATCAATATTATAATTTTTTTGTTATTAGTTCAAACACACAAGATAATTCAATTATATTTTATACTATAGGTCTGTTATACTCACCCGTCAAACGTCAGTGACAGCATCATTCACACATGGCGAATGGTGTAATTAAATTAATAAGAAAAAGGAGGATAACTAGTGTTTGTGATTTAAGCGCGAATGTAAACAAACACATGATGTAAGCTAAAGTAAAAGCGTCCCCATCGGGACGCTTTCTATATCGCTTTCTTCACATTTTTTACTATAATATCAATCAGATAATTATTAAGAATAATCAAATGAATAATAATTATTTTCCAGGGGACGATAAAAATGAACGCAAACCAACAGTCCTTTGTTTATATTCATAAAAATATTAAAAATTAAAATATTCGAAACATAAAGTGCCGAATTACCTTGACAGAAAGATTCTATCAAGGCAAGTGGCAAATAATAATCGCGAGGCGGTCAGCGAACTTGTTATACGACCGAGCCCTCAAAGCTATTTTAATCCAGTCATAATGTCGCATCTGTGACAAATTATTATGAAAAAATTGTTTAGTAATCAAATTAACAATTGTTAAACCATTAAGAAACCATTGCGATACGATTGTGTTACAATGGCATGACATATCAATGGCTTGGTCCTGTATTATGGCGTGGTCCTGTGTTGCCGTAGCACTGGAAAAGTGCGAGGGGAGTGCCAGCTCCCTACGGTCGCACGCAAATTCAGTGCAGGAGGCACTGGTGCGTTCCACTAATGGTATATAAATAATACCTGCTTTTTTACTTCTTTTATTTCGGTGACATTTCAACACACAATCAATAAGTCTTTTCACAGGACATAGATAATTTAAAGTTTATAAAAAAGAGAGCAGAATCCTCTTTTTTACTGATGACTTCTTATTGTCCTGAGAAGGAACAAACTAGAAACATTTAATCCGGGTTAAAATTACCAAGAACGTTTATCTCTAGCGACGTACTCAGCTCATCAAAGCCTTGACGCGGTTCTATTATGGGATTAAGTCACTGTTCAACTAAGTGCGCGTTTTTAACACATCAAATTTTTTGTCAACACGTGTTATAAAGACGTATTTTACTTGTATGACTTGTCAATCTATTGATAGATCCTTTTTTATAATTACTATAATATAGTTTTGAAATTAAACGGAAAATACCAAGATCAAAATTAGAAAAAGGCGTTTGTGTAAATAAACAATAACCAACTAATTGCACAAAAAACGCTTACGTTTTGCGCAGAATTGTTTTTTTTTCTTCTGAAGTTAATAACATATAACTGTTATTACGTGGTCGATAATTATGTTGACGAATTTTGTACTAATTGTCGGGCAGTGTACACGCCTTTGTACAGTCGTGTGGACAAATATCGAGTACCCTTTTAAGATTAACGTCAACTACATACATTTAGTAGTGGATAAGTTATTAAATGACTTAAAAACATTTTCTAAAAATATAGAAATCGGCCGAGCCGTTTCGGAGTCTGTAGGGAACATACATACATAAATCGCCTTTTATATACATTGATAAATAGATAATAAGCCCTCGCTCACTCAACCTAGAGGTGTAGGCAGACATTATGGATTTCCATTTAGCACGGTTCTGAGACACCTCTTGCTTTTTCTACAGCCGTACATCCCACATACATACAAGTCGATTCTGGGTTTCCTTTTTATCTGCTCTGTATAAATGCGTCTGGAACGTAGGTAGGGGGGATGGGGGCTGCTACCCAGGGTGGCGTCTCGCGTTTGCAAAGAACATGTGCATCGTCACTCTTTCTACATTATACTATTTCAACATTTCTCGTGGTAATGTTTTAACGGATTCTTAGGAATTGTTATTAGACGGAAAATTTTTTTGATAGACTATGAATAAATATGTATATGAACATTTACATATGTGTTCGTTCATAGCCTAAACAGCTTAACAGATTCTAAAGAGTAGGCCTGACTCCATTCGTTTTCTTTGCTTAAGGCAGTATAGTCGGTTTTTTTTTAATTAATTGCTGGTCGGATCTACAAGAAGTCAAGCTTCACATTTTCGGTCTTCCGATGCATAAATTACTAACTACATGTATATATTTGTATACAGTTTAGTTATGGTATTTTCAACTTAATGTACAGTGTAATAATTCAAAGTCATCGCAACATCATGAAGCGTTTATTTTTCCGTTCATTGTTTTAGATTCCGCAATCTGTACTTCATTGGCTGTGCCTATACATAATAGTTCCGAACACCAATAAAAAAAAACGTGCACGCAAACATTTGTCATCTCGTACGACGTTATTTAATATACCTTATTTCGCCTTGGCCTACGAATTCCGTTGAAGGGTAGCTCCATCAAATTAAGAGTTTTAATTTGTCTATTATTCTTTTATTACTTATGGGATAATGGATGAATAAAAATGAAAATATCAATTTTTCCATCTCCTCCTATGTCCATGGTAGGCAACGGATTACTTGACGCGTGTGTCTATGGGTAGCGGTCACTTCCTATCAGGTGAACCGCTAGATCGTTTGCCCATTGACCATCTTCCATAAAAAAAGACTTTACATGGCTACCAAATATTGATATAGATTTGAATGTAAGTGAGTGAAAGTGCATTGACTTCGACCCTTGCATACCAAAATAAGGCAATTTTAAGTTCCCCAAACCTTAGGACATGCATTCAATGCATGGAAATGAAAGAGGCGAGTAGGACCTTGTTAAAAAGAAATCCATGATCTCTGGCGACCCGTCTGGGGTCACGGGCGTGACTGTATTTATTTATTGTTTAACATTCTCAGTAACTCAAAATTTTGATTAACAATTTCATTGATTTAAGCATCTTCTAGAATGTTCTAGAAGCTTCTCTTTAGTTAGTAGTACTTATCTATATAATAATGTATCTTATTCTCAGGTGTCACGAGGAAACCATTCAACCGATCTTATTTTTATTTTGGATACCTACTGCATGTGTTAGTGCAATTTTTTTTAGCTCAACTCTATTAACCCCTTTTGCGATACTATAGATCATCCTCATTCAGGCTAATCTCTTTTTTCTTAGAAAAATACGTAATACCCATATTAAAGAAAAGCATAACTGAAAGTTTAAGATCCCATACGCATTATTCGTTTAGACAAAACGCTGTCAGCCGTCTGGTGAGCTGCAGTTCAAAAATTTTTTCATTTCATGCTGTTGCCGGACGACCGCCCCGATCGCTCGTAGCGATGCGGTCCCCCGGCGGTCAATCGTGCGGTTGCTACGCGGATCACGATAGTTTACGGATGCTAGCTATCTGTCGGTAGCTAGCATCCGCAAACTGCGCTGTCGCGCTTGGCCGCAGCCCGGTCAGCAGCAATGGCAACCGCACCCTGCGGCCAGCCGGACGGTTGAGCGGGATAGTGCAGCAGATTGACTAATCTGTCTGAAAACGAAAACAAATACTACGCGTTTATTGAGATTCGTAAATATCACGAACACGTCATCTTAGGATAAGGCCAATGAATCATATCGCAACCGATCGACGTACTTGAAAACTTGGTTAAAAACCTATTGTACGTATAAATTTATAATTATATAATTTTTTCCAATCAAGTTTTCCTTGTACCACTTTACATGCGCGTTGACGTCGAAACACGTCCATGAATGTTTGAAAACTACGTAAATTTAATTTATAATTTTGCTTGTGCTTTTTTTAAGTTAACAATGAAAAACATATTGAACGAATATAATGAAAAATATTCTTTATCAGTTACAGGGCAGGCAGGGGCCACAAGTTGGCAAAGTATAGTAAATGCGGACGTCACTTGTGATATCAACCCTAAAAGCTTAATGTACGTAGAAATAATCATAAGCATTGTCTACGCCAGACCTACTGCATAATGACAGGTGCGGGGAGCGTGGGGAGCGCGCGGAGCGGGGCAAAAGATTGAACGAGACCGGCCACCGAACGCCGCACGAAAATAACTCTCGACCAACGCTCGCCGTTACTTTAAATTTAAACGTCTTATAATATAAAAATAATTGTGGAAGCATTCATTAAACAATTATAATGAAAAGTTTGTTTTTATAAACAAGCATACCCCATAGAAAAGAAGGAAAAATCAGCGTGCTATTAAAATACTATTTAATCCCCACATTTATTGAGAATATTTAATATTTTCTATCTATAATACATAACATGTTATTCAAGGACTAATTTACAAAACAAACACGGGCCGCAAATAGAACATCCGATGGCCGCATGTGCCCCGCGGGCAGCGTATTGCCAACCGTTGAATTGACCCTACAAGACAAGGGGGAGGTGTCAGACGTCCCAATGTCGTATGTCACGTCAATATGTTATGATGTTATAGATTAGTAGTAGGGGGAAAATAATAAAAAATGTAATAATGAAATATTTTACTAGAAAATCGATTTTTTTATTTTAGTGTCATATGTAGCCTGTATATTTTTTTTGAGTATTTGGAAATTTTTCACATTCTAATTATTTATTTCGAAAATAATGAACAACGAAATTAATCACATTTCTAGTGTTATTCAATATTTATATCTTGTGCAATGTTTCGAGTTTAGTTTTGCGCAGAACTCGAACTAGAACAAGGATAATGACCTAAGATTTTTTTACAAATACATATTATAGTAAAATGTGTAGTTTGAAGAATTAAACCTTATACCACATTACACATTACAGTGAGTTGAATATTACCACTAAACATAGTACATGTCCGTATACGAAATACATTATTAATGAGGCAGATGCAAGTTTATGGTCAAACGCCAATACGTAAAATATGCTGGTCATTCTATTTAACGAATTCAAGTTATGGCAACTCAATAATTATGATTTTTGATATAATTACTTAATTCTAACGACAAAGAGTTCATTTAATATTTTCACAAGTCAATTCTTTATACTGGTCATTGAACTCATGATTAACAGAGACTTGTGAATTAAGTATGTAATATTGCATTATAAAAATTTATATTATTGCTTGTTTTCCTTTGAAAAAGACGTCATTTCATCCAACCGTGTCCACGGGTGCACAATGAGATTTTGGTCCGATGATGTCAATGAGGCGTTCCTGTTAGTTCGCCCGACTTTTTACACTGGTTACTTACGCTCGTTTGGAGAGCGCAGGTCAGTATCGCTTCTTATGCGTCGCGTACACACGTCGCGTTTCCACTATCTAAAACATTCACACAAAACATAATATCATCTCAGTTTTTTTAAAGAGAATGATATAGATAAACCTTGTATCTCGACAAGTTTATACACCAGACACCCATTATAATAGATATTCAGCATAGCGTCTTTATAGAGCGCTATTACGATCGAGATCACATGTACTAGTAACTAGTACCAACTAGTACTAACTGGTTTTCATTAAAAAAAGAGAGAGGTGTTTTATGGACACCCAGTTAGAACGGAGTTCCTTTCGTTGTATCCCTGTACGATACTGTTTAAACACCCTGTACTGTGAAATTATCTCTATCATCTAACTTCTGATAACTTTTAATAATACATACATTGTGACAAATTTATATTTTTGTTTATATTAATAAAAAAGTATATTTAAACGTGCAATTATCTATACTAATATTATAAAGAGAAAAGATTTGATTGTCTGTTTGTTTGCATTGAATAGGCTCCGAAACTACTGAAGATGATTTGAAAAATTCTTTCACTGTTGGTAAGCTTTGGAAGCACTATTCCCGTGTAACATAGGCTATATTATATTTTCAAAAATTAAAAAACTCAAATCAAAAATTATCTAAAATATTCTTTACTTTGCAATTTGGTCACAATGTGTAATTTCGTCCAACTTAAAAGATAGCATAGTTTTTTTAGTGCTACCCATGCGAAGCCGGGGCGGATCACTAGTAAAAAATAAAATTTGAATTTTGTAAGTATGCGAAAAGTATAAGAAAGCGTTTGCTTATAGCATTTCCCTCGCCTCGTGAACTCTGATGTTACTGTTAGGTTGGGTTTACACGGCGTTGTTCTGCACGTTTTTTGTAGAGTTCAATTTTATAGTTAGTTCGTTGTAAAGATTAGTGGTACATTTTTTTGCAGTATAAACGTCATGTGAACGGTACTATGTACAATGTACAAGCCACTATTTATTCGTAAAGACGCATACTGAAAAAAGCGTTACATACTTCGTTGTGGCAATTTCCATTACGTCTAATTATGTGGGTATTTACGTCCAGTTACCTTGCTCTTTGTTTACTAGAAAGGACTTCTCAGTAAGTTACCAGCGATATTAGCAGTTACTTACCGACATCAAGTAATTTTGTTTAGTTTCACATTTATTACCTTTTAAATTTATTACCCGCCGTGATATGTAAAACTAGTTTTATGAATCACACGACCATAGAGTTGTTAGCACCATATAAAGTATAATCAAAATATATACGCGTAAATCCCGTAACTCAGAAGGTAGGCAGGTTCTCATTTCGCACGATCCTGTGGCACACCTTTCTCGCGTCTATTGACTTCATATATCTACGCATACCGACTTTCTTTTGTTTTTCACCAATCTGGTCAGTATGAGTTTGAAGAAAAAGGGACGTCCGAGTCACAACACTACCACTCAGTTTGACAACATAAATAACTTTTGTCACTCTTCATCTTGCTCATCAAGGGTGGATTCTCGAGCCATTTACGCATATCTTTCTCAATTTGAGTCTTGAGAGTTTTTACACACTCTAACATCGGTTTTTTATATTTATTTCTAAAATTAATAAAGGCGTTATTTTTTAAGAATAACTTTCAATATGTTAATTGCCCTGGACCACCCCGCATATAAACACCTACCTAATTATTAATAAAAACAAAATTCCGATGCAGACTATAGGAACAGTTAAAAAAGACAAAGAAATTCGCATTAAAATAAAACTGTAGATCGTAAAAGTAAACACTTAAATATCCGAACAATCCAAAAATTAAACAATAAAGATTTAAATAATGTTCCCTTGACAATCCGATTATCTGGTTTTTAACTCACACGCAGCTATAAAAAATAATAATTTAATGAATGAACACAATAATTAAACTGTATACAATCGTTATCTTCCAAAAGATCAGTCTTTGCTTAGTTTAAAAAATACTGACCATTTTTTTTTAAATTTCCACAATAATAAATCCATAGACAATGAATGCGCAGTGCAGATGTCATTGTTTTTTTTTTAAATAGTATTTAATTCAATTTATTACTCACGCTAGGTTTTACAATGCCACGGTCAACTGTGTACCGGTTCATTAGGGTTGTGACACACTAATTGTTTTAGTATACTTTAAATATTAAAGCGCCGTAAGTTTATGCTTCTTTCACGAAACTGATTTTTTTTATATAACAAGGTGGCAAACTGACAAGCGGTTCAATTGATATTAAATGACCCGTAGGCATCTGCAACAAGCTAATGAGTTGCAGATGCGTCACCTACCTTTATTGGACAGAGGAGGGGTAAACAGAATAGAGGATTATTTCCTTTTCCTATCCATGTCCTCTCCAAATCCTCTTCCCGTTCCCAAAATATCCTAATTAGAAAACGTTGGGAAGAGAAAGAGGACTAGAACTAGTCCTCCGGCACCTCCCTAGTCAGATGAAGCGCAGAATTCTTCTACATCACGCCTGTCTTCTATGAGATCGTGGTATTTCACCGGTTGAGCTGGCCCATTTGTGCAAAAGATATTGTTGTTGCGGGCTCTACCACTGCTCTATCTAAATAGATACCTGAACTTAAACTGTGCCTAAGAACGCTAGCAATACAATTCGGTTTTCCGTTAATTCCCGTCTCGCACAACCGCGTTGTGAAAACGTCTTCAGCGGTATTTCCAAACGACTACTATTTGGGATACTTAAATAACCGAGAGTACTCTTTCCTTAAAAGCCGTCTTCCTCTGGTGTTGCGGATATTCATTGGCGGTGGTGATCAGTTAAAATTAGGCGACCCCTTGCTCGTTTGCCCCCTCATGCCTTAAAAAGCCACAATAAATTAACATAAGTGTGGTTGTAATCTTTAATATACTTTTTTTTCTTTTGGTATTAAATTTTTATGGTTTTCTATTAATTTTGTGTAGATGAGCAGTACCACCAGATGCCGCAGCTGTTCCAGCTGGACGACTACGAGGCGTGCCTCTCGCAGCGACGGGGCGCTTTCTGCCTTGGAACATTCGACCTCGTACCGGCTTCTAACAATAGATTATTCAACGTACTTCAGGTAAGAAATATATTTCTCTCAATTTTGTGCTGCGCCTACTAAAGGGCGCTTTTTAAAGTTATCATAACTTTGTAGCTAATTTTAACTTTTCCTCCATGAGAACAAAGACGATAAGAGAAAGCTAAGGTGAAACACCTTAATTCAGAAAAGTTTTGCTTTAACACGAAGGGAAGATGAAATTAAGAAAATATCTAGCCTCTGTACAAATGTACAAGAAAGTAGAACAAAATGGACCCTGTCCTTTGAACTGTACTTTTTTGTGATATTTTTACCATGATCTCTTCCAACCCCAGAGGGGTTTATGATGATTATTAGCGTCAGCGCGTATTATTTTTTATTTTTTCTCGCTCGTTTTACAATTGTCTATTCTCTTCTCTGTCCCAGTGGTGGGGACCTATTGATCCGTAACACAGGCCTTTCTGATTATCACTCAATCACTTTCTCACTTCCAAATGTAAATATTATCCATTCTTTATTCCTTTCTTCATGCCAGAATTATACTGCTTACAAACACACGTTACACCCAAGTATTCAGTTAAGATTTAAGATTCCATCCCTGGATCGTTTAGTGACCAACCATCCTTTTATAATGGCGTGATGAATACGTAAACAGGTGTATTAAATTACTCATTTGTGTTTACGTCGACGCTTTGATCGTTCCAGACAGTATACAATTACGCAGTGATTTTTTAAACATTAAATACTAGATGACCGAGATTAAAAGGTTATCCATTGTAAAACAAGTGTTTTAATTTTACTGGGTAGATAGATAAGCTTATCCTAAATGTGATAGGGAGGTCCTACAATACACAGAATGAGAAATTAAAGTACGTTAGTATGACGTACGGAAGAGAGCGAGTGCCAAAAACTGCATACAATATTCCTTCCCTAGAAGAAAAAAAAATTGTTTAAAGAACATAATATTTTTAACTGGACATGCGTGAAAATTCAAAGCTCTCCGAACTTTCTCGGACGTAGGTACAGTCGCTATGAAAATAAATATAATTATACCGTTCAATATTTAAAACAAGCTTATCCCTGCGTTTTCACTCGCCGTGCAATTTAATTTAACCGACAAAAGACCAGCTTAAGCTGGACCCTATTTAATACGATCGATCATATAGATTTTAGGTCAACTTACATTGGATATAATTATTTCTCCATACAAACTTTTATCCCCTACTTTATTAGACTTTTAAGGGTTGAATTTACAAAAATCCTTTTGCTAAGTAATAATTAGATTATTATCTTTTTGTCGACTGTACTGTACTGTTCGCACGTTAAAATATTTTTTAAAAATTACGTTCTTAGCGACTGTGTACGTCTATATACGGACTGTAAACAACTTTTGGAGGAGTAAACGTCCGTTAAGTAAGATGGCGATGCCGAACTATGTGCATCCTTGCACGATCTTATTCGGGCGAATGTCAGAACAAAGGTATGACCTTGTATGTACTAATGAAAATAAAATGGTAACTGATTGGATTTGTTCGGCCATTTAAAGTCATTAATTTGTGTGGTAAGGTCGAAACCATGCATAAAATAATCTTGCCCGCGAAGGCAAGTAGGCCAATACTCCAAACTAGCTGACAGATAACTCCTACGGTCCCTCCGTTACGGTCTACAGATACCAAAAATATTACCAATTACGAAATCGTTTGTGTTAGAGAAAATATTTAATTCTTTTTAATAATTATTGGGGTAACCTATCAAATTACTGAACCGATTTCAATTCTTTTAAATTTTGAAAACTACGTTATCCAGATGTAACATAGGCTGCATTTTTCATATATAAAAATTTTAAATTAATCTCAACGACACGTTTAGTAGATACAATTATTAGTAATCTTAATTGTATCTACTAAACGTAAATACATGAAGGGAAATCATTTAACAGACTTTTAAGAATATTATGATAACAAAAGCGTGTGATATTTGCCATAATTAAATTTCCGTGAAGGGGACGTGCCCACGCTTATATTTTGAAATAAAATGGGTTGCAAATCTATTAAATTAAATAACAAATGCCCATAGTTTAAGCACATTTCCAATATGGCGTTCCTAATGTCATTCTGCATTGGCCTTTCATCATTCACCTTATAAAATTACAATTGTAAAAGGCGCTCTAACAATACAGAATAAAATACAAATATAATCAATAAATACAATAAAAGATTTATATAGAAAAACTTAATTAAACTAAATTTAATATAATTTGTATTACATATTGTTTTTTTTTTAAAAAAAGCATCGGTTACAGTAATAGAACGTTCTACCAAGGCCGTGCAAATAAACAGGACTTATATTCAAAATACACCGAGTAAATCTATTGATATTATTGTTTTTCAACTACAACTCCTATCAAGTTAAAAGGCATGTCAAATCCATTCCAGTGTCTAAAAAAAAAGAATAAGTTGATGATTATGCTTATAGCAATTTTTCCTTTGATCAGCCTATCAGAAACCGCACGTATAACAACAATTGCAACCTTATAAGCCCAGTGAAAGGCAATTATCTAATGCTATCTCAACTGAACTATAACTATATATAGGTATACTATATATAACTACTACTCTATATATTTATAACGTATATATAACTATATATAGGTATACTACTAAAAGTAATGTTTTCCATCAATTGCAGAAATTTTCCGAAGACCGCATCAACTTTAACCACACAAGAATCCATCGAGGCTACTGCGTGAGTACTCGATGCTTGCATATAGAAGAAGTGTCTCTTAACAGACGATTCGCAAAATGCGTGAGCAATCTCACAAAGAACTACTATGGTCTGGATACCAAACTGGCGACACTGGATTACTGCAAGACCGCCAAAACACCACCGTCGAAACCCATCGACGACCTTGACATAGCGTTCGCATATATATCCGGGTTTATATTACTTATGAATGTTGTCGGAACGATATACGACTTAGCGAGAAACCCCGACCACAAGCGTGAGTATGGCACATTCATTATGCATTATTACCGGAAGGTGTACTGCGAAATTTTCCACCTATTGTCTATAAATTTAAATAATCCGTGAAGACTTAGCAAAAATATTCCATTAAAAATAGGCGACTTGGACAAATCGTACCGATTAAGATGGAAGAG
>JWHW01049677.1:75159-95839 GCA_000931545.1 Papilio glaucus | reverse complement strand
GGGGGGGGGGGGGGTTTACACGCTACAATAATCTGACGATTTGAGCGCCATGTAAAGGAGTACGGGGATTACAAACTTACTAAACAAAACCGTCACCTGGAGATCCTCGACCGCGGTCAATTTTTCATTTACAAGTTTAGCATCGTCGGCTGCCCTACTATAACTAATTTTAACCATTTAATCGCTAACTTACGCTAAGTCACATTCCGTTACATGTTATACGAAAGAAAGATATAGGTAGCTAGAATTTATTTATTTTCTATCAAGTTTCGCACCATGTTACGATAAAAAAGTTAATCGCCTTTATGAGATGTCAAATGGTAGCAACGCACAAGTGCCCTTTGATTTACAATAGATTATACGTGACGAGTTGTTTATTGTCTCTCATTGTGTCATCAACTTTATACACGTTGATCACATCACAAAAGTAATTAGGAATTGACGCAAACAAGTCTGATGCGTTTGTTGAATATAATGGACTTTTCCATAAATGACAGATAATTAATATCATTCATGATGATTGCTTTAAGCAATCCCATATTATTACGCTTAGGTTTTTATGGTAGATTGCAAAGGCGTGTCACGTGCCCTCTGACTCTGGTTACACAAACGAGTCGTAATGGTTCTACAATAATTGAATTGATTTCTCTAACCAAAAGACGCGTAATTTTCTAAAAGTGGGACACCGACGTATAAACTTGTCGCGATACAAGGTGACAATATGTTTTGTGTGGTGAATGTTTTAGACAGTGTGAACCCACGGTAAAACGTCCCCCTACCAATACTGCCTCTCAATTTTACAACAAAGATTTACCATGTCACTTCAGAAAATATAGTTTAAGGAATAATTTGCAGTTGGGGTACGAAAACCTATGTCAGTTTTCAAACTCATTCCTAAAGTCACACTACCTTTTGAAACTAAAGCACTAAGCAGACAACTATATATAAAATTGTACCTACTTGATATGACGACAAGGTTCAAAATAAACACTATTTAATTGTCAGTATCCTAAGTACAAGCAAATGTCGACTTTAAGGTGACGAACCTTTCTTTTTACCCTGACTATACTGAATAATTCCCACCTAGAGCAATATTTTTTGACATATCCCAACAATGACTTGAAAATGTTACAGCCAATCGTTACTTAATGACGTGGTCATTCGCCGAAAATTGGAGGCGGCTGACAGACTCGTATGAGAATGGAGACGCCAGGCTTCAATCCCTCCAGCCTATACACGGAATGAAGTAAGTATTACCTTTATTCTATATTTATCTATTTATCGATGATTTAAGCACCTACTTATGGAAAACAGTGTGTAAAATTTAAGGTGGGTACACACTATGTTGACGTCCTCCCTGCATTCCTCGCTGTACCAATTCACTCTAGTATGTACTTAGGCAAAGCATCTACAATCGGAACTTGTCGCAGTTTCAAGACCTCAAGGTACAGTGAGTTCATTCTGCATAGATCGGAGTAGAAATAATTAATGGAAAATAAGTGGGTACTTCGTCAGCAACTTTTGACATTGGGACGTCTGACACCTCACTTCCCCCCGTGACCATGAGTGCTGTAAAGTACTCGAAACGTCGGGAATAAAAAAACGATAAATAAACGCGATAAAATTCGTAAAATTAGTTTTATTTTAATTAAAAAAATGTTGTGTGAACCAAGGTATACATTCTTTAACATAAGGTACGGGGAACTTAATGAGTGATAGTATTTGGGACAAATTATAGATGTTGGCAAGGCGTATGCAAATTTTATGATTATAACTTAGCTTTGTTTCTAACAAACTCAGTTGTATTTTTTAATATTTCAGAGCGATCACTCTCATCTGCGTGATGCTGGCCCATTCTGTGATCAGTTACCACACCACCTATATTCTGAACCCACAGTTCCTGGAGAAAGTGAGCAAACTTTTGTGTTTCTGCTAATTTTTACCTAGTTACGCATTTCTTTTACTTAAGAATTGATAACTTCCCATGCAAAGTTTCACTTTCAATTTCACCTCCTTAAAGTTTTATTTTTGGGTTAAACTTGTCACTTGGAAATAACCAAATTATCTCCATACCAAAATTCACTTACATTACTTTAGTATTTTTCGCATGATGAGCCAACAATGTTTAAAGTTATGACGATAATTTCCAGTCAAACCGGAACCCGCTGAGCACACTGCTGCACAACGGCTCCGTCATCGTGCAGACCTTCATCCTGCTCTCCAGCTTCCTCTTCGCCTACAACATGTTTATCTACGTGGAGAACAACCCCAAGAAGCAGCTCAACTTGAGCTTATTCCCTAACGCTGTATTGAATCGTCTCTCGAGGTGAGATTTAGCAGAGAACACTAACAGATTAACAATAAATGTGGTGTACGCTGTAACAACGTGCACAGTCACTGAAAAGCAAAAGTGCTGTTTAAAACTTCTACGACACACCGGAGTTCTGTATATAATTCTGTTGTTTCCCCGTCCTTTGGTGTTGTCGTTGCAACAGCTGGTATAGCTAAACTATTTCTATTAAAATCGAAACAAATTTTTAACACTGGCAGAGCCAGAAACAACAACCTCTGTTTTGTTGCACGAATGGGTCAGCTCGACCAATGAAATACCACGACCTCACAGAAGACAGGCGTGTAGTAGAAGTACGCTTCTGGGTTTCATTTGACGGGTGTGATTCCAATCCTCTTCCCCGTGTCATCTTTTCCTCGCCTTCTTTTTCTTGTCTCCTCTGTCCAAATAAAGGTAGGCAATGCATCTGAAACTCGTTTGCTGGTTGCGGATGGGTAGCATAAGTTACTTAACACCATGTGTTTGCTAATTTCCTACCTTTTCCCATTAAATATCATTCGGCAAACGGTGTAAGAACGCGGGTAGAATTGATTGTTAACCCCAACAAATTAATTTCGCAGAATCCTACCAGTTTATATGTTCGTCGTGGGTTTGGTGACAACGTGGTGGCGCCACTCCAGCGACGGTCCCCTGTGGTCGCCTCTGGTTGAGGCGGAGTGCGCGCGCTGCAGGCAGAAGTGGTGGTCGCAGTTTCTCTTTATCAACAACTTTTATAAGCCCAACGACAAATGCCTCATACAGACTTGGTAATTATGTGATTTCGTTTTAGAGGTTTATACACAAAACAGCTACAAGAGGCCTAGTTTTACTCTTTCCCATTTAGGAAAGGACGGAAAGGGGAAGAGGATTTTACGGGAGAGGGGATTAATAGGAAAAGGGAACATACGTCGTTCTATTTGTGCAATGCATGTGCAACTCATTAGCAGGCATTTCATATAGGTGAAACGCTTTCTCGTTTGCTAGATTCGTCTATAAAAACTATTGGCCGTACTTTGACTAAAAAAAAATGGGACCACACGACAAGCGCTAGCTACTCGAACAAAAAAGGAATCATCGAAATCGGTTCACCAGGAGCGGTGTTCTGAGGTAACATACAAACATACAGACGAATTCATAACCTTCTTTCTCCTTTTTGAAGTCGGAAAAAAAAAGAAAACCCTGGTCTTGCATGTGTCATACACATGCAAGGCCAGGGTTTTCTTTTTCTTGTTGTGTTTTTCTTTTCAAGTATTGACATAAAATTTTGCACAGAGATTTCTGTTATTACGTAGGCGAGCACTAAGTAAGCATTTATCTAAATTCAACCCTTACATGTCTAACGTAGGGGTTGAAAGTTTGTATGGAGAAATAATTGTTAGTTGACCTCAGATATGAAAATAACTATTTTAAATAGGGTTCAGCTTAGACTGTACAATCGTTGGTTAAATTAAAATGCACGGCGGTTTAAACTACGGGGCTCTTCAAATTCTCTTTCAATTCTTAATATAAGTATTCCTCAGTGCTTTTTCACGTACGATGTACATGTACATATGAAGTATTAGTAGATACTGAATATATTATAGTATGTACTATGTTGTATTAAGTACCTAATACTGCGCAACATTGTATGAATACGCGCTAAATCTTTCCAGGTTCCTCGCAGTGGATATTCAGCTGTACGTTTTGGCTGCCTTCCTCACCCTTGTCCTGGGCCAGTCCATTCGCAACGCCATCAAGATCTTGTCAGGTCTTTTCGTTGTCTCCATCGCAGTAAACTTCACGATCGCCTACTATTGGAACTTGAAGTCTATAATCTTCGTCACAAACTTAGAGTGAGTACTAAAGTTAAAAAAGAAGTTATAATCCTTTCTAAACACCGACCCATCGTATCTCTAATCTATTTTTCCCCCTACACAAAAGGGGGATGCAATAAATTGAACTTGTGTGTTTGTGACATCACAGCTACCAAACAAATGAACCAATATTGATGGGGTTTTTCTGTCCGATAGCTGATGTGTCGGAGGTGTTTCTTAGCTGTAATTCGATTTATTAAATATCATAAGCCCATTTTTTAGAGGTTTACTTTTTAGAGTCTTTCTTTGTGTCGGGTTTTAGTGAATTTTATTTGATGGTAGACGTGTATTTTTAATACAAATCATCGACATACATCGTACACACCTGTGTAACTTAGAGCTCCCAGTTTAGGAGGAGCTATAAGGGAAAGAGAATTATTTTGGGTCAGAAAGAAGACAACTGACATGGTTATATTAGTCGCCTTGTACTTGAAGATCAGGATTGTCAAGCAAAGTAATACGAAAGTGGGTGTAGTATGGTTTACAATATAAATATTCTTTTCAGAACAATTCGCAGCCTATACTACGGTGTGCCATCGTTTAACTGGCTGTACATGGCACCTTGGAGCAGCCTACCCTCCTCGCTGCTTGGTCTCTTAGCGGCTTTCCTCCTCTACCACTGGCAACAGAACAACTTCAATCCCCAGGAATCACTGGTAAGTTGTACACTTTTTCCTAATACAGGATGTAATAAATATTACATTATTTTTGTATTTGATCATTTTATATTAATAAATTAATGGTGTATTTGATTTTTTGATAAGGGGTTTATCTGAAAATTGCGCAAGTGACAGAGAAATTGAGGCAAGAGGTTAGCGTGGTATGGGCATGTACGTGGAAGGATGAAGGACATATAGCGAATAAAGTAATGAGAAGAGAATGAACCTAGATGATTACAATAGAAATACGTAAGGAAAGACCGAAGAAAGTATGGATGGATTGTGTGAATATGATATGTGTGAATTCAGTATGACGGCTGACAGAGGGATAGGATGGGGAAAAGGCCAGGAAGACGATGATGAATAACAGGGTGTATTATTTTTATATGTATGACTTTAATAATGATAGAGCCCGCGACATCTGTTGCACAAATTGGCCGGCTCGACCGATGTGCGGTGACCACGATCTCACAGAAAGCGTGAAGTAGAAGTATTTCTACGTTTCGTGTGATGACTGAGGTGCCGGAGGTCTAATTCTACTCCTCTTCCCCTTCCCATCCTAGATTTGGATAACCGGAGAATGGTTAAATACGAAAAGGAAATATCATTATCTTGTTTATCCCCTCGTCTATCCATTAAAGGTTGGCAACGCATCTGCACCCCATTAGCTTATTGCAGATGACGATCGCTTGAAGATCGGATGGACCGCTTGCTATGCACCTTCTATTATAAAAATCATGAAGCGGGAAAAGTAATATTTTTTAGTGGTGCTATCTAAATTTTGTTAAATAAAGCATGTTACGTTGCTGTGGTCATATTGCAATATCGCATTGAGAGCACTCAATCTCACCCAGGGGTCGGGAGTCCAAACCCGAAATTAGTCTATTTCTTTTTTCTAAATGAAGTACTTCAAAGTTAGTATTAAGAAATATTAGTAGATTATTGAAATAATTTTACAGTGTTTCGTTTAACAATTCCAATTAAGCTTAAAACTGGAATATTGTCGTGAACCGTATCCTAACACGAACTGTAAGCTTAGTTTGACAGGTTCTGTTGTCAGGCCCTTCATTCATAAAAAAATAAATTTATTGTATTATGAATGACCCCCATTCATTTGTTACCACAATGGAGATGATATGTTAGTGCACAATTTATTATGAAATGCCAAATCAACGATTGAGAAACCATTGTGATATAATCGTGTTTAATAAAGTTGTAGAGTTAATCTGTCGAAGATTGATTTCTGCATATATTTTTTATTTATTTATAATAAGAATACATAACACTTTATTTACAAAAATAACATTCAGTAAATAATACCAAGTAAATAATAACCACTGTGGGTTATATATGATTATGATAATGTTACATGACATTAATTATTAGAATAAATTTTTAAGCAATAAAATGTGAGTACCTACATTTAATAAATTTAAAAATATAAAACAATATAAAGTTCTTAATTAACACACACACAGTAATAGATAAATTGAAGGTAGATATGGATAAAAAGAGCATCCATGTAACAATGCAAAATTAAAATCTCATTCCTTGAACAACCTGTAGGTAGGTTGTTCAAAAAATGAGATTTAAATTTTTGGTTTATGTTATTAACTGCGATGCATTGAATGTAACTTAATTCATATTATTGAGAACGCGTGGTATGAGATAGGGAGTGATTCGTTCGTCGTAAGAATTAGTTGCTGCGACAGTAAGCAATTGTCCTGTATTATATGTGATTTATAATTCCACTGTCCGCAGATCTGCCGTATCCTGTACCGTTGCTCGGTGCCCTCTATCTTTATCTCCGTCATGTCGGGCTACTTTATCAAGAACACGCAGTCGCCGGTAGTGTCCGCTGCGTATGCTGCCATCGACCGCCCGCTCTTCAGTCTCATGATAGTTGTCGCGTTATTAGGATTCATTTATAAAATTGACAGTAAGTACACCTGATGATGGTGATCTTGCTTAGGAAGAAGTTTCATGTTCAGTCACTCTTTTATTGATAAAACTTATTATATCACTCCGTTAATTCTTTTCTTGGTCTTCAAGGTAGCTTGATAAACGAGCAAATGGGTCACCAATGGGTGATGATAAGTGATTATTCCTTCCTACAAGAGTTAAAATGCTTAAGGAAAAGAAGTTATTGGATAAGGGTAGATGAAAATGGGAAAATGGGGCCGACAAAAATAATTGTTTTAAATAATTAAAAGCGGATTACTTTATTACTAAGACGGTAAGACTCGCGAGTCACCCCGGTTTCCCACGGGTAGTTTCTCCTTACAAACTTTCATCCCCTATTTTAGACCTTAAGGGGATGAATTTAGAAAAACCTTTTAGTGCTCGCCTACCGCATACGTAACAGAAATATCTATGTGCAAAATTTCAAGTTTCTACACCCAGTAGTTTGACAGTTGTATCAGTCAGTCAGTTTTTCTTTTTTGTGTTCAAAAAAAAAATATCCATCAACCTCAGGCTTGTGTATCAAATATTCGTGAATATTTCCTTTGACTTATTTAAACAAACATATTTTTCGTTTTTGCA
This sequence comes from Papilio glaucus, assembly GCA_000931545.1. Lineage (NCBI taxonomy): Eukaryota > Metazoa > Arthropoda > Insecta > Lepidoptera > Papilionidae > Papilio > Papilio glaucus. The sequence goes on along the minus strand of JWHW01049677.1, from coordinate 88,454 downwards.
GACCTATGGTGGCGTTTCCTCTCCTGGTCCGGTTGGCGACCGCTGAGTCGCATGTCGCTGTCCATTCTCCTGGTGCATTGGTGCTACAATGTCACTCAGGCGGCGACAAAGACCAACCTTGCGAGAACTTCGATATATGAAATGGTAAACATACAACTGACCTGTCCCGACTCAAAACTGGCATGTAACTTAACAATAAAATTCCAAATTTAATACTTGAAAAATAAATGAAAAAAGTTCGTCAAAATTGTTCCAAATTCAAACAATTTCCGATCGCCTCGCCCGATCACACTCTTCGTAACGCTCTCGTCGCATTCACCAGCTTTCTCCCCAAGTCAAGCTTCCTAAAGAAGTTTTCAATTTAATAAATATGTATATTTTGTATCTAATTGTAAGTTTTATTTCAGGGTGGGCATTGGCTCGCGACAATATTTATGACGTACGTGACATCTCTCCCCCTGCACCTCCTCGTGGAACTGCCGCTACAGCGGTTCCTAAAAGCAGTATTCTTTTAAAACAAGAAAACTACTACAAACAGCTCAAACAAAACCAAATAACAATTAACATTGTTTTAGTGCAATTATTAATCGTAGTGATATAGATCTTTAATTTGAAGGGAGTTCGGGGAAAAATATTTTATAGTGAATTTCAAATACAAAAGGTTTATATATGTAATTATTGGGAAATGGAAGATGTACAGGACAGAACTTGCCATGGACAAAAAACTTAAGCAAAAAACACCAAGTATTTCGCTATAAAAAGTCCAAAGTACTAGCTGCTATGAATGGTGTAGTTTTGTAGTTATTTAGACGCAATAATGTCGCGAAACGAACGCGATAGTCGCTAGGCAGTAGTCACAGTAATTACAATTACGTACATATGTATATCACCCATGTGATTACGATTCTGCATCTCGTCTAACGCAATACAGCATCGTATAACAATGCAGCACGGCAGTTGCGATTCAACGTATACCTTGATTCATAGCAAGATATGATTGTTGTAAACAAACAAAAGTCATTTACCATACATGGCGGCCATTATGTTTTTTATATTTCGTTGCAAATGTTGTAATTTTGTGAAAATCGTGTGATAATGTGAAGTATAATTGTGTAATATGATAGCTAATGTTATAAGGTGATAATATGAGAAAAATTAAACCTTTGTTTACAAAAATTATATATATGTTGCTGTTAAACAAGGTATAGTGTGTGGGTGTACGGCCAGGAGTCCGAGGTGCTCCCCTCTCCCTGCTCCCTGATTTTGACCCATCGATGTTACGATGCCTGACTCGATTCTGAATATATACAGTAGCTTGTTGTAAACGCTCACTCGATTCTGACATAACTCGATTCTGAATCGCTACAGTCGCTCGTTGTAAACGACTCACTCGATTCTGAGTCGCTCGTTGTAAATGCGATCACAGATATTTAATGATTACTTTGTAATATTCCTATGTGGTTTTTGAGTCATATCTAAAGCCATAAGTAAGGTATCGTGATAGACCACAAGTCGACCTACTTTGTTATATTCACTTGGGTTTTTTAAGTGAGTACATTAACAAATAGGGGTTTTTATTGTGATGATAAATTATTATGCCCACAGATTACAAAATTCATAGATATGTCGAGATTTCTTTTTCTGGTAGTCCTTGATCGAGCAGGCCAATATTTTTCGCGGGAAAACATCGCATTATTGACATCTCTGATAGATATATTATTTCAAGATTTTTATGTACATTTACATTGCGCAAATTTCCTTTAAATACAACCTGTGATATACTGTAATTGTTGGTATACTATTATAATATAAGTTTAGTTAATAAGGTTCGAATAAAAGGTAAAATAAAACATTTCGACGCTTTTATTAACAGATTTATTGGCACTTAACCCTAAAATATATCATTAAGATGCTCATTCTTGCCATGCCCAAAATTAAGTTCATACTTACACTTATTTACAATAATAATGAAAAAACAATTGGAAGGAGAAAACGATTGGACGTGAAGGGGGTGAATAGGAAATCCTTTTCCTTTATCCTTATATCCTTTTTCTCGTCTAGCCTTTCCTATGTCCAATAAAACGTAGGCAACTTTACTTGTTGAAGATGCCTGTGGATAGTAAAGGTATGTCTAAGACCCATGAATCAAGAATCCTCAGCAGAACAAAGGTATAACTGACATTGTCCTTACAAATGCTAAACTTATGCAGCAATAGGCTGGACATTGTTCAGAGAATTGACATCCGATGGAGTCCTAGGATGTCGGCCACGTAATGGTCGACGCAGAGTAGGAAGCCCTACGACAAGATATACGAACTAAGGTTGCGAGAATCTAACGGTGAAATATCACGACCTCACAAAAGACAGGCGTGAAGTAGAAGTATTAACTCGATGAGTGAGGTGCTGGAGACCTTATTGAAATCCTCTTTCCCTCCCCATACATTTCTAAAAAGAGATTTGACGGGCGAGCGAAAACGAAATATCCCTGTTTATCCTCTTGTGAAGACCTGTTATTGGCTGTCTGTTTATTATTCATACTTATTATGGGAAATTTTGCTGTTGGTCTTTCCGAAAATAAATAAATGTAGGCAAAACATCTGCAACTAATTACTTTATTGTAAATGTCTATGGGTAGCATTCACTTGATATCTAATGAACATCTTGTTCCTTTGCCACTTTCTTCTATAAAAATACACAGGCAGTCATAAGGACTGCCGACAGAAGTAAAAACTCAAAACAGGAGAAATAGGAACGACACTAGTTCAAAAATAAATAAATAATCAACAAAAATAAACCATTGTGTCTTAACAATAAAATTCAAAATTGAATTTAAGAAAAATAAATTTAAAAAAGATCGAAACTGTTCCAAATTCAAATAAGCGTGTTCTTTAGTTCACGCGAACCAAAAACATTTTACCCTACCAAATATCAAGTAGTTTTCACTAGTAAAAATCTTATAGGAAACCTACCAACTCATAATCATTATCAACGCCGTTAACATTCTAGAACCTTTTGACTCGATGGGCCAATCCATTTTATCAGCAATATACATCACATCAACACTTTTTATTCACAAACTGCTTATTAGCATAGCACCACTGCGATCATGCAGTACCGTCGTTGTATAAATAAAAAAAATCCTGTGAATACGAATGGCTAGTACACCAGCCTCCAAAGCCGAAGGTTATCCGCTAAGGTAGAGACGCACTAGAGTACGTTCAGTCGTTGGCAGCTTCGTAACCGGGCAAGTGCCGTTCGCACGCACGTGTCGCGATACGCAACCGTAGCAGAACACGAACCTGTAAGAAAATAACATACTAAACTTTGCACTACAAACAGCTGTTGTTTAGCGTGGGTTTCCACTGCCGTAAAATGCCAAAATGTAAAATTCGTGTTGTTCCTATCTATCTGAAAAAAAACTTAAATGACAATATGTTTATGTGAATATTTTCGGCAGTGTCAGCCCACGATTATAAGAAAATAGCTGTTGTCCGCGGCTTCGTATGCATTCGTTTCTCATTTTCTTCGCTGATAATGTTTGTCAATTGTCAAATTACAAAAATTGTTATTAAAATATCAAAAAATTGTTGTCAAAACATAGCATTACCATGGCAACGGATAATGTAAATGAAGATTTTATTATTTTATGTATTTTCCTTTCTGAGGGACTATTATATTTGGTCAAAAAGGTAATCTGTGATTTTCTGTAAATTTCTGTCCCATGTCAGTGTGTATACTAAATTTCATGATCAGTTGACTCATTAATGATTAACTCATTAATGAGTCAACTGATCATGAAATTTAAGCTTAACAAACAAACAAACTCACTTTCGCATGTAGAATATTAGTTAGTATGTGTATACTAATATAGTATCCAGAACAGTTTACAAGTTTACTTTTGTAGAATGCTTTCAGTTTTCAAGGACCAACTTAAACAAACTCAAATTCGGTATTACCATTTGATTTGAACTAACTGACTGAACTTAAATTTACACACAAACTTTGAGATAGATACAAAATTAGTTAATAATTTTTATTTTATGTTTATGATTTTTTGAGTCCCTGAATTTGGAGGCAAATCAACCACTTTTTGATTGTGACGTATATCGTATAGACGATCTATAATATTCGTAAATATTTATTTACCCCGACACAGGCAAAACAGTGGGCACTTTCCATGGCTGCAGGCAAACCGGACATTTGTTCTTCAATCTAACTGCCACATCGCTCTTCTGTAAAATAAAAATTTTGATTTACGTTACATCCTATATTCTTTTGTTAACTAAAGTTGTATACACAGTATACAAAATTTCATTAAGATTGGTTGAGTAGTTAAGTATATGTATACGAGGATTTAGCTCTCTTCATGTAGTGCGTATGTGGCGGAAATAAGGCTGTTTACATTACAAACCTGTGGTGGTGAGGGTAGCGGCAGCGACGTGACAGGGGAAGCCCGAGCCTCCCACCAACGCAGTAACTGCACACCGAATGCGCCGTACTGCACGACGCTCAGTAGCCCACGGCCCAGTAACGGGAAAGTAAGAGTCGCATCACTGAAAAACAAATAATACACAAATAATATTTTTATATAGTATTTCCATTCAAAATTAAAAATTATAGTGTCAAGCTTTCAGGATTGTACAGGATGATTGTTTGGAGAAAAGGGATAAATCTTGAGAGCCGTCTCCTGCATTGGATGAAGATGATAAAAGTTTGTTATAAGATTATAGAGAAAAAGGACAAGAGAAATTTTTGTGACACAATTAGTGGCAGTGTTGGTAGAGGGTCATCCTAGGCAACTAGGCATCAACTTATGCAATCCACCAGATTGGTGATAGACTATAGAAAGGCGGGACTGAGAGCGCCTGTAACCGACGAGCATGTGTGTGTATATGTATGAATGTAGAGGAAGCGAGAGGGGTATGCAATACCATGCCAAATGGAAATCCCTAATCTCTATCCACACCTCTGGGTTATAGGCGAGCGGGTAAAACTTACATTGTATAATTTGACATTATATTTCTTACCTGATCTGTCCGGCCCACAGACTTTTAAAGAAATCAGACCAAGAGTATTCTTCAGGTTCGGGAGGTGGAGCTTCCTTCACCGTCATGCCAAGCAAGGCAAAGTCCAAAGTTGGAGATAATGTACAACCAGTTAGATAGCGTGCCAGCTGAACAAACTTTGCTGCTTCTAACACGAAATGGATTATTGAATACAGCTTTACTGCTGCCTTACGTGCTTGGTCGCTTGTGCTCTAGAAATTACATGAATGATTAATACCAAATGAAAGGCTAGCTCAAAGGTGATGATTGATGTTCGGAATTCGGCTTATTGACTAGCTTGTTAAAAAAAATTTGAGATAAATTTAGCAAATGAAAGAATTACTTTGCATTAATCAATCTGAGAAACAAAACAAACAAAGAAGGTTTTTTTGGTTTACACCATGGCCAAAAGAATAATATTAAATTGTTCTTTTACTTATGCACCTTAACATTATATTTTAAAACTGGCAGAGTGTATGATGTTAAGAGACCAAATAAATAAATTAAAAAATATTCATCTCATAAACAAAGACACATACTCTCTTATGACTACATCTTTAATTAACGAGTCAAGTTATGTTTAAGTGGTTTAGTCTTGGAAATACCACTACATATTTCTTACCTTACCAAGTTTCCCATCTTCATTGTCTTCCCTCCATTTTTCCACCAATTGCTCGACTTTATCTTTTAAGTACGGCACAAGAACCAGCAGTAGAAGGGAACTCTTTTCCAATAGATCAGGTAGCCGAATCCCAGAGTGGAATTCATTACTTGGACTTAGAGGCACACGTAGCAAGCCATAGAAACACTCTGAGAATGATGCCGCTAAAAATAAAATTGTTTGATTAAATTGGACTTAATTAATTGCTTATACAGGCATATTAAAAACAACTACATTGTTTCTCTCTGCTTTCTGGTTTTGGTAAATGACCTGTTGATTAGACTTGACAATGTACAAACATTGAATATAAATCTTATATATTATAGTTCAAGTTCAATAAGTAATACTTACCATAATGTTTTAGATAGTGATACTGCAAGCAGAAATCTAGAAGCAGATATAACTCATCATACCATCTCTCACACCATGCATATTTATGCGGATTGACAACTGCTAAGTACTGCAATTAAATAAAACATTATATTATTATATATGTTAATAAAGAGTAAGGTGCAAATGAAGCAGGGGCTCAAAATCAAAGCAAAATTGTAGAGCATCATTTAAATTCAAAGCTTTGATAAGCTTGGGCCTGAGCATCCATCTCACAATCTAAAAATTACAGGATATAATTTGCAAATGTTCTATTGCTGTATCGTTTTTTAGAGTGACTTTCTGAAAAGCGAACATTCATAGCTTAAAACTATGTAAAATGTGCAATCAATACTTAACCCATTTACTTAAAACTATTTTTGTAAATCTATGGGGTCTTGTAAGCGCCTTCTTGTCGTAATGAATTATTTTACCTCTGCAAGTCTTTTCAATGCTGGTTTGATCGTTGCCCCCAGTGCTTCTTGAGCAGCAATTTGAAATACTGATGGTGTTCCTTCAAGAGTCCGCGTTAAATGTGCAGCGTAAACTGCCATTGTTTTTACAAGTTTCAGTTATATTTAAATCTCAAGATAAAATTTAAGTATAAGGTACTTTTTAGTAAATTTCTTATTTGTCAAGAAACCATTATAAACTTTGTTTTCATAACTCATATTTTATCAGTTTATCAGCTGTCATATGTCAATGTCAAATTGCAGTGTTACCAACTCACCAAAGCTAAATTCAAAAACTCCGTTAAACCTACCTATTATTTCAAGCATCTCATTTCAAACGTTTATTTCTTTCGTTCTGACTTTTCACCGTCATATATTGAGGTATAAAATAAACTGATTTCAGTGTAAGGCTTCGTGCAGTGTTAGAATTGATTTTTCCCAGGGCCTAATGTTGTTAATAAAAAGTCCCTATAACACTTAATTACACCGTAAATTTGTGGAAAAAACCTCAAGTTTGGACAATTACAATTTTTTGGTATCAAAAATGCATGATGCATGTACCATCTTATATTTAACGCTAATCTTACTTAAATCTTTCTACTTAATAACTTAACACTTTACTAATAAAGAAATTAAAATTAAGTGCACACAAATATTAATTACCCTTGTACTAATAATATCGATTCTTTCGTACTAAAATCGTTGTATCTTGTTAATAATATTTAGAGGCATTTGGCAACTTGTCACCAGGTTTTATGATAAGGGTTTCGTTTCTATCTATTATCTTTTTGCATACAAATGTATATTCGTAGATTCAACCCATAGGTAATGAAAGATACTTTACTAAAAACCATTTATTAAGTAACTTCATATACAGTATAATACAAATATAAAAGCAATTGTTAACAGCACTGTCGCAAAACCAAAAAAAAAACATATCTTTGAATAATTTCATAAATTGATGTGGCAGAAAATGATGACCTTAATTATATAATCTATATTTACTGAGCTGTCATTAGAGCTATTCCTTCGTTCCTTTAATACTAATAATATGGATTAATGTGATGTTTATTTAGTCTATTGACAGTCTGTTGCAAGCCATGGCCTACATTAGCACCTTTCATTTTAAAGCGCATTTACAACTACAATGTACAAAGCTGAATGATATAATCTATGCTTAAATCTATTATGAACAATTTGGTCCTTCAAAAATAAAAAATCATATACGGATACCCACCTAAATATCTCACATACAATTTTGTTCCCCAAAACAGTTCGCCTAAGGGATTCTTCGTCAATATTATCTTGCATAGATTCATATACCTCCAGATACAAATATTTCCATACAAATTGTGATGTTCGTGCACTTTAATTTACTTGAGGATAGTTTAACACAACTTCACAGCTCAAACCGATATTTTTTAATAACACGGAGACTTATTTCAATCGACAAAAGACTTGGGCTCCTCGCCCTTTCAAAGATTTTCAAGGATTTTATTGGGCTTAACCATTTAATTGTGAGAATTATCATAGAGATACGTATAGATTCCTAAAAATAGTATTTATATACATTAGTTATTATTATTATTAGCCAGGAATAGTATCTTAACAATGGCATATCTCTTAATATATCGCATGTATGTAAAAATATTGACTCGCCCCGGCTTCGCACGGGTAGTTTGTCTATACAAACTTTCAACCCCTATTTTAGACCTATAGGGGATGAATTTAGAAAATTTCATTTAGAGTATTTGCATACGTATAACAAAAATCTCAGTGCAAAATTTCAAGTCTCTAGACCCAGTAGTTTGCAAGTATGCGTTGATTTATCAATAAGTCAATCAGTTTCTCCTTTTTATACAGGATGTTAAAAAATAACCCTAAAGCCGAGGAGGGTAAAAGGTCCATTGCAATCAGTCTATACTGATTAGACTGATTGCAATAGACCATTTACCCTCCTTGCTAATAGTGGTAATATTTTAAAACCGTAGCATGAACCAAAAAAAAAAGAATAATCATCATTGAAAATATGAAACGTAACCCTGAAAACCTAAAACTAAAAATTCCTCTAAATAATTTCCTCTGAGAGGTGAATGACATCAACTATAAAATACTACTCGATTATTGACAGTAATAACAAAACCATTTTCGCTTTAAACTTTTAGAAAACCTGAATAAAGTTCCAAGTTAGATGCCCACGTTCCTCAATTTATGGACCTTGTATTGAGATTTCAATCCTTTTTGAATATCATTAAACTACAGTTATTATCTCTTAAAATAATCTATCAAAATTTAGTTTCATTGCGTGACTGGTTATTAGGGCTGGCACTTTTTTGTTTAATATTTTTTTTCACGGGGAATTATGTAACAGTTGTATATAAATAAGAAATAAGTTGTACGTTCGGGGTAAAAAAAGATTCGTCACCTTAAAGTCGACATTTGCTTGCACCAGGGCCACTGACACACATTGACAATTCAATAGAAAATATTTGATTAGAACTTCATATTGACTAGTAGTGTTAACTACTGGTCACTAATTGTTTAAATGCTTAGTGTTTTGTTTCATAAAGTAAGTAAAACTAAAGGAGGTTTTTGTACACCGACTGTACATTTAAGTACTCGTTTAAGTTATTCTTATTAATAATATATAAAGTTATTTAAGTATTTATTAAAGGACCAATTGTATACAATAAATTATTGTTATATTTAAAAAAAAGGTTTATAGATTTAGTTATAATATAGATATAAAATAGAATGTTAATTCTAAATATAAATATTTATATTCAAGAGGTTACACGCCATAGTTCTTGAGTCAATGAAGTTAGCAATCAATGCGGACATAATCTCTCTCTGTCGCACTTGTCGCGCTTATATCCGTTTGTCCCGCTCAATACTAGTTGCACAGCTAACTTCAGAGACTTAGAGATCGGTGACGAGCATTTATATAAGAGTAAATACAGTGTTAGTAATAATTGATATCAAATTAAATAAGGGAAGTGTATACGTAATACAGGTCTTATATTCTTAATATTACATAAGAATACATCGACACAAAGTCTTCGACTGTTGGTTTTTTGAATATTTTTTACTGCAGAAGTAAGCAATTGACCTAGCCTAACTATAAACTACTAAACTATGGATAAACAATCCATATATCCATAATTTAGCAGTTAAGAGTTAGGAATGGGTTGCCAATATTTTCGTGGGAAACAAGGGAGGAGGGGAAGGGGGATAAAGAAATTATTGGTAGCAATAATGTTTGTCAGTTTTCTCCTCTGCAAGTATGTATACATGCCTAGAATCGTTAACAGTTTGTTTTAATACCTTATATCCTACGTACTAGCTTAGACAACCTGATAAGGTGTTCAGTTTTGTCTTTATATTAGCAAAATGCATAAATAATTTGAAATACTGTCCTTTCCAAAGACACAACATTTCGACATTTTTGGTCAAATCACTTTTTTTGGACAAAAGATTTTAACACTTTCTTTGACGTGACTAGAAAGTTCTAGATTCAACTGTTTGACTAGCCAACCTTGTGAGCATGTTGTTTGGTTATTAGATCAAGGTAGACGAGAGGCATTTACATTTATTTCTTTTGACCAAAAACGTAATTTCGCCAAAAAAAGTAGGCACTGACAGTCGAGAAGTTTATTTCTACTTACAATAAAATTACATATAAGCACTGATCACAAAAGTCCGTAGTTTATGAACATCTGTCTCCTGATAACTGCAGCATGTTCCCCGATCCAGCAGTTTATTCTTCCCATCTGCAGTATGTTCCAGTGTCTGCAGTATGTCCCTGTGACTACAGACACGATATTTGTGATGTTTTGTTTCCCTAACCTGCAGTGTATTTCGGGGCTGCAGTATTAGATTACTAGCTGGCCGAGTTGTTGTATTGCGGTCTACCCGCTAACTCTAACAGGTATCTATCGGGATGTTCTATCCAATCCGCCGCGGATAATTTTACCTGAAAATTTGTAATGTTTGAGTAAAGAAAGCCATTGTTTTGATGAACATAACTTGTATCTACGTGGAGAAATTCTGTTTGAGAATTGAGTAATTCAATTGCCATATCTATAATATTAAGTACTATTCTACAAAAGTAAAGAAGAAGCGTGTCAGTTTGTTTAATCCAATTCAGACTTGGTCTTTGACTTAGCAGATACTGAGTTAAGCAGTTTACTTACTCACTTAGTTTAAATATTTTTTAATGGACAATAATTTTCATTTATTAGTCATGATAGTGCCACTTCCAGATTTTTGTACGAGTAACCTTTTGTTGGTTGAACAAATAAAGCGCACTCACATGTCTCTGTCGCTCCGCCTCGCGCACCTGCCATTTCTTCACCTCCAGTTGATTTTCTCTGGAGGTCTGGTCTCCGCAGCCCCATACCTAGAAATAACGTCAATATGTAAAAAAAAACTTACTGTTGGACTTCGTCCGCGTGGAACTCACTAAAAATGTGTTCCACCGAACCGTACATGTTTTCGGAATAGCCTATATACTATTCCAGTCCATAATCTACATCTATACCAAATTTCATCCAGATCCATTCAGCCGATTCGGCGTCAAAGAGTAACAAACATCCATCCATACATCAATCCAAACTTTCGTATGTATAATATTGATAAGATGCAAGTACGGTTATTATATGTAATAATGTTTATATAATCTAGAAAATAAAGTGTATAATGTAATATCTTGTTATGTACTTTTGGACACGAGCATGTCCTTGAACTACGACCTAAATAGTGTACAGTTCAGTTCATTACAAAATCAAATCCCTTAATTATTTACATGGATGAATTTTTAGTAGGTGCACTATTTTGCCATAGTATTTACTTTGTACACCTTATAATACTTGGTTAAGCAAGTACCATAAATAAATATCATAGAGTAAATAGATTGTGTCGACTCTACACAATGAAATCTATTTCCTTTATACCCAATAGACGGCATAGAGTCAAGTATTTACTATAAACACTATATTTCGCCCAGCTAGTTAGTTGTAAGACAATCAAACCTCGATAGCCTGTATGGCGTAGGGCACTCCCTGGAAAGTGAAAGAGTCGAAGTCGGCGTTTACGGATAGCAGAGGCTTGCGCGGGTCACTACCCGCCCGCAGGCCGTGCGGGTAGCCGCGGATAGAGGTGTTCAGGTATAGCATCTTTGGAGCGTGCTCTATCACTGCGAATCTATGGACAAATGAACGAACAAATCGAGAACTATATAACTATATATTTACAATATGATTACTTCATTTTTCAAAGTTATTAAACAATATGTATAAAAGTCACGATAGACCTATTATATAGGGACGATTATATTATACATTAACATAATATAGTACAAGATTTTCCATGAACTCATAATATTATATGAAGCAGTAAACATCTCTATCGTTTTGATATATATCTCCAGCTTGAATTATGTATAAACGCAAAGGACCTTAATTACCAAAGCTACATAATGTTGTAAATAATTTAATAAATTAATTCACAGATTAGATAAAATGAAAGTACAAGAGGAAAAACTACAGATTACGTATTGTGTTAAAAAAACTATTAGTGAGGAGACATGTCTGAAATAAAAAAAAAAACAATAAAAACTGAGCAGTCACAGTATACCATTGAACGTTCTCTTACGTAGGATAGAGTTGTATAAGGGCGCAGTCAGGTCCGCCCCAGTACTGGTGCGTTTCTCGCCACTCCTGGGGGCAGGCTATCACAGCCGTCATCTCTTCTGCTGCGACAACCACTAGTGTTGGACCCCTGGAATTAATCGACATCATTGTCGGTCATACAACGTCTATTAAACTCAGGCTTTTAACGAAAATTGCCACAAAGATTTCTGAAAGACGCTTTATCAAATATGTTCATATTTTAAAGGCTTGTATTGTGTTTGTCCTCGCTACATCAGACATGAGTTGCCAGGTAACTTTTATAATGCATAAATAATAAGCTTCAATAATACATTGATGCACTAATGTTTGGACATATGTAATTGTTTGATTGAAATAAATAAACTTAGGTAGGTTAGGAGTGCCAAATCCATCCATCCCTCATTACTTTCAATTCTATCTTAAATTCATTTTTAGGGTTCCGTAACCAAAGGGTAAAACGGGAATCTATAAGACTCCGCTCTCCATCTGTCACCAGGCTGTAACTCATGAACCGTGATAGTAAGACAGTTGAAATTTTGTGGACAGTTGTTTTCGCTATAACAATAAAAAACAGAATAAAGTAAATATTTAAAGGGACACAATAAACGTTTTTATTTATAGATAAAGTACGGAACCCTTCGTGCACGAGTCCGACTTCCACTTGGACCGTTTTTATGAACTACAATAGCGGTCTCATACCATCATGAGGCTAGTAAAATATGGCAGATTTTTTTATCATGCTTCGTAAAGTTGTTACGTGATCGTCTAAGTTTAACGAGGTCTAGTTTGCGGCCATGATGAACAAAAATATTTAGTCTAACTTTATAATTATGCATTTTAACCTAACACAAAGTTAATATTTGAAATTTTCCAGCTACTAGCACATATTTCATACCTGTATGCAAGCGTATGGTGTAGGAAGCGATTTGCGCCTAATCCGTGTTCCCGCGAGGCGTAGAGCGGAGCCCAGTGAGAGGGCACAGCACAAACTATACGCGCCAGCCATAACGCCGCCGCTGATCCACCGCCTATTACAATATAAAGGCTTATCGTTAACGTTCATCTATTTCAAACAGTTGTAGAGTCAATGCCAACGGCC
>JWHW01049677.1:61374-74716 GCA_000931545.1 Papilio glaucus | reverse complement strand
CAAAAAGTCAACAGCTACATTACCTGACATAAGTCTCGATGATCGCCGTGTCGTCCAGCATTGCCATGATACGCTCGCATTGTTGCTTGAACGTGGACAGATTTATGTGCTTGTTCTTGCATTTGCCGGTCTTGTGCAGGTATCGAAAGAAGTGTCGCGCCAGATCCGGGTACATTGGAAACAGGTATTTCTGTAAAACGGTATATTTCTAATATAGTATACGTAATCGTGATTCATACTCTACGATCAGGCGTATAAATAGGTACGTATATATGTATGTCCTGTCCGTACATTCGATGGTGGAATGGTAAATAGTGCATTGTGAATAGTGTGTAAAATTTGAGTAGAATGTGTCAAACGAGCGGGTCACCTGGTGTTAAGTGACCGCTACTCATAGAAATCCGCAACAAGCAAATGAGTCGCATGTGTTGCCTACCTTTAATGGACAGAGGATGTGATAGACAGGAATCCTATCCATTCCCACCCCGTATCCTCTTCCTTCCAATCCTTATTAGGAAAGAATGGGAAAGGAACGAGGACTGAAACTGGGTCTCTGGGGAAATCTCACTCTTCATACGAAACGCAGAAGTATACTTCTACTTGACGCCTGTCTTCTGCGAGGTCGTGGTATTTCACCAGTCGAGCCGGCCCATTCGTGCAACAGATGTCGTAGTTGCAGGCTCTATCACTGTTAAACGTGGTCCTGTATTTGCGTAAAATAGTCAGTATTATGACTGTCAGTAACATATCGGTGGTAGGTGCTCCTCTATCGTATGTAATCGCCCAGAGGTAATGTTCAAACAATAATTATTGCACAGTCCAACTATGAATTCCGGTTTTCAGATCTCTTACGTATTAACTCATATATACGACCAAATGACGGCAGTTAAGGTATCAACATATGTAAATAAAGGGGAAATTATATTTGTAAATGGCATTAGTACTGTTATTATAACATTTAAGGATTATAAATTATTATAAGATAAAAGATGAGTAGCTAAGTTCCGCCTAAGCTAAGTGCTTGTGCACTCAGCATTAAGTACATGAAATTATTAAAACTTTCGTTAGACATTATTAATTATTTCTTATATAAAACGGCTTTACTCGCGTTCGCGTTTTTTCTCGGTATTTTGTACCGACAAGTTTTGGACCTGTCGTAGGTCCTTCTTCAGTGCGAGGCGGGGTGCGACTGCGAATTAATCCCACTCGCCCTATAGAAGGACCTCCGACAGGTCCAAAACTTGTCGGTACAAAATACCGAGAAAAAACGCGAACGCGAGTAAGCCGTTTTATAAAAGATAATTAAGTAAATGATTTTCTACGAGAGGCAAGATTTGGTGATGTATAAAAAATTTAGAATCTTGAGAAAAGATGAACTATTTTGTCACTTCTTTATCTTCTAACTTATATTACAAAGTGAACTATATATCTGTCAATTTGTTTATTGCAGTGGTTCTCAATCTTATTACTTTTTTATTACTTACAGTGAAACAATTCTCCGTAACCCCATTGATGCCATCTTCTTTCTGGGAGCGTTGAACTAGTAACTGGAACAGAAAAAACGTTAATGAGAAAAATCCCCTTAGAATCTCATTGCAGATTTCGATTTCCAGGCAACTTACGTTAGTTTCCCGGATTCTAATGTACTAAAACATCTACACTACCTACCCGACTCTTTCATATTTGAGACTTAAACTTGGTAATTATGTTTCCAAATTCGGTGAAAAATCTAACTTTCTATTTGTTGAATTTGAAGTTTTTAAAGAAAACACCATAGATAGCCATCCTAAGTTATCGCTGCCTTTAAAACACTTTTATTAGCTTTGTATGTATGTTTGTACATAACGGAATCTTTAAACGTAATTTTGAATCCCTTCAAAAGGTCGGATCATCTTTATTTTAGATATTTTAGATTAGATATCAAGGGCTGATGAAAATAAATCGTCCGATTAACCCTAGAAGGATCTTCAGGATTTGTAATGTTTAAGATTGAGAAAAAACGCCATCTAGGTGTTAAAATTTAAATAACAATAGATACTATATACAATTAACCTTAGCGTGATTTTTTAGTTTTTAAAACTATTTATTATTATTATAGGTTTATTGACGATAGACACTATAATCACGTTAAAAGCATCCTTAATGTACTCGTATTCTACATCTAAACCACATCTTAAATGTAAGCTAAATTTTAGTTTCCAATTTGTATGTTGTTTATTTATTTTACTTTTCGCGTCTCGTCAATTTTATGTGTAAATAACTCATGGTAACAATACATGTTTTTGTGGTACATAAAAATAAACCTTATTAACGTACAAATAGTCCAACTAGTGTTCAATAGCACTGTCCATAGTGAGGTGTTATCTCATAAATTTCAAAGTCGTCTAGGACAAGCTTTATATGGCGCGTTAGCGGACGGTGTGAACGTGTTTTTTCTAACCATAGACATAGATAAGGCATAAAAATAGTTAAGTAGGTTTTAAAGACAGCGTTTGTGAGTGTTGTAGGAATCTTAGCAGTTATCTCCATCTATTGGCAAGATGTTTTCGAGGTCAATTGAATGATAGATACATTTCGTACGAGCAATATAAATGTCCATACATAAAATGCATATATCGAGCAAGTATGAGAGATATCAAAGTGGGATTCTGCAAGGGTCAGCGTTAGGATCCTTACTGTAAGCCAAAGTTAGAAAATGCCGTAAAATTAAAACTTGTCAAAAAAGAAAAATATCATATAAGCCCTGTGTTTCTGTTCCGTTACTATTTTTATCAGTTTATTGTTCTTAGATTAATGCTCAAAAAAGATTCATCAATAAAGATTATGCGATTATAGTCTATGGTATTTTAGATAAATTCGACATAATCTTTTAATTTTCTGTTATCGGTTGCACCTTATAATCTTTGTTTTTATTTTAATTAGTAAACGACCGAAGATTCGGTTTCAGGAAACTCTGCGTTCAAGAGTTATCGCGCATCGGGCGGTTGATTCGGGAGATATCAAAATACATAATAACTAATGTTTATACAAACTTCAATCATTGTTTTTTACTCCAATTAAAGCGTTTTAACTTTCTGTATCCAAATATTATACATGCAAATGTGCGTTTGTTGTTACGCTTTAAATCTGTAACAACACAACCGAAAATTGAAAATTTGCACACACATTGTCCGGGGTACAGGAAATAACATGGGATACTTACCTTTTATCCCGAAAATAAAATAGTTCTCGAGGTACGTGGTAATGTGTTCAGTAATTAAAATAATAAGAAAAAAGATGATAGCCAGTGTTTGTCACAGCGTATATAATGCAAATCATATGACGTAAGCTAAAGAAAAAGCGTCTCAGTTAGGACGCTTTTGTGCCTTCACTTTTCGACCGCTAATGGCATATCTGCTACTTTTTAATATCATCTTTAGTAAGTGTATAAACCAAATTTCAGTAAACAATTGATATTAAACGTGACTGAAATATAATATAGTAATAGTATAGTATAGTAATATTTTCAGTAGAAGGTCCTGTTGCCGTCTAACAATAATTCTAATTATGAATTAGATTATAAATATTCTCCTTGACCCTACATCGTATCTTACAATGTCAAATGTATCATTGCACTTCGAATATAATGGTCTTTATTATCATCTAGACAATATGTCTTTAAACATTGACAATTGTGTAACGTACGCAACACACTGTTAGTTAAATAGGAAGCAGTTATAAGACAGTTAATGTATCCTAGTAATATTTTTAATGAAGAATAAACTAATGTTAAACGGCTATATGGTTCGCAGTTCGCACTACTACTACTTTAGCATACTAGTTTAGCATTGGTCTATTCAATTTGATCTTGAAAACACTTCATAATCATTCTAAAATACTGACGCCGTACAACACATAGATATAAGCTAACGCCCGTAACCCAGAGAGGTAGGCAGAGAGAATAAAAAGATATAAAGGTTTCAACTAGCTAACCCATAGACGTAAAGAAATTTGTTAACATAACTCCTCTATTATTAAATGATGTACATATGTGTACCTTATTTCATAGCAAGATATAATTTTTGTAAACAAATAACCGTCATTTACCTTATATGGAGGCAATTACACTTTTTATATTTCATCGGAAATGTTGTAATTTTGTGGAAATCGTGAGATAAATTGAAGTGAAATTGTGTAATATGGATAGCTAATGTTATAAAGTGAAATGAGAAGAAGTTGTTGCTCGAAAATATTTTGGAATTCACGAATTTTAATGTGAAAAAACCTTTGTTTACAAACATCCTATCTTGCTGTGAAACCAAAGCAAATATACCTTATTTGTATTTTATATACTCTCTATGTTATTTTATAAAATATCCTTTTCAGTTCAGTTCATCTCTTTACTTTTGCTTTCTTTAATGCGTGGTCGACTGGTAGAGAATATCTACACGCATTTGTACTTGTTTTGTGCAAAAAACGTTTTAAAAAAAATAAAGCTATTTATATTTTCGGTCATTATCAGGATTGGAATATGTTCCCGGCGTCAGTTTTTCCGTCGAATGTGATGTGGGTTTTCTCAAGCACCGGCTTTTACCGAATGGTGTTAAATGTGCACATTAACAAAGTAAATCAGTCATAAAAAAAAAAATCTACCCCGACTGACTGACTGACCCAGAAAGTAAATTATTCGATAAAGATATTACCTATATGATTTGATTTATTGTGTTATAAAGTTAAAATTACCTTATATTGTGATATTCGGGACTGTACCGATTAATTTTAAGAAATGTTTCAATGGGTTATCAGTTTATCATATTGGAACAACTTCGAACAAAAGATCTTTTAGCTTTTGATTTTATACGCATATTACAAATATTGGACAAACTTTTTGTGTGTGTGTTTCGTTCCTTTTCTCTACATGTAGTATTTTTTTTTAGTTTTCAATTGGCCTTCGATATTTAACTGTATACTTTGTTTCACAGCAAGATTTAGTATGTTTTTGTAAACAAACAAACTTCATTTGTGATGGCGGCCATTGCACTTTTTATTACATTATACACTGGAAATGTATTTTTGTGGAAATCCTGAGATAAATATAAGTAAGTGAAGTGATAAAGTAATGTAAGAAAAAGTTGTTTTCTGAAAATATTTTGGAATTAACGATTTTTAACCGAAAAACCTTCGTTTTCAAATATTCCATCTTGACGTGGAACAAATTATAGGATGCAACGCGAACTAAAAACTTACTCCATCTGGTTAATAAAAGCAAATAAAAAAAAAACATTATATGAGCGGAATGATTGGTATACAGCACATCCATTCCCACGAATACGATAATATATATTGTAAACGTATGAAGACGGGAACTATTGTTGATTATATTGCTAACAATTCTCAGGAGATATCAGAAATCCTACCTAAACAACGGCGACGAGATGGAGGATGATAACCAGTAGGGATAAAACGGTGCCTATGTTTTTAAAATAAAGAATCCTGTAACGCTGTAATCAATTTGTGCTCGTTTAACTCGAAACTAGTTTCAAATGCCTCTCAAGTAGTAGCAATTTAAGTCTATATGGATGCTTCGAAATTCCTAAAATGACATAGTTTCGGGTGCACATAGTAATGACCGAAAAAATAGGCGGAGACTTTACATTTGTCGTTCTCTAGAGCATTGATCATTACAGTAAAGCAATTTCCTAAGACATAGTTGAATTGTTGTATTTAAATATATCATTAATAATTAAAAAAAAACTAAAAAATACGCAAAGTTTATATATAGTATCCATTGTTACTTAAACTTGCACCTAGATGGCGGTATTTTTAATAGCAAATCCTGAAGGTCCTGGTAAGGAAAATGGGACTATTTATACGTTTTCGAAGTTTCAAATCACTCATACGTTTTAAAGAGGATCAACATATTACAAACACACATACATACATACACATAAAGCTAATAAAAGAGTATTAAAAAAGCCAATAACAGCCGCGCGTCACAGAGCAATGATCACAAATAAACTAGTAAGGCTAACTCATTATTTTGTCACACAAGGAAAAGCTTTAGGTGCTAGTCTTTTTGGATTCAATAATATTAAATTTTTCATATTAATGTATGGATCGGATAGTTCCATTTATTCACCTTGCATGTCGGAGCGGCAGTAATCTTCCTCCGCACTTCTTTCACTTGTATACCGACTATAGTAAAACGAAGGTCTTTTACAACAACTCTCCAGCGATCCATTATACACAAATTTAAATAATCATAGCTAGACACAAATAGTAAATAATAAAGACTAATTATTGTTATATACAGTCAGTAAATAAATTAATTAATTTTAATTTACGCCAGAAACACTTGACTGCATGTAAGCCCGCCGTATACGCTAGACGATGTCTCACTATGCTGGCATATGCGTTGTGTTCACTCGTTCACTATGACAATGGTTATGAACGAAAACAAATCATTTATATCTAACATACATATATATACGATAAGATACAGGCCAGTGATTTGTCGGATAAAAAAGGAATTAGTCGTTAAATGTATGCGTACACTAACACCGCGTGCTTCGGATCGATTCAATGAATTCAAAATGCCGCTGCAACTGTATATAACGTCATGTGATGTATTGAATTGGCTATCATTGAGTAATTGTAATTAATTATCTTTTATTACGATTATAATCAAAATATGACTCATCATAAATCTTTAAGAGCCCCTACGCATTGAGCGGAACCTGCCACGCACTCAAAAATATGTATGTATGGTTGTTCCACGTCAAAATGAATTTTTTGTTAACAAAAATTCATAAATTCCAAAATATTTCTCACATCACCATTTTATTCCAATTTTGTTCAAAATCTCGCGATTTTTTCAAAATTACAACAGGCTGCCAAGAATATTGGCTTGATGTGGGACAAATTATACATATTTTTGACAGTTTTTAGCGGGGGCGGATACAGCAGCAGTCAAACCGCACCGAATTACGGTGCGGCGACTTCAGTAATGGTGTCCGCGCGGTTTTTATACGCACTACGCGGATGCGGTCCATACACGCGCGCCATCTCGGCTGTCCGCGCGCAGTCATCCGCAATAACAATGAACAAGCGGCTTTCGGCGTCCGCATCCAGCAATGCGTAGGGGCTAGGGGCTGTAAGTGTCTTTTTATTTTAAAAGGCGCTTATTTAAAAATCTTGTATCTCCTCTGATGTTATGTTACGCTACCCACCAAAATACAAACAACCAGAAAAGTTAATGGTAAGTTTCTAGCCTCTAAAATAGCGAATGAGGGGAGAATATGGAAAAAGAGATGAAGGGATAGTAGGAGAATGGTGTCTGCCGCATTTCACTCTTCAGACGAAACGCCATATGTTAAATGACCGCTACATCACAAACAACACAAATGTTGCAGATACGGTGCCTACCCTTAATGGACAGAGGGGGGGAGAGACAGGAAAAATGATATTTCCTTTTCTCCATTCATCCCCTCAACGTCCAATCGTCTTCCCATTCCCATCCTATTCTTATTAGGAAACGCAGAAACATACTTCACGCTTGTCTTCTGTGTGGTTGTGGTATTTCACCGGTCGACGGCCTATTCGTGCAACAGTTGCTTGCTCTACCACGGTAAGATATAGATATATGGAGGTAGAAGAAGCGAGAGAGGAGTGCCAGGCCCGGGATAAATGGGATTCCGTAATCTCTGCCTACACCTCTGAGTTACTGGCTTATGAGTGCTTATTCATATTAATTTGAGTAGTTATTTCTGAATTCTTTAATACAGTATGTCTAATCGTATTAAACAAGTTGTAAATAGTTCATTTGCCACCGGATACAATAATTCTAGATAAGCGTTTATTAAAGGTTTTTCTATCTTATCATTTTCATCATTTAAAAGTTTAAAACATCAGACAAAAATAGTTTTGTATTAATACTTGACTAATTTGTGTTGATCTGCCTCAAATATACGAAAATGTGCTTGAACACGCGGGCCCTTCATATACAAACCAGACATTAGAAAAAAACACGAATTTTAAAATAAATTTAAAGACTGACGAATTAATAGCTTTAAATTATGAATTAAAGTTACGTACATTTTTGGATATTGGAATTATATTATCAAAATATAATTACGGTATACATTTTATTTACAGATATTTTTAAAATTATGTATTCTAAATGAAACGAAACAAAAGAATAACCACTGACAATGTTAAGAGTATAACGCGTTTGTTATACTACTAGCTCCATCTATTAAGAATACAATGTACTTTTTACCTTATTAAGTTAGATGTTAACGTATACCAAAACCAGCTGAAAATGAGCCTACATAAGTGTTCCAACAACCGTGTATCCAAATGTCAGTTTGATGAAAATTCAAATCTTAGACCAAATTTTCATTAAACTAGACGCGTCAATTTAACAACGGAAGCGTCAATCTAATGGAAAATTGAGACACTAATTACGCAAAATTGTTGACTCATATCGCGTATCACAAGAAGTGCAAATAGATCTGACAAGTGTTTGCCGCACCATGTGATCACCTTCATACTCCGTCCGTCACGTGACGTGTAAGCGTAGGGTTGTCACCGCAGCACAGAAAAAAAATGTTATCGATTTCAAATTAGCTTAGATTAGAGGGTTTTGAATTTGATTTACAAATTAGGTTTCCGGCTTATGGCTAGTCAGTTTGGAGCCTAAACTGAAACTATGCTTATTTAAGAAGAGTTTACTGAAAGAAGGATTTTTTTTGTTAATGGATAAGCCTCCGAAAGTACTGAACGATTTTTATTATATTTTACAACATATGAAAGGCACATTATTACTTAGTGACATAGGCCATATTAAGAATAGATTACAAGCTCGGGGTATGAAAATTTATGAGTAATATCAAACTAACGGTACAGAGTATACACCAAAGAGTTTGTTTAAATTAATACAAAAAGTGCATTCATTTACCCTCATCTACTAATCTATGTATTTTTTAATTGTTTGTAAGTAGTAACCTCAGGTTCATAAGGAGTAAACTCAAACTGTGGGTTTAGAGCTGACGCAAACAAAATGTATATGTTAGCTTTAATTTTAACATAGAATTTTGTAATTCACTTTTATAATATCATAAGTTTCATTCAGATTTATCTGTATCATACTCTGCATATACCTGTGTGTTTACATCTTAACATACCTGTGTGTTAAATCATTATTTATTTCAGTACTTCGGGTACTAAGATACAAACACATCAATGATTCGGACTGGAAAGACAAGACAAATCTGTAGGTGTTGTGGAAAATCAGAGATGATGAATCATGACAATGCTCACTCTGAATTGGTGGTAAAATAATTATAAATTCATTCAAAAAACAGAACATACTATCAAATTCACAACTGGTCATTGTATGCCTTAACTGATATCCTAATATAGCTTATATAAATGACAAAAACCATAATTAGTCAACAAAATAAGGGTCACTGTCACACATACATATAAGCTCATTGATTGCATAAAAATATACTAGGATATTATTTCCCATTAACATAATGTGCAGGCAGCCCTATCTTTAATATTAATTGACCCCATAATCAATGGTCTAGCTCCATGCTCAATAGCACAATCACAACACAAGTTGTTTTATTGAAATCAATTCCTTTTCATAAACTAAGATCTAATGTTGTTCATAATGTGATTTTTACTTAGTGTTTGTTAATAAAATAGCATTATTAAGAACTGATTCAGTCTTTCAAAATATTTTTCTTTTGTAAGGCAAAGCAAATTATTTATTAAAAAACTTCATTGCACAAAATAAGTAGAAATGGCGGACTTAATCCCTATAGGTATTGTACTACCAGTCGGCCCCACATTACAAGGGAAAAAAAATATGTTAAACATTTATTAGGTCTTCACACATTAGACAAACTCTACTCCGACTCAACACACAGTTAAGTATAAAAATGTGAGTTTTGTATTGTGTTGTTTCCATCCAATTATAACATTATTTTATGAATGACCTTCAAGAGAAGAGTGAATAGGCTGTTGTTAATCTAGTGCATACCATCTTTCGAACATGTTACTACTTAACATTAGGTGGGATTGTGGTTAAGCTCTAGTTTATTTGCTACAAAAATTGTGGACCTTGGCCTTGGCGGTTTGACCCTAGGGGTAGGTTTTAGCTAAGTAAAAACTAAGAAGCATGAAAACATTTTATATAGATTAAATCAGAACAAGATGTATGCTGTGCACAATGTAATCCTGGGTAAAAGATTGAATTAAAAATCATCAAGTTCACTTTGAAATTTGATACAGAAGAATTCTGATCATTTGGGGATGGGTGGAAGTGCTTAGGGGCATAAGCATAAGCAAGCCCTATGAATCCGTGATTGATGACTGGTGTATTTTAATTTAGCTTATGTGTGCACGGATAAATAAAATTTTATTATCTAACACTTATCAGCGTTATCAGAAAGGCATCTTAACAGATTACTGCTAGAATGAAAGTTATAGACTGTTGATATCGCATAATCTATGTGTCTAAATTTCATTTTCAATTCCTATTACATTTTAATATTAGAAGCTTCTTGTAATGACATTATTTGGTGCATGTCTAGTTCTTCAACCATGGCATAAAAATATTTAAACATGATTGAATGGTCAGAAACATCCACCTGTATATTTCAGGCACCATTCAATTCATTTGACACATTTCATTTTTATTTAATTCATAAATGGAAAATTCCATTATATATCACTTGTTAAGTTCTGTTGTCCATATCCATTTTTAATTATGTAAGCCTGCTTGAGCCCACTGGCAATTTACAATTAGTTAACTATTAAAACTTTCATATCGAAACCATGGTTGACAAATCAACAAAATAAAAATTTAAAAATATATTTAATGCTCTTGGAATGAAGATGACAACTCGAAATATTTTTAAAATCAAAACAATATACGTAATTTGCCACAAGGTTAAATAATCGTATGAGTTTTCATTTCATAAAATAGTTTAAGAGTAGGGAAGGAAAACAATTAGTAACCCTGACTACGACCTTGTTTGCATAACATACCTTTGCAAGTTTTTCAACGGGTACCATTGATGTTGTTTGTGAAGTTTCTTGCTTTTCGGGCAACTCCCCACTTGATCCTGAACGTGTACCTCGCTGGGACCCTCTAGGAGTGCTGGAACCGCTACCTCCTTGTTCGCCTGCAGGCTTTTCATGGCTATTATGACTTCCCATTTTGCTAATATAATTCCTTAAGGACTGAAACCTCGTTGTCACGCAATTTTCTTTAAACTTAAGTACTAAATCACCTAAAATAATGATTAAATACCCCTACAACTAAAAACAAATAAAAGTAGTGTAGTATCGTACAAATACAACTTATCGCACACACAGCACACAGCAATACCAATGCACAGAACACTTAAACACTTATACTCAATAATAGAGCGATGCGATCGGACAGGTCATAGCATAGACTAATATTGTATATGTCACCGACCGACTGTCAGAGCAGACACTTTATAGTTGGGCTAGGGAAATTCTAAACGGTCGGCACATTCTCAGTTTAACGATCCATTGACAATATGACGTTTCATTTTTAATGGCGCGAAGTCATTGTGTGAAGTACGGTAGGCATATTGTGAATATGATAAAAATGTCGTTCGATTTTTTTGCTGGCAAGCTATCATGTCATATTTTAATTGCTGTTGCTAAACGTATACAAATAAAATGGTCTTGTGATGTTTTCTTTATTTTCGTACCATTAGTAAAATTATAGATAACATTTACACACTGAACTAATAATAAATCTGTTATTTATTTTGACAAGAACGAGAATTAAAGACAGTGAAAAATAATTATTAGTGAATTCAAGGATATGTGTTTTTGTATAAAAAAATTTTAATGCTTTAATAAACCTGTGACGTTTTTATCCAGTTGATAAGGGTGAAAATTCTTTTGGTTATTTTTCACTGTTGGAAAATAAATAATTTGTGTAATTTTAGTTTTGCAACTATTTAATGTTGTGTATATTTTAGTTGCTACGAAAATAATTGAAAATAAATCGCGTTTAGCGACTGACTAAAGGATGATTTGCAACGAATCAAACAAGCGGTTCTCAAGTTTCGATCAATCAGCGCTCGAAGATCGTTTTGCAGACAAAGACATTCATGTCTATTGGATAAATATGCGCCTGTCTTACGTTGCCTCTTTGTATAGTGCCCAGAAAAAAAAACGGCACATTCTCAATTATTCGTTAAACTGACAATGTACCGACCGTTTAGAATTTGCCTAGCCCGATTATAAAGTGCCTGCCCTTATAAACGGTCGGTGACATATATATAGAATAGAATACAGGCACTGAATACAGACCATCATAGAACCTAGAAACTAGAAGACAGACCTAAATCACAGACTTGCATGAATAGACACAGGCTGCCAGGCTGTAATCGATAATCGCAATGTTCATCGTAGTGATGTCGCGAGTACATCACTACGATGAACATTGCGATGACAACTATTGGGATATATTGGAATCGATTCTGCGTCACTACGCGATATCGATTCCAATATTTCATAGAGTTCACAGAATCAACTTAACTAAGAATTGTTAAAAAATATCTTCTTTAATAACAGCATTCCTTTCTACTCTGATGAACATAGTCTTAGAGAACACATGCTCTTGATCTTCGATATTCGCTGAAGAACAGGAGAGGGCAATGAGTGACGCTTGACACAATACTCGCGTTCACTGTACATTAATTATTTACTATCATACTTTGAGCTTGGTTGATACAATGATACAATATTATTACTAAGAAAAATATTTATTTACATAGAGATTTTCCATTTGTCTATCTTTTATAAATAGTTAACCAATGTCGTATTACTAGCCTGTTTTGCCAACTCTTAAGGATGTATAACGATGATATCGATAAAACCGAATCCGGTTGTCACGACAAATCTAATGAAAAAAAAAATATTTATAATTTTTTGGACTATTTATATGTTAGTTTTTGCCTTTTTAATATGTTTTATTTGCAATCGGCTTTCTTGTTTTCCTTGGCTATCAATTAGGTATTATTACAACAATGTAATTAGTTGTCATTACGCCTCTATAAGTATTGAACATCTGAGGCGTGGACTCCGTAAAGATAATAATGGGCGAGCTGTCGCCCGTTATGCGTGATCAAAGTTAATCTTGGTGTCACTCCCGTCAACAACACCGGTCGAACTGGTAGGTCGGACGTTACTTCAGCTGGTGATAAAGTCGCCAGATGGCGCCTTAACTCGTCGCGCGAAGAAAATGTTTGTTCGCCATAAATTACTTCTCCTTGCATCGGGTGAACTATTTCCCACGGTAAAG
>JWHW01049677.1:49851-61320 GCA_000931545.1 Papilio glaucus | reverse complement strand
TTACGACGACAGACGTTTATGCCTAGTCACCATTCTTTTGTCTTTAATTACCCTTGCGTTTCGAACGTAGCGATTTTAATCTACGTTCCTACGTCCATTGTGCGTACAGCAGAATTGCAACAAACGGGGCTGCAGCCTATAGCTCCATATCTAGATCCGCCCCCGCAAGTGGAACATTGTACAAAATCTGGACAGGGTGTAATATATTTTGCATCGAAAATAAGTGAGTTCATACTCGCACTTGGCCAATTTTCGGGTGTCTGTGCCCACAACCTTTTTTTAAGGCTGGACGCCTGCCGTGGTTGTTGTCCAGGCGCGGATAGTTTTCTTATTTTATTGCTAAAATGGATTAGGACACCTGAAACTGCGGATATTAGCTGCTTCAAGCTGCCCGTGAATAGTGGCTTATACCTTTTCAGCGGTGTTCTCATCTACACGGACGAACGCAAGCTCTCCGAGTGGCGATAGAAGTTGTTCGGTGAACACATCGCAGTAATGATGCGTGTTGTTCGCACGCTCGTTCACCTTAAACACAAGAGATAATCTGTATAAAGTACTATTTATACATGCCAATGTCAACGATAAAATAATAGTTAAAGTCAACTTCGTTGTATATTTAAAAAAAAACATGATTACCTCTTCAGGCGTGCAACAGTGTATGGGCACTACTGAGCCAAAGGTGGCGTACTTCTTCCCGTCTTTCTGATGCAACTCGGCTGGTATCGACATCGACTCCACCAGACCCTTATACACCTCATTCAGCACCGTACGCTTTGACATAGTGATTGTCTGCAAAATAATAGAAAAACGTTACTTTTTAAGATATTGCAAACGTTATTTTAACAACTAGTCTATCAACAATCCGAATTTCAATACAAATTTTCAATGCAATCCAAACTTATTGTATGCATGAACTTAAACGTAAGCGAAATGGCATTTGATACCTATCCCTCGTACCGTTTATAGAAGCAGACTTTTTTAATTCGTCCAGACCAGAGACTAAAAATCCCAACGTAATTGCTAGTCTGACTTGAATTGAAATCGGTGATCTAAATGAAGTAACCCTTTTGGCGATTATTTCTGTTATTTTACTAAGCATGGATTCAAAGTCAATTGGAGTCTTTCAAACAATTTTTTGTATTGTCCGCTTTTTTATGGAATGTGTCAAACGAGCAAGTGGTTCACTTGATGTTAAGTGGCCGCTACCCAGAGGCATCTGCAACAAGTTAATGAGTTGCAGATGCGTTGCTTACACTTAATGGACATAGGAGGAGAGAGACAGATAAAATAATATTTCCTTCTCCTACTCATTCCCCTTCCCCTCCAATCCTCTTCCCTTTCCCATCCTATCCCTGTTAGGAAAAGGTGGGAAGGGGAAGAGGACTATAAATTAAGCTTTCGGCACGTCACTTATAAAACGAAACGCAGAGTACTTCTAATTCACGCCTGTTTTCGGTGAGGTAATTTACCGGTCGAACCAGCTCATTCATGCAACGGATGTTGTAGCTTACATGTTGAAAACGCACATCTGCTATGTGCTGCGTTCAGCACTATTTCTGTTTTTATAGTGTTCAGTTCTCCAGTAGCGACTAGGTTTGACTTTTTTATACACTGATGTAATAATGTATTTGCATTGCATGTAGTGTTGCAAATAATATGTAATCGGCTTAAGATTCGTGGAATGTGACATGCCCTCACGTCTTGTACCCTTGTATTTACAACTGACGACAAAGTTATATTCGTTCGTATTATATGACGACGAGTTTCTTGAACACTGTCCAAGCACCCCGCTGTGACGTTATCGGACTTATACTTCTCATGTTATTGGGCACGTAGTATAGTTTATCTTTTAACGTAGGCAACCTTTAAGAAATTATTTTTGAAAATTCAACCCCAAGTCCGCTTGTACACGGTAAGAAAAGTCGCCGCGCCTATGCAAGAATTCGTGTCATTTCTACATTATACACTGTCTACACTGCTTCGGCGCTTAACAAGGCGAAATCTTGTCTGCGCTAGACACAATAGGTAACTTAGTTTCGGGGCGAGGTAGATAAGATGGTTCAGCTAGTTTTTGGGCGTTTTTTGAGTTATTAGGCGAAGTTCGTATCTTATTTTCTATACTACTCAATAGCTTGTCAAACATGGAGATTTTTGTATCAAAAATAAATGAAAAAACCTTTGTCGAAACTGTTCCAAATTCAAATTAGCATATTGCTAATGTATGTGAGACGAGTTACATTTTGGAATGGCGAAAGTCGTAATAGCGCACTCCAAAATGATCCCGACGTCAGCGCGTTCTGTGACGTCATGAGTGTTAAGGCAAGTTATATTTGAGAAATGTGCGATGACGCATGTTGCATGGGATTCATGCGAAACTAAAAGATTTTCCCCGTACCAAATATCGTATAATGCGGCTAAAAATGTTTTCACTTCTATACAATTTTCGACACGTCCTGATAAACGTATCTTGCGCAAAGTCAATGTTTATTGATTAATATAATGATAAAATGGTGATTAATTTTAGAGAACGACTGAGGAATGTTTGTTGTTATATAATGGGTTAATTTTGCAGGTTCAAACGCTGAAACCGCGACACTTAATCGGGCATCGCTTGGGCGTTTCTAAGAACACAAATAACTGTAGTTCATTACCATCATCATCTTTTTCAGTCAAAAGACGTCTATTTTTCGGTACTACGTGGGCTTTCTAACAGTAGGCTTCCACTGCTGAAAACATTTACGTCAGTGGAAACCCACGGTAAGGATAACCACGTAAATCGATCTCTTGCTGCCCCGTACCCTTAGACTTTGTTATTAAAACCAATTAAAAATTGTTAATAACTTCAAAATCCATAGCCCAACCACAAATAATACCTTCCAAAATAACGAAGACAAATATCAATTTTATAAAGATTGGCGCCAAATGTCTACAGATAACAAATCATATAAAAAGGGTAGATATATCAGAACACGTGTTAACAAAGAAAACTATAATTATATCAACAAGAATCAACTAATTGAAAATAACTGGTATTTAACCTTAATCAATCTCGTGTAGATAATTAATCGAACAAGAGCGAAAGGTTTATGTTGGTTTATGTAGGTAGGAAAGGTTGTTTGTGTCGGGTAAACTCTGAAATAGTAATACGCTATGCAATGAATTTGCATATATCTATGTAATTTATTTCTAAAAAGCATGAAATTTTAACACTAGCGCTAAACATTTAAAATAACCTAATATTTCAAACCAATCAATAAATAGGTATCTTATTTGATTTGGGGTCAAGTTAAGAAAGAACATTCAAAATTCGCCTCACCTGTTAATTATTCACAACAAACGTTCTCTCTAGAAGTATAAACAAAACTGATTGCGGTACAACGACGTTGTTTTTGATAACGTATCAGATCTTTTGATAAAAAGTTACCAACTGATGTAGGTAACCAAACAATTTAATCTGTCACACGCTTATGACGTACTTGAATTTATGTTTACCTGAATATAAACTCACTGTGATTTTTAATTAAATATTAAATTGATTATTAAAATGTCTCTTTTAACATAACTGTAGAAGATACCAATGGCTACCGTATTAGGTAATGCAATATTAAACCTATCGACTATGTATTTATGTTGCCAATCTACCTAAACACAAGAATCATCAGTATAGCGCCTATTTCTGTCACATAGCAATAAAAAAGACATCGCACTGCTATCGTTAGCAAAATGAATTGAATATAATAATAGAAATTAAATTATCACTAAATTTCAATACAATTTACGTCTTTAAAAGTTGAACAAATAACTGCTGATTATTACCATACTAAGTTAATAGCCATTGTAGATGACGCTTTACATATATTTGAGTATTCTTATAGTCGCATTTCACGACTTCCCGATTTTTTGCGGGCATTGCGGGCTTCCTGATTTTGAGTCTGCAAATGTGAATTAAGACATAAGAGTAAGAGTCAAAAGTAACGTAACACGCACATTGTATGAATTTTGAAGAAAAACTTCTTAAACCGCGTTAGACGATATATGGTAGGGGGAAATCTCGTAGCTTTTTTTTTTTTTTATGGAATAAGGTGGCAAACGAGCAAGCGGATCACCAGATGTTTAGTGAACGCTACCCATGGACATCCGCAACAAGCAAATGTGTTGCAGATGCGTTGCCTACCTTTAATGGACAGAGGAGGGCATAAACAGGAATAAGGATATTTCCTTTTCCCCGTTAACCCCCTCCCCGTCCAATCCTCTTCCCATTCCCATCCTATCGTGATGAGAAAAGGGTGGGAAGGGGAAGAGGACTGAAATTAGGCCTCCGGCACCTCACTCAACAGACGAAACGCAGAGTAAAAGTAGTAGCAGTAGCTTCGCGTGCGTGGACATTGTAGTCAGTCGTTACAGTTTGATATTTTCGAAAAAAGTACTCTTTCCATAATTATCGGTTATCGTGGGGTGATTTTGCAGGATTTGGGATATCGATCGACAGTGAGAAAGAGGGGCCTGTGTTTGACGTCTAAATCCGATTTTCGACCGGGAATGTTTTTGACCTAAATAAAAAAAATATTTTTTTTATAAACCAAAAATCACTGCACACTAAACCTAAATACTTTTCTGCTTCCCATTGCATACCAACGTACGGATACAAATACAATTATAAAGACTTACCCTATTAGCTAAAATAATATTAAAATTAAACGTTACCGAAAACTCAAAAAAAAAATAGTCTAATTCATTCTGAATAGTAGTTAGCAATGCTAAGTATATAATGTTTACTGATGAATTATTCACTAATCAATGAAGAGTTGTAAGTAATGTTATTTATCAGAGATTCACAGATTCGTAAGATATTATTGCTAAAGAAATCAAGGTTTCGTGCAGTTATTTGTATTTAATAAAATAACTGCACGAAACCTTGAAAAAAATATTAAAACACTGTCATCGGTTCGACGCAGTTCAATTTTTACGCAGTTTTAAACTAAAGAATAAGTCAAAAGCTTATAAATAAATATCAACTTGATTTTAATTATTAGTATTATCAAAATAAAAATCCAATAAAACGTAACCTGTACTTACCAAAAAGTAGAAGCCCCGGAAATTTTTGTACCGCAATCACAATTTTGGTAGTACAAAATATCTAATTAACAAATAATTATACGATCTCAATTTTCTCACGAAAGCAGCGACTAGGACCGTGTTGAAATCATGGAACACTAATTATATAGAGATGTTTCAAATAGGGCTCCGCCAATAGTGGCCGTGGCTGCATCCATTCCATTGCCGTTTGGTCGTCATTATCATTCTGATTTTCAATGAAAACCCGGGAAAAATATCTTTAGGGTTGCCAGTGGTTGTACTATATTAATAAATAAGTATCGTAAAGATGAAACTTAATATTATTTGTAAACTTATCATGTGTGACCGTAAGGAAATTAAAAATTGTTTACAATTTTGAATGTCATAGAGTTACGAAAGCTTTTTGTCATATCTGAATAACTTGAAGAATCTGATTTTACTAATATAAAACTGAGCGCACAGAAGATGAATAACGAAGTCCTCTTGCGTAATAAAAAAAAATCTTCTGCGGTCATCTGTATAAATTCTCTTCCTAGTTGATATCCAGAACTAAAGCCGAAAGAAAGACGCTGTAGGTATAGTAATGATTTTATCCTGGACATTATTCACACACGGCCATCTGATACCAAACTAAGCAGAGCTTGTGCTATGAAAATAGATAACTGATGTACTACATATACTAGTTTTCTTTCGTAAATGCAGATAATTACACCCTGACTCAGAACAAAGGGTATATGTTCCTGTAAACAAATGTCTAAATCAAGGTATCATGGTACCAAAAAAGCTATTTGACTTACTGTTTAGTTTCATCTGGTCTTGTTTGAAAATTTGACAAGGAAAGGGCAGCAATGTGTTGTGGTTATTTAGTATATATAGGCGACGGTGATGAACAGCTGGTTTTCACCCTTATACCACTTATAGTTATTAAACGTTTTAACATTTTGTTATGTTCTGGTTGATAACAAAATTGTATACTAAAAAATATATATTTATAATCACCTCGTTTGTGGGTTACTGGTAATTTACAGTGCTATTCAACCAAGTCGAATATCATTTATGTTTTATAAGAATGGATGAATGAAGATAGAATAATGGAACAAATCTATGTTGCATGGTAGTGTTGGTAGGGGCCGCCCGAGGAGAACGTATGGTCTATCAATTAGACAAACTTAAAAGGGCGATATAAGGAGTACCCGTAACCCACGAGAATGTATGCGTTGATTTATGGATGAAGAAGTGAGAGTGTGTCATAAGATATAGTATTTTTATCGTGAAATATTGAAATACCCTTGCTTTGCTTGTTAGGATTATATTTATTATGCAAATATTTCAGCATTTTACATATCAAATTGAGACCTGCACATCAAATTCATCCATTTAAAAATAAAATCCTACGTTTACATTCCAATTTGATAGGTGCCTGAAGTCCGAATTTGAAGTTGAAAATCTATATACAATTTTTTACATGTTAAATATTTTATAGCCTCTAAACATAAATAAAGATGCTTTTCAGTTTATGCGTGTTATTAATACAGATGTTTATCGAAAGTCTAAATACGCAGTTGTGAATTTGTGATAATGATTCAGATTAATTATGTATGATGTTAACCAACTATTGAATCACTGAAAATATGTATGTTATGTAATGATTTTATGTCGCAACAATTATCAACAAGCGGAAAAAATATGGTGAACGTCAAACGGGGATTCCCCGACCAAAACTGCAATAATTTTCGTTCCTTCTGCATATCTTAGGCATGGAATTCATAATCTTTGATGACATATATAAGTTTCACATTAGTGTTCGACATGTAATTTAAGATCAAATAATTTAACATTTTATACGAAAGTAAGTACCTTGATGTACAATGAAATTAAATCACTCATTTGATGTTAATTGTACCTCGGATTGTTCATAGAGTAATAATTCAGCGGCGTTATACAAACGAGCTTAAATGAAATGTAACATGTTGCTTATATATAATTTAGTTTTGTAAAAAAGTGTTTCTAATTTAGTTTTGTATTTTTATATTCCTTGATGTTACATGTGAGAGCGAGAATCCTCTCCAGATACCCATCGACGTACTTCGTCATTAGTCATCATGCAATACAATGGAGGTAAATGTTTGTTTTATAATTTAAACGCGAATCTTGACTAACTCTGGAACTACTTTGGGATTAGATTTAAATGGGATGAATCTATAAACAAACACTATAGATTGCAAAAAAAAATGAAATCGGTTCTCAAATGTCAAAGTACTGAGGTATCAGACAAAAAAAATACAGAGCGGCATATTTAACGTAGTTATTAGTACATTCTTTTTGCTAGGGAATTGAGAACCTACTTCTTTTGTTTTAGTCGGTTAAAAAGGGTATTTAAATTATTTCGTCTTAAGAGATGATGGATATTTATGATATCGTTTTTATCTGTATTAGGGACATACATAGGTTTTATAAAATGACAAAGGTAGGATCGCCGCTGGATTTTGCTCTATAATCCCTATATAGCTTTTTATAGATTCATATGCGCGACCGTTTTTCTTTGATGCAATAAAATTGAAAGGTATCGGAATTTAAAGTTTCTTAATGTATTTGCAGAAGTTAAAAAATGATAATAAATTGAGCTCAGTAATGGCAGCAATCGTTATCCTGTTTCCAAAGATCAATAAACCTACTTATCTAAAAATTTATAAACAAATAAATAGAAAAATTAACCACGATTTAGGTCTGTGTGGATTTTGAACAAAAAAATGACAAGATTTATATTTAATAATCACTTATAATCTTTGCAAACAAGTATAACATCAAAGTCAGTGCCGGATGCACGTCTTGCGGCATGCAAACGAGCAGGTGTGGTTGCACAGAGACGCGCGCTCAACGCCGGGTCACGGTATAACACCTTACTCCCGCTGCGACCCACCACCGCCACATAATGACCCCTGTATCGACCACCGAACGCACGTCTGGAAAAATCACACAAATTTTGAAAATTAGCAGTTCATCACTTAACTCATAATCTATTGATTCAAAATCAAAACTTAGAACGAATCTTGGGACAAAAGTTTGGAAAAAAAATCTTGGAAAAAAAGGACGCGTCACGTTCAGGCACATTTTGTTACGCAAGGGAGAAGGAAGTTATAACACGGGGGGGGGAAAAGAGAGCGATAGAGCTGTGATGCCGTGATGTGGGGCCGCGGTGCAACTCCTGATTGCCGCCGCGACCCAATTCCACCACTTAAAAGTCACACATTTGCATTATGGTTGTATAGTTGGTTGGTCTTAGTATGTGTATCTTTGGTTAATTGTAAAAGTTATTATAGTAAATTTCTGAGGAATAGTTATTCGATAAATGTACGAGAAGAGAAATTAAGCACATTTTGTTACAAGAGAGCAGGGAGATATAAAGCAGGGGAAGAAAATATCTCACACTAAAAATTACTTCAATCAATCATGCGTGCAATTCATCAAAAGTGCCATACATGTTTTTTTATTATTTAATATATTAAATAACATTGAACATTATATACATAATATAACATTATATATATAAAATTTCGGGCATGTTGAAAGGATGAATGAAGAGAGAATAACGAAACAAATTTATGTTGCAAAAGTGAGTGGCAGTGTTGGTAGGGGACGCCCCAGGAAAACTTATATCGATCAGATTAGCGGTTTACTAAAAAATGTCGATATAAGGAGCACCCATAACCGACGAGCATGTATGCGTAGATGTATGAATGTAGAAGAAGCGAGAGAGGTGTGCCAGGATCGTGCCAAATGGAAATCCGTCATCTCTGCCTACCCCTCTGGATTACGGGCGTGAGCGCATATTTATGAACATTATATAATTACAAATGGACATGGGTAGACAAAATTGGGTAACCATTGATTTTTGTAAAAAAAATACAATGCTTTTGAAAATTAATAAATGAACATGTTGAACATTTATAAGCCTGAAGGTTTAAATATGAGAAATTACATGTCAGTGAGTTACTGGCATGGGGTTTTATGCCTATATCAAAATTTTATTGTATTAGAAGATTTAAAATCATAAGAGATATGCATGGAAAGGAGTATTACCTGAACTCTGCTCTCATCTTGTTATGCTTGCACAAGTCACATACCAGTAACAAAGAGTCAACCAGAACAATGGCAGGTCCTTTACTCTTTACATGAGACAAAAGTGCCTCCACACTTAACTCTTTCTCCTCTATACAAATTCCAG
The DNA here is from genome assembly GCA_000931545.1 of Papilio glaucus. Lineage (NCBI taxonomy): Eukaryota > Metazoa > Arthropoda > Insecta > Lepidoptera > Papilionidae > Papilio > Papilio glaucus. The sequence goes on along the minus strand of JWHW01049677.1, from coordinate 52,019 downwards.
CTTCTTCGGCGTTCACAAACCGGCTTTCTACTCGTTTACATACCTTTAAGGACAAATTTTGAATTATTTTTAAACTTATACATAAATTAAATCTCAAAAATACATGAAAAAAGGTGACGATATATTACCTGATGTTCTATCCCATCATAGATGGCTTGTCTACTATTGACCCCCTTTAGAATAGTGTACATGCAATGCTCAATACCAAATCTGTATCAATTATATATATTAATTTTATTTTCTTGTCTTTAAGTCATCTTATTACATCAATGAGATAATGATAGCTTTATAGAGGTTTTTATTTTCTAACAGGTACTTTATTCTAACAGTATCAACAATTTTGCATTTAAATGCACTGCTTGCTCTACCAGTGGTGGATCAATGATAATTGTTTTGGGAGATTGAGTCCATAAAACAAAACAGTGTAACGCTGGCTAAGAAATTAAAATAGATTTATTATCAAGTTCAAGGTTTTGATCTCTCCTGTATCTGCCAATGGGCCCTTACTCTGTTAAAATTATACTATACTTTGGGTATATTTTGTTAATGGTTAAAAGCAGTCTAAAGAGAGACATTAAGGTATAAAAACATTTATACCTTTTTAATAAATAGCAAAGGTCTATAGTCCATGTTGATTGCATGAACCCTTCACCCTGGCATATCTTTGTAAAATACTTTTTCATATACTCCGTCTGTTCTGAAGAGAGTACCATCATAACACATGCAATGCCGCAGTCCCAGTTGAAGCATTGTTGGTAATGCTGTAGCTTGTGTTCTATATACTTAGATTGTAAGGAAGCTGAAAATAAAAAGAATGGATTGCTAATATTTTTTTGCATATAGATTTTTACACCAATTCCCATCTCAATGATCATTATTAAATTATAAAACATTAAAATATACTCCTGGTATGTTGCTATTCTATTAATTTGCCTTTCTAGACATAAGAGGTTGACAATTTTAAAAGTTTTATGAAACTATGTAATATTTATGTATATATGTAAAATTTGCTTACCTTTATCCTTTTTTGTAGTCATAATTTTGCAATAAAAAAAATGTATAGGATGTATTGTGACGTAAAATCACCTTAATTTTCATTATCTACCTTCTTATCAGTGCCTGAGGAATATAGATTTTGAATTTTCTTACTAAAAACAAGTGATATATTTTGAACAAAGAACTGGTATAAGTATAAAAAAATGTTTTGAATTTTCATCCACTTCCTCGATGTAACATTTGTAGATTACTTTTTTAAATTATTTTATGACCTGGTAACATAGACCTTTGGGTCATTGTAGATTACTAAAGAGAAAATACTAAGGATTAAATAATAACCTTCACTTAAAATTAATATTTTTCTAACTAAATTACTCGTCTACTACGTCTTTAGGTTATTTAGAGTTTTTAGCTGTTTATATTTAGTTCAAGAACATAACATTTGTTTCATAAATAAATAAATAAATATGCGTTCACGCCCGTAACCCAGGCAGGGTAGGTAGGCTTCCTTATATCGCCCTTTTTAGTAAGCCACTAATCTGATCGATATAAGTTCACCTAGGGGGGGACGCCCTAACGTACCAACACTGCCACTCACTTTTGCTACGTAAATTTGTTTCGATATTCTCTCTTCATTCATCCTTTCAACATGCCCGAACCACCGAAGCATACCTTTCTCAATTCTAGTAACAACATCCACATTTGTTTCATGTGTGCAAAAATCATAAATTTTTGTTTCCTAGTACTGTTCAGTTTCAGTCGTAGTCTAGTCTTACATTAAAACACAAGTACCTATGACAAAAAAAAACACAAGTACCTAATGTATTTTATGCTAGCAATATTGACGGTGTTTGACAGTTGACTTTGATTTGATTTTTTGACAAACAGATGATCAATTTATTTGTTTATAAAATTAAGTTACTTAATTTAAGTATAATTAGAAAATAGATAAAATGTCTTCAATAACAAGAACAACATTCAGATTGTTACAAATACAAAAATCAACTAATAGTTCGTGTAGAATTAGACTGTTCAGTACTAAAACGATAGCTACTTTAAGTGAAGAGGAATCGGATAAAAATAAACAAACTCATTTTGGTTTTAAAACAGTGAATGAGGAAGAAAAATGGAAAAAAGGTAAGTTACTTTTATTGATTGCAATGCGATTGGGC
>JWHW01049677.1:22122-49833 GCA_000931545.1 Papilio glaucus | reverse complement strand
ATTCGTCACTAAGGCAGCAAGAACAAACTTGGGCTTACATTCACCTCTTAACAGATTAATGACTATATACAATTCATTACATAATTTTAGTGTTAATGAGCCCCCTAAACAATCTCATGAATTTGTGAATGTTGTGAAAGCCAGTAATAACGCACCTGTAATCAATATTTTTCAAACAAATATTTTAAATTTAAAAAATATGTAGGTCTTAATTAACATCATTATTTTTTTCATGTTTAATTTTCACTTTCTATGTTGATTTTCTTTTATTATTCATATTGATGCTGCAATTTTCATTGTAGTTATGTTGCTTAGTTTTTTATCGTTTATTTTTTGTTCACAAATAGTTTTAAGTTCTTTTGTCATTGAATTTAGTGTATTGTAGTTTGCACCTATAATTGAGGTGGCCTGTTGACATAGTATGTTTCAATTGCCTAAAGTTAATGTCCGTCTTGTTGGTGAAACATAATTAAATAAATAAATAAATGGCTACTGGTGGTTGAAAATATACTAATGTATTTTCCCTGTCCCATCAACTTTAGAATATATACAGGAAAGCGCAAACAGTATGGTTCGGACACAATACTGTTATTTTCATCATGTGTTAGTGAATTGCAATTTAATTTATCATAACATTTTTTTTTTCAGTACATGAAGTATTCGAAACAGTGGCAGAAAAGTATGATGTAATGAATGATGCCATGTCATTTGGAATACACAGAATTTGGAAAGACATCTTCATACACCGACTGGCGCCTACACATGGGACTAAACTCCTAGATGTTGCTGGTGGAACTGGTATGAAATATGTTTCCTAAGGAGATTCTTCCTTGATGATTTTGTATATCATTTCTACTTTTTTATAGCAAAAAATGTTTTATAATGTTTATGAAGAATAAGTTGTTTCTTAGCATGGGTATGCAGCAGCTCTTCATGTCAATGTGAATGAAATGAATATGGAAGCAATGGACTGTATTTTACTTAAACTACTTAATTTTTTATAAGAAATTGGTTCAAATTAGCAGATACATCAACTTATTACCAGTATATCTGTAACCTCTTAACAACAACCAAAGCAGAGGCCTGAGAGACCTCGAGCAGGTTTTTATCAAAGAAAAAAACTAAATATCACTCAATATTTTCTATAATTTTTATTTATTTATTAACAAAAATAACACCATAATAGAACATCAAGTCAATGCTATACATATATAAATACAATATCATTCACAACAGTTATAAGTATAAACAGTAACATTTAACAACAAAACTTAATAAGAGCATAGAACAAAACTTTAAAAGAGTATAGAAGACAATACATAGCTAGCTAATCACTTTGCACACAATTTAATGCATGAAAAGGTAATGCTGGCTAAAAGAATTAATTACAATAATTATGAAGTTTAATTGTCAAATTTGTAATTCAAAATTTGTGGGATGCTTTGTTGGGGCGTTGTTAGTACCTTAGCCCCACTTGAAGCCACCACTGAGGTTTAAACCTTTATTGAATTAAAAATAAGTAAAAGTTAATTTAACCATGTTATAATGTTTGAGGCAGCAGGAAGATGATCATCATCATCCTGTATCAGTCCACTGCTGGACACATGGCCTTCCTCAGTTTGCAGTTCTCCACATCCACATCCTGCGAATTCCTGACATTCACACAAGATCATTTGCAAGGAATGCGGGGTCTATTTTGGGTCGCCCCACACTTCTGGTCCCATTTGTACCATAAACTCCGAGATTTGATAATACAATGGAGCAAAATCTAATTAGGTCTCATTTGCCTTATTTTTTTTTTTAAATCTACAAATTATATTTTCAGGTGACATTTCCTTTAGGTATATAGACTATTTAAAAAATCTGGGTCCCGTTCCAGAGAATAAGCAAGGCTCAGTCACTATCTGTGATATCAATCAAGCCATGCTTGATGTTGGAAAACTTCGAGCACAAAGGTAAATATAATTTTTAAAGAGTTAGCCCAGTAATCCCACAATCCTATGATTAGAGCTACCCATCTACACTGCTATGCTACATTGGGTAACCTACCTACATTTTTAAATCAGTTACACAGTACACAGGTAAGTTATGTACTTTAATCATTAAGATCTAGCACCGTTGGAAGAGCATCATAGCTGTAATAGCTGTGACATAAATTAACATTTCTTAACCTAGCCAACAAACCTCTTTCCTAATCCTGGCAGCTTAACATCAAGTATATCTTTTTCACCAAGTGCAACATTTTTTGCCCATTTGTTTTTTTTAGAAATTTGTTGCAATGGATTGTATTACTTGACGAACTATATAACCCTGTAAACTATTTATATTCGATTATTGCACTGATTTATCTATCTTTTGTAGACAAGGATATACAAAAGAATCAAGTGGTGTTGATGTACAATGGTTATGTGGTGATGCTGAAAACTTAACCTTACCGAATGAGAGCTATACGGCTTATACAATCGCATTTGGCATAAGAAATTGCACACATATTGATAAGGTAAAGAAAATAATTAAACTAAACTTATCGGAATAGGCATGATGTGAAGTACGAAAGTTAACACAAAAAAAAGGTGGAATCCAGTTGATTTGCCAGTGTAAAAGGCTTTTAAGAATACACTTTTGTACTACATCACTTTCTTTTCTCATAAAATGTGATAAAAAAAATAGTAGGATACCTCCAATGTGTATGAAGTTTAGTGCAATCACCACTATAGAGTACTTATCAGACATCTTCCAAAAATGACTGACTTGACTGCTATTATTAGCGGGTTCACCAGACTTTTTTGTTATTACATATAAACTGAACATACAAATCAAATACATACAAAAAACCTCATTAAAATCAGACTAGCTGTCTCGGAAGATTTCACTCACAGAAGATATATAAAGATGTGTACCAAGATTATTAATAATCTTTTACAATGTTTTAATTACAGGTCCTAGAAGAAGCGTACCGTGTCCTCGCGCCCGGCGGCCGTTTCATGTGTCTGGAATTCAGTCAGCTACCTAATTCTGGAATGCAATGGTAGTGTAATATAATTTTAAATTACTTTTTTATTCAGAAGTCTGTATGGCCAGTGAGTGTTGTCTGTATCTATTTCTCTCCTAAACTCCAGACTTCCTAATAATAAATAATTGTAGTTAAAATCTATGCCGACATCCAACATGGACATAGATAATCTGGATTATGTTATTCCACATTGACCTCGATTTAGGTTGTAAACTTATGATTAATATTTCTTGAATTTTTTTTTCTTTTTTTTAAAGGTTGTATGATCAGTATTCTTTTCAAGTAATACCTGTATTGGGCCAGCTCATAGCCGGTCAGTGGAAGCCATACCAGTATTTAGTCGAAAGTATCAGGCAATTCCCTGATCAGGTAATTATTGTATTTATTCTACAGTATTCAATGGTGGACAAATATGAATATACATTTCGCCTAAGTTAAACAATGGTTCTATATATATTTTTTCTTTTTTATATTGTTACAGGAAAAATTCAAAGGAATGATAGAAGATGCAGGGTTTAGGCAGGTGACATACGAAAACTTGACATTTGGCGTTGTCGCAATACACTCAGGGTTTAAAATATAGAAATTTCAGTAAATTAAATTATAAGAATACGCATTTTTTTATTGGACTTGGGTTCAACAAGCTATCCGCCTTAAGAGGAGCACTCTTTGAAAAGATATTTACATCCGATTAAAAATAGCTGTTGGTAGCCTTCTTTATGGAAGGTCTTAAATTCCTCGAGTTTCGCCATCCTACAACACGACAGAGGTCCAAAATCCATCTACACCATTATGAAAGTAGGCATTCCACTACCGCCATAGTTTTCGTGCGACTTCCTAATGGAATGATCTGTATATAAAAGGCCCTAGACAAAGTACATTGGGTCTGAAGCGATTCCATAACGAACTTATCGATATACAATCGCTAGCTAGCGATATCGATTGTCGAAATGCGTCACCTATCAACGCATTTATATGGGTTGATGTTCGCTAAATTGTTAATGGAATAGATGTACAATATAATAATATGTACATTATCTAGCTTTTTTCGATTCGCTAACTATAGACCACGTGACATTTCTAAAGTTTATGTCAGTTACATACATTTTGGACTTTTCTACTGGCGATATCGCGATTGAATTTACATTGTCTAGCCCCCCCAAGATCATAAAAGAAAAGAACGCATTCCTTCCTGCATAGGGTGACAGCGCATCTGCAAGTCTGGTTTTAAGAATATTTAGGGCGGCTGTGATCACTTGTTTCACCTTTTCATGTAAAAAAAAAATCATAGGCAGGGGATGGAAAGATTATGCAGTTTTTCAGTGACATTATAAATGCTGATGGAAGGATTAGCTCAATGGGTGACCTCTCAGCTTTGTTTGGCTTTGAAACTTACCTATATCTAGGGTTACAATACATTGTAGCCCTTGCTTATAGTCTTTACTTGACCTTTCTACCATTTTGTATTGTAAAAGGATTAATAAATAATGAAACATAATTTTTAAGAGATATTTATTGAGTTCAAAGTATGTTGGTCTTTGGAATGCTGGTTCAGTACCTAAATTACATTTCACACGTTATGATTTCGTCAAATATAGTTTGTTAGAAGTAGCTCGATTAGTCTGACAGCTTTGAATATGATCTAAATTGTGCAAATGTCATTTCAAAATGACCAATATTGACATACCTTCAAAATAATGACTGCCATATCGACAACCGATTGGTCCATTACAACACTAGTCATGTTCAGTCGTCAATTTGAAAGCTGTCAGACTAACCTTAAACTATTTTTAACAAACTGTAGTCGACATATTATTGATCAGTCGAAATTTATTATAATTATTAATTATGTAACAATTTATGATTTCAAAAATTTGTAATGTACAATTTATATCTACTCCATCTTTAAAACACAATTTCTGATCCCTTTACAACATTCGCACCGAGATAGAAAATAATAGAAAGAAAAAAAAACATTAAATGAACCGGCATACTATCTCGAGCACTCTCTCCCTTTCGCACTCGACATCTCACGATTTACTCGATAGTTTGTATGAAAGCTTCAATTAAGCATGCTAATTATATATTTATGACATCGATTTGTTAGGGCTAACACTAAATGAGCAAAGCTAATGTACTCTCGCCTTCAAAGGGCCGTGGCGCACCTACGAGTAGGATAATTACGCAGACATCGAGAAAAGCAAATAAAGTGTGAGTTAAGGATATCCAAAACAAACAATTAATACTCTTGTATTATACCGAGCGTGCACTCAACATAAGTTATTTGGCAAAAATTTATATAAAATCATACCCAAAGATCCATGATCCGGTGGTCCTGCGTCGAGCACGATACGACGACGTGACATCCGTATTCACAATCCCAAAAAGTTAACTGTTCACGTATAAAGCGTTACAGAGCCAAATCCTCAACTCGAGAGACCGCATCCGTCCGAGATCCTTTGGTACGATCCGAAAATCCGAGAATCCTGTGCGATGAGTGCGCGCGTCCTACCCGACGGTCCCATCAGAGCCCATCCTTCGAGCGAGTTCCTATCCTACGGCATCCTGACTTACACCTCCAGCCAAGCACATCCAATGAGCCAAATCCACAGTGGATGAAACAAAAAAAATACTTTTAATTATATCAAGAACGCACTGAATTGCAAACTACAAAATAAATACAGCTCATTCTGTAAGCGACTCGAAATATAATAATTTTAATAAATTCAGGAGTCAGGTTTAAATGGTACATTGACAAGAGAAAGAGTGCATCTGATATCTGTCGCCTGCAAAACAAGGAGTACGGACATACATATGTTGATCTTATTATAAACATGGCAGAGCGCTAAGTGGGCGAAGTCTCGGGGCTACGGGGTCGCGGCGCCCGGGGAGTCGCCGCACGCCGCTCGCTAGCGCTGTCAATAAACATCACCTTCAGTCTAATACCCTTTATACATGGTCCTAAAGTAACACAAGTACCAGATACTCCCTTCACTAACAAGTCTCGAAATGTTTGAAAGTAATACAAATATTTTTTAAATAATACCAGCGAGGAAACATGTAGAGTGTTAACATGACGGTTACTAAACGTTTACTCGTGACAATTTGGCGATATTCCACATATGAAGTAGTATCAAATACTGAGATACTGATATCAAACACAGAAGTATCAAATACTGAGCAGAAACGAGTTTGGTCTTGTAGTTTTTAAATGATAGCCAAATAAAACATGATAGTTTACACTTTTTGCATGGGGTACAAATAAGCACCACAAATGAAAGTATAGAAAAAAATACATTATCCAATACTAAAAAAACAGCCTTGGACAAATAATTATATAACAGTAACCTCGTAACTATATGGCTAAGGATAACAAAAAATAATAATTTAAACATAAAGGTATCTATGTAAAAGAGTTTCTTGTATCCTTTACTTTCGGCTGAAATAAATCATTGATTAAATTAATTCAAATTGAGTATGGATACTCTATTTAAGATTTTTATTTACACAAGTATTAATGTAGATCCAATCTATAGTCTAGATATGTTTTCCTTTCCTTTCCTAAAAATTTCCTTCCTCTAAGATATTGCAACAAACCTTTCCCCTTCATTCTTCTATTTTTCTCCTATATTTAGGCTAAGGAAACAGTTACATACTGTTTATTTTCGTGGACGTGGTTATTATGTTTGGCTTGCAGGCCAGGCATATTAAGTTGAGAATAAATTGACCAAATATTTTAGCGTAAACGTATTATAGCTCTCGATATCTGTCAAGGGCATGCTTGGGACGTTACTCCATTTTTTTAGGTTTTTAATGGATCAACATATTTATGTGAATGTAATTTTTTTGTATGCGAAGGTGTATGAGCATGTATTTCCAGTGTGTAGTAAGCGTTTGTGAATGTATTTCCAGTGTGTAGAAAGCGTTTGTGAGTGTATTTCCAATGTAAAGATGGCGTTTGTGAATGTATTTCCAGTGTGTAGAAGGCGTTTGGGAATGTATTTCCAGTGTGTAGAAGGCGTTTGTGAATGTATTTCCAGTGTGTAGGCGTTTGTGAAGATTTCCAGTATGTAGAAGTCATAAGTGAATGTATTTCCATTGAATCCGAAGACGTTTTTGAATGTATTTTCAGAGCCCAAAAGCGAATACGAATAAAGTTCCAGAGTATGCAAAGGAATATGTGAATATCTTTCCAGTATGTACCAAGGCGTATGTGAATGATTGTCGATATGTACAAAAGCGTATTTGAATGTATTTCTAGAGAGTAAAGGCGTACATTAATGTATTTATAGTGTATGAATTCGCATGTGTATTAGTGTAAAAAGAGTAAAGACATATGTATGTATATTTCCAGTGTGCGTGTAAAATTCGTATAATAGTGTGGACTCTGACCTGCTCAGTAGTTATGGTCGCGGCTGCGGCTGCGGCTGTAGCTGCGCCGCACCGGTGAGTAGGTCGGCGAGCCACGCCTCCGCGGCGAGTAAGAGCGGGACCTGCCCGATGCACCTCTATATTTGTACACAGTCAACGATTTTTGATAGTCCATATTAAAGTCCCAGGTTTGGACTGTAACACAGACCTTGAAAGAGAATTGTAAGTGGTGATGTAATCAATATTTTTTAATACTATTTTAGCATCAGCTTATTCACTGGATGGGATAAAGTGATAAAGTTATTCAATTGTAATTATATTTCCCAGACAAGAACGAATTATCAAAAAAAATATTTTTAGATAAAAATAAAACCGCATGTTTCAACATCACTTTTTTTTTATAGCACGAAAAAAATCACTTTTCTTCATGCAAATTCTCAATGCCAGTATAATTTGGACATGTTTGTGAGCTATGCAAACATTCATTAACATATTAATGTTGTTTTTATTAAGACGCTAATAATTCTTTGCTAATATTCAAGGTTTCTCTACAAAATTGACTGAGTAGTTCATAGTATATTTATTTCTCATTAGATAAGGTATGTGAGATGAGATCCTACTGTAAATAAAAATTACAGGGATTTTGTTTATTGATTAGTTTTCGACAAGAATATGTCATCAATGTTTAACAAAATGGGGTTGTTATAACTTGTCATGTTGACCTAATTTTCCACAAGAACTTACGTTGCTCGAACAAAGGCTGTGAGCAAAACGTCTCAAAACTGCAATCTTAGTACATACTATGTCAGGTGTTACCCCATCTAGTGGGTGATCACAATGCACTGATTTTTGATTACTGTAAAATAGAAGTACTCTGCATTTCGTCTGATGAGTGAGGTGCCGGAGGCCTAATTTCAGTCCTCTTCTCCTTCCCACCCTTTCCTCATCAGGATAGTATGTAAACGGGAAGAGTTTTGGACAGGGAGGTGTTAACTGGGAAAAGGAAATATCCTTATCCCTATTTATGCCCTCCTCTGTCCATTAAAGGTAGGCAACGCATCTGCAACACATTTGCTTGTTGCGGATGTCTATGGGTAGCGTTCACTTAACATCAGTTGATCTGCTCGCTCGTCTGCCACCTTATCCCATAAAAAAAAACTAGTGGACACATCTTGAGACACTGCCACTGTCTAAGTTGGAACAACCTTACTGGACAACTTACTACCTAACTAAATAACAAATTTCTTTTTCAATTGGGTCTTTAACCTATCTGATCAGCAACCAATGAGGTTTGCACTCTTTTAACAGTAAAAATCTGACTGGCTATAAATTATATTACCTGTCACGATCACCACTGTATCTGTCCCCGCCACCACCACCGTAGTCCTCCTTCACTCTTATGTATGATACTTCACCCTGAAATAATATAGTCAGATGACCTTTTGAACCTAGGCTCCAAGTTGAAATCTTGCTTGGAAGAAATATTTCCATATTCATGTATGGCTAAATAAGAATGATAAGAAATAAGTTCAGGAAATCTGATCTGTCTACCTACAATACTGTTTAGTTATTTTCCATCGGAAGCAAATTGTGTGAAAGACCAAACTTAGGATTTCAGTACTATAAAATTAAAAAACTCCACAATTGGTCCACATAAAACATCTTATCTGTGTATATTTTTTTACAATTTGTTACGTTAACGTTACTTCATTGAATAAGGGAGTTTACATAAAAAAAACTATAGGTTAAAATTGTACATAATACTTACTTCATGGCTTCTAAATCGAGAGTCATCAAGTTTTTTCACCGCATACTTCATATCTTCATGACGGAGGAACTCTACCACACCAGTGCCATCCTTAAAGGTGTCTGCAAAGCAAACATCGCCGGCTTCACGCATGTGGTCTTTTAGATCCTGAAAAAAAAAAATCCTTATGAACAAATACAATGTTGTTTAACATTGGGTAACATTTAATAATAGTATTAAGATTGATTAATAACTAAATAGAATATAGTTTTTGAATGTTTTACAAATCTACTCCACAATTAAAAAACTTTTGTAGACAAGGAGATATACCAAAGTGCTTAAATGAAATTTTCAGTTCCATATGGCCTACTGTGAATATGGATTACATATAGGTCAATAAACTGAAGTTCTGTTACATTTCCAATTGATATTGAAATCAAAATACTATCTATACATAGGTATTTGAACAAAAAGAAAGCACATGCAAATAACCAACCTGCCAAGAGCCTGAGGGTGGTAACCCAGTAACAAGCACTCTGTACTCAGATCGCCTTGCTGGGGGGCCTCGTGTAGCTGGTCTTGCACCAAAACGATCACCTCCACCACGGCCACCTCTTGCGCCTCCACCACCACCGCCCCGAGGAAATTCCACTCGGAGACGGTAACCATCATAGTCATAGCCATCTCTAGCACGCACAGCATCATCTGCATCCCTGTTATACAATTTTTGTATTATTGTCTGTATCCATTTCAAGTAAATTATATGACGCATAAATGTATAAGAGTAATGTATATTTCGAAAAACTGTTTTTTTTTTTTGGATAATCTTATTGTAAAAAGTTTGTAATTGTTGAACATTTGAAGATTAATTATGAAGTATTTAACTTAATATTAGCTCAAACTAGCAGTTTTGTTAAGCGGTCAGTTGATTAATGTTCGAATTGTCGGTGCTTTTTTTTATTATAATATAAACGTTTGCAGGTATAGAAATCAATATATTGTCTAATAGTTTACCTTAATTTTAGTTTGGATAATAGTTTCAAGTTTTAAAAAAGATTCATTAAAGTATTGGTAAGGTTGGTGATTATTAGTTAAATCACTATTTGAAGAGGCCAGGAGAATGCATATCTTTGTTAAAGTACTTTATTATCATTTTCTTATCTTTAGTTTAAAAGCCCACTTAAACATTATGTTGACAGCTTATCATAGTTAACATAAATAACATACCTAGATATCTTACACAATAAAAATAGAGGTTATTTTGTATTATGCAATGGTTTTTTTTTCAGCTTAAGATAGCAGGAATGATTAAAACATTATAGGTATTTGAAAATATAATGGCAATACCCTCATAGCAGCTTCTAACAAAAGATGCACCAGTTAATATTTCGTAAGTTTAGCAATAAAGTTCACACTTGCAGTAACTGGTTGAAGTGACAACAATTCAACGAAACGTGAGATTTATCATAACACATCAAGTAAAAAATTTATGCTTCAGGTGTAGGCTATTATAGAAGTGTAAACTGATGCCACATCAAAATTAATATTTAAAGTGAACGATTTCTTTATTAAAAAACTTATCAGAAGAACGATTATGATAAAGCTACAATGACACGTTATATTATGTACAAATTTCAATCAAGCGCGCCAACTATTTCCAACTTATTCTTACCTAGGATCCTCGAATTCCACGAAAGCGAATGGTGGGCCTTTTCTGTTTTTCAAATCGACAAATGTAACTTTACCAAATTTGTAAAATAAATCTTGAATGTCCTTTGTTCTGATGTCCGGCGGCAGGTTCCCAACGTATATTCTGCACTCATTTCGGTTACTACCGCTTCCTCCAGACATTTTTAATAGAATTTGGATGAAAATAACCTCTTTAATAACAATTTTCTTAACTTACGTACGTATTTGCTAAATTAAATAAAAGTATTTTAGTCTTATCTTTACGAATCAAATAGAAGCTACAGGCTACAGCTAAAGCGTTTGTGACAAATTCAATATGGCGTCAAGCGACAAAACGGTACCGATACGATCGGATAACTGTTCATGAGATGACAATAAAGTAAATAATAATATATTATTTATTTTTTGATTGGGCACTAAATTATAATCATGTCTGTACAGTCGTTTAATAAGTATATATTTAAAAGTAAGCCAATCGACATAATTATTAAAAAGACATTGAAAATTCGAGAAAAAAAATCACTTTTAAATAGGTACATTAAGTAACGCAATAAATTAGAGGTCGATTTTAATTTATATTGGTTCGAAGTAATCAAGGAAATACATAATTTTTTTTAAATACATTCTAAAGAATGTCCTTCTTGGCCACATATATCATGCCATGAACGAGTTTTGTGTTTCGAATCGTTTTGAATTTCGAACGCCCTCTGCCGCAATTGGACAAAATCCGCACTGAAAGAAGCCTGTGAAAGAATCCTCTGGAAAGTAGGCATACGATCTCCGGTATCTAAATCATTACGTGAGAATTTGTTCTTTAGCCCGAAGTAAACGTGAGTATTTTTGTTTCAATGTTATTCTTTGCTTTCCTTTTAATTCTAGGATATAGATTCGGGGGCTAAAAATATGTTTTTCATGATTTTTATGAAAAAATCCCTATTGTACAAATGTGGGTGAATTTAATCTTAGTCTCGCTTCATGGGTACCTAACAAAATGTTTTATTGATTTAATTTCTGAGTTTCTATGGGGATCAACTACATTATAGTGGATTCGTAAGCTTTTTTTACGAAATCAACTAATTTATAGTTTCGCCTTTATATTCTCGTTTTTATAATATTCCTTGGGCTAATCTTCATGACTGGTATAACTGCTAAAGCTACTATAAGAATAGCAAGAAAAAATAACCAGCATTCGTTTGATTGCATCGGGTAATGATAAGGGCTTCAAATCAAATTTTACATAATTAACTATTGAACTTTCTCCTGTTTTCTAAATATCTTTTCGTAAAAGGCGCGCTGAAGTCCCGATTTTCGCGCCTGACCTTTACTGCATTCTATTTATAGTTTTGCTGTTATTGAACGTAAACAATCAATGTGGCTGTTATACGCATGTGGTGGAAATCTAGGATGGGTGAACATGGTGTGATCGAAAGAGGGATTTGTCATCATTAAGACGTGCCGATACTTGGTGTTTCACAAGTTCCTGTGGGCCCTGGTTTTTTCGCATATTTTGACGTTCATAAATCAAAATTAAATTCAATTGTTATTTTTGACATATGTGAGTTAAGAAGTCAGTATTACTATTACCTGCCGGTTGTAAATAGATAAGCGGTGCAATGTCTGATAAGGTTTGATTGTTGGCATAACATGTCAAATAAGAAAAACGCTAAATAGTATAATTTATAAATTAACAAGACAATTGTTCACATAATGTAGGAAACATTGCTTTTTCTTGAGCAATTATTACATTAATGGATCTGGTTAATTTCATTGTTTTAAGTCCACTGGAACCTTAACCTTTAATAATGCCATCCACAGTATGTGGTCCTGTACTTCCTGCATCCAGCAAGTTTCTGCCATCCCCACATCGTTACACTAACTGGTTCCCATTTGTGCCTTCCAATCAGATTATCCTCTCAACTAATGTTGCTAGCTTGGTAGATGTGACTGGCACATTGCCACTACAGCCTACTGTTACCTAATTTAAATAATATTTTATACAAACCTGTCATTATAAGCCACATTGTTAGGTGGTGATTTCCTGGTGTAAATATCCATCCTCTATTCACAGATAACAAATTCAACTGCAGGGTTTTTAGGAAAATTGAACTAATTTCTACTAACTTATCTCTGGGATAAAGTTGGGTGTCCTCAGCTCCAATGAGCTAATTTGTTTAATATATTTTGTGGCTAGAACAAATGTTAGTGACTTTTAGGGAAAGTATGCCTCTGTGCTGAATTATAATTTTGTTACAGCAATAAATCCAACAAGATGTGCGACCGCAAGGCGGTGATCAAGAATGCCGACATGAGTGAGGAGATGCAGCAAGATGCAGTGGACTGTGCAACACAGGCCCTTGAAAAATTTAACATTGAAAAGGTTAAAAACTATATATGTCATATTTGTCAGTACTTGTAATTTTCATTATGTAGTCATAATGACAGTTCCAAGGGGGAATTATGATTTAACTGTATCAACACCAACAAGCAAGAGATCAATTGCCGTCCACTTTAAATCTGTGTTTTAGGTCTCAATGTGTATTATTAATCTAGATCCAGTATTTTGGGGCTTTGACTTCTGTGTGTAGGTTTTAGGAAAGTAAAAACTGAAAAGCACACTTTATATTATTTAAATCAGAACAAGGTAGTGTAATAATTGCTCACTCAATGATTTAATTAGAATAATAATTTAGTTAGAATTAAGTAAAGCCCAAATCTTAACTTTTTTGCTAATGCTGGTGACAATACTTACTATTTAATTTTGTAACCAACAATTTTGTTCAGAACTGAACCCATAACCTGTAGCCAAATAGGTACTACTATGTTATACAAGTATATCATAACATAAATAGGTAGTTCTGTCAAGTGTATGGAAAATTATACATTTTTTAAAAGTGAAACTACTTGATAACAAATGAACTCCAGGGTGGCACATTACAAGCTTATAAATTATATAAAGCATAAGTAATGTGGTCAATAAGATAATAGCAGATTATTTACAGTAAAACTGTTGCAGCCTATAGTATTGTGGCTAATTTTAAACCAGTTTGTGCTATGCAAAGCAAAATACTGAACATGGTATAGTACTTGGCCATGAATTTGTGAATACTAATTTAATTATGCTGATAGCAATAGAAGCGTTGCCATGAGGCTGATAATTTGGTTGGATGTGAATATGATAAAAACTGTGGTTACAATTAGGCAATGGTTACTTTGTAGAAAATGTTTATATTCAGTTATTAGTATTCAAATAAATTGAAATACATATTGAAAAAATATGGACAATTAATAAAAGATTTTACTCTTAGACTAGCTAGGCTTATGCCTGACGTTGCAACAATCAATAAAATATTAACCTAGATGTTAATACATATTTTCATGGCCTAATATTGTTTATAGATTTCTTTTTATCATAGGAAGAGACTAAGATCAGTAATATTGAGTCTTATTTGAGCTGTCTAGTTCTTTTGTCAGTCCTTTAATAAGAATAGTACTTGAAGTAATGAGAAATGACAAATTTTTGTACTTCCAGGACATTGCTGCATTCATCAAAAAGGAATTTGATAAGAAGTACAACCCAACATGGCATTGCATAGTTGGCCGCAACTTCGGCTCGTATGTCACGCACGAGACTCGTCACTTCATATACTTCTACCTTGGCCAGGTCGCCATTCTCCTCTTCAAGAGCGGTTAACCCTCTACACTGCACCTTTGCTCTAAATTTTATGTTGTTAGCGTTGGACATAGTATAACCGGGTTTGAGGTTCACCTCTCGAACATCCTGCCAACTCATCCCATGCACTGTTGATATAGGAAGCGATACTTTACATTCCTACCTGTAGGTAGCATTTACCTAGTTTGTTCGTCTCCTATCCTCTGCCTTCGTGGGGTGCGTTGACTTCGGGAGGTGTTTGTATATGTATACAAGTGGTGTGGCTGTGTGTGTGAATGAGTAGACTGAGCGGTCGGTCACTATGCCTCTTCACCCCCTTTGTTAAGACGGTGGTTTATCACGCGTCGAATCTCCAACACATAGTACCCGGCGCACTTGATGTATGTTTCTGTGTTTAACTATATGTTAAGGTTCAATCGACTTGGGAAAAAACAATCACTTTTAGTGTATTTATATTATTAAAATTTTTAGTTTTATTCCTAGACTTTAGCCTAGCATAGCATAAAGTCATATGTTAGTACTTATCTAAATTTATTGTTTATTTCTTTGTTTTACACACACTGGAGATATTTTCACTACTTCTATAATAAATTAAACTTTCTTACAAACCCACTTTAGGTGTTTTATTTTATACTGTCACTATAGTACCCAAAAAAGTAAAGAATGTAATAACATTAGTAGGTGGAGCTAGCTGCAAAACTACGGTGGTAGTATTGATGTTTTGGGACAAGCTAGGGGTTCTCCAAAGTGGGACCTTGAGAAATAGATGTAGTGACTGATAGGTACATAACTTGTAACTACTGGATAATTTTGCTACGCATCATGTGTGTCTAGGACAATGGGAGACTGACAATGCAAGAGGGCCGAAGGACCATGTTTGCAAGGTACGTATCTGATTACTAATGTAGGAGTGAGAACAAGAAGTGTACCACTACTGATGGACTATACTATATAATGGAAATTGGATTGGACCAGGATTGTGACAAATGGAAATATGTAGTCTTTCCTTCCCCCAGTGCGATATGGGCGTCATTTTTTTATATTTTCTGGATAGTATCTTGCCAATAATTCTTCATTCAGTATAGATTTACTGTGAAAAAGCGCAAAGCGATAACGAGTAACGGCATAATTTAGTTAATTGTCGGTATGCAATTACTGTAGACACTTCAAGGCAGTACACATTGCTAGGAAAGCATAATCTTGAAGAAGTAGTGATTACTGGCAAAGTCGAAAGATAAAGACTGCGGGCCCGTAGCCCGATGTGTTTCCACTGACAACAATGATCTCATTGTAGCCGAAGATAGAACGAGATGGCGTACATAGCTATTGGAGATTCTAGGGGTCAAGTTTATGTGGACGTAAAAAATCGAGCTTGAGCCACACGATATATTTTCAGAATTCAGGGTTCAATTCTAATCAAACTAACACGGACCTACCTTGAGAATGTCCCTTTCCCACAACAAAAAACCTTGAAATTTGAAATCTATATGCCTATGGGTAGTACTCATTTAATATCGGATGACCCGCATGCTCGTTTGCCACCTTCTAATAGTGTGTATACCTATATGCTCTTCAAAATCGGTTACAGGAGGTAATAAAACGGACATCATACATAAAATACCCGCGAAAAATATTACCCTCCTGTCAGTTGGTCAATAAATAAGAGACCTTTGCCTTTTGCTGCATCTAATCTTTTTAATTCCTAGAACACGACGCAGATTCTTGCTTATCTATAACTTGATTAAACTCATATCTATGCTTAATGATCCGGGTAATCTGAACGTGTCAAAGAGGGCATGTGTGGATAAACAAAGCTGGTGCCCACTATGTGTTCTGATAAGAGTCTGGCATGACAATAAACATGGTAATAACCTTGTAATACTTGTATGGATACTCATGTAATGTGTCATTAAAAGGTGCGAACCCTTATTTTATGAGCTTAAAATTACTTAATAAGGTCGTCGACTGCAAAGGAATTGGCATCAACATCAACGGCGATTACATCACTCATCTGCGATTTGCAGATCACATTGTAGTCATGGCTGAGACCGTGGAGGAAGTTGGTACGATGCTAGACGACCTCAATAGAGCCTCCGAACGAGTAGGTCTCAAAAGGTATAAGACAAAAGTTATGTCGATATGTTCCACCCACTCCAATAACGATCGGTGACAATACTCTCGAAGTTGTTGGTGAGTATGTCTATCTACAAACTGCCCCGATGGGTCCAGGGGTCCAACTTCGAGAAGAAGGTTAATCGCCGAATCCGACTCGGACGGGCAGCGTTCGGGAAGTTGCGAGATATCCCCTTGTCCCAATATCTACCGCAGTATCTCAAGACGAAAGTTTATGACCAGCGTGTGTTGCCAGCGATGTCTTACGGTACCGAGACGTGGCCCCTCATTGCGAAGACTATTAGACGGCTTAAGGTCACTCAAAGCAAGCAATGGAGAGAGCAATGCTAAGAGACTCTGCGAGATCGCTTCAGAAATTATGTGAGTAGAGCAGTAGAACCAAGAAAACCGACTTTGTCCGAAGAATTTTAAACCTTAAGTGGCATAGGGTCTGATACATTACTCGCAAAACGGATGGCCTTTAAGCCGAAAAGTATAAGAATGTCGGCCGCTTCCAGTTTGACGCAGCGTTGATAGGCCTCCCATACAATTCGTCCGATGATCTGCTCAAAGTTGCCACTGGACTAGGGCGGCAGAGGACCCATCTTTATGGCGATAAACGAGGGTCTACGACCAGCAGTGGACGAATATTGTTTGAAACGACGACGACGAAAAAAGTACAAGGGAATAGAACTGAAAATTATTATTTGTTTTGATAAGCATGTTTGATTATATTTGATAACTAGACCGCAGTTTTCCTGTTTTGTTTTGGCTGGCTAGGAATGCAGTTATTGCCATTTTAGTCTTTACTCCCTTGACTTACGAACTTTTGTGGCAGTTCTGATTGTGGTTAGGATGTCAAATTATTCCAGATTTTTTATGCGCACGTTTTGTTTAGGAATGGTATAAATTGATCAATTTTTGGTTCCCATGTCAGTCGAGAATTTGACGTTCCGACTGAATGTCCTTGGAAACTTTGCAAAATTAGATTCTGTGTTTTTTTTTAATTTCATCCAAGGTGAGTTTTTATTGGTTGTTTTTTTTCTTCAATGTTATGCTGTCCGAATTATGCATGTCGATGATTTTATACGGGAAACATCATCCGGTTCAAATCGATGTTGGATAGAGAGATGTTAATTACAAAACTAACCATGATATAATGTCTGATTAACAAAATTTTAACATATTTCAGTGAATCAACATGGCCGGTTCAAAACAAAACTTGTTACTCTTCTTCGACCGACCAACGGAGCCGTGCTTCATGCAAAAGGGCGAGGAAAGATCAACCTTCCAGCTGCCTGACAATTTCTATGTAAGTACATATATAATTCTAGTGCTTTATTAGCTTTCAAATCGGAGTACAGTATTTTTTTGCGATATTGCTTGACTACAGAAATAGGTGTTTATGTGCGATACAAGCGCCCTGGACAGTTTTTTTTCTTTATGGTAGAAGTTGGGAAACGAGCAAGCAGATCACATGATGATAAGTCGCAGTTATGTTGCCTACCTTTTATCGCATATCAGAGCAGAGATATACAAGAAAAAGGATGTTTCCTTTTCATCCTCTATCCGTCCAACCCCTTTCCTCTTCCCATCCTATCTTTATTAAAAAAGGATGGGAAAGTGAGGACTGAAATTGGGCCTCCGGTACCTCACTCTTCAGAAGAAACGCATACTTCTACTTTACGCCTGTGTTCTGTGAGGTCGTGGTCTTTCACCAGTCAAGCCAGCCCATTCGTGCAACAGATGTTGTTGCCAGCTCTACCACTGTACTAAATGCGCTGCATAACCGTGATAGAGTAATCTTCCATGAAAGGTTCAGCCAGGTGTCCTCCCATTACATTATACACGAAGAAAATACCTCAACCGATGTCCAAGAGTTTTACTTTTACACAGTTTAGGCCACACGGTGTAACTATCGATATATATTCAAGCTAGTATACAAAAGCGTTCATACTTCTGTAGTTACTGAAGAAAGAAAACATGTTACAAAAAATCCTATTTCAATTGTAGCCGGATAAATACAAGTCAGTGAGTAGCACACTCGCCAACCGTTTCGGTGCCGATTCTAAGTCAATACCGGTGAGCGAGATAGCCTTGCCAAACCTCCAGCTGCCGCTGGAGCTGCCGTTCAACGAGCAGTTCTCTCTGTTCGTGCCTAAGCATAGGAAGATGGCGGGGAAACTTATCGATATATTCATGGGTAAGTTAAAACGAAATTCCGATCTCGTACATGCTTAAATCCATAAACAAAATTAAAAAGTGTATATTACATTATGTAGAAATAAAAAAAATGCAGTCATAAGAACGACAGAAGTGAAAACTGAAAACGGTTAGGAAGGCGCGACAATAGTTAAAAAATAAATAAATAATAAAAAAATTATCCTTTGTACTTTAACATTCAACATCGTATACAAGTAAAAAAGGTAAAAAAAAAGTCGAAACTGTTTCAAAAAAGCATGTTGCTGACGCGTGTCGAGCATGTTATTTACGTGGACCTGTAATATTTTCCCCTACCATATAAAGTCTAACGGGATTAAAGACATTTTCACTTCAATAATAATAAATAAATACTCACGCCCGTAAGCCAGAGATGTAGACAGAGATAACGAGATATATTAGGGAGAAATTTTCGTACTGGCACTCGCTTCTATCTTCACACATCTACGCAAATATTAACATATTCGAACCAACTTACTTCATTTTACTATTTGAAATAAATTAATTTTGTTTCCAGGTATGCGCAATGTTCAAGATTTGATATCTATATGCTCGTACTGCCAGCTACGTATCAACCCTTACATGTTCAACTACTGTCTGTCCGTTGCAATTTTACACAGGTAATTTTTTAACGTATCATATAATGATAAAAGAACAGTGTCTTCTTGTTTCTTCCATTTATTTTTACGATATAATGAGTTATTGGATATATGTTTTTAAAATCAAATTCGAACTTTTGCTCACTTATTTAAAAGTCCGAATTTAGTGTTAAAACTTTCATATGCAGATACAAAAAACAGAACACTTACTCGAAAGAGAGAGAGAGGGATGGAGGAGGTAATAGTGCAAATTGGATTTTTGGTTTGTAATTTACTTCTACCCACCTTCTGAGTCAAGCTATCAATACATTGCTTAACTTTTATTTTTATTTATAGGCCTGATACTAAGGGATTGGACATCCCCACATTTGCCGAAACCTTCCCTGATAAGTTTATGGACCCCAAAGTCTTCCGCCGCGCTCGAGAGGTCAGCACCGTGGTTACTGCGGGCGTGAGGGTACGTAAAGTCTAATGTCACTTTTGCTGATTTAGAAAAAAAAATGACAATACAAATTATTATATATTTTAAATATGGCTATGACATTTGCACGTTAGTTTCAAATTAGCGAACCGTTTGAATGATCGGCCTTCAAATATGTGAACTTCTTAGAGCGCTTATAGAAATCCGGTTTTTTTACCAGACGACGAACCGTCAATAATAGGCGCCGGTGCATTCGGCGTAAATTGGCCGCTTGACCGGTATCCGGCGTATACACTTTATTTGTCAACCATACACCACACGGTCTACAAGTGCAAGACTGAATGGAATTCTAGACGACATATGACAAGTTTTTTAACGTTAAATACGGTTTAATAACGTTGCCTTGAGCACTCACAGCTCACCCTTTTACAACAAATAAGATTTATATAAGAATGTTACAACTTTAATGATGTTTAGCTCAATCCGTTGGTGTAATTAAGTTCAAAACGACAGTAGTAGAAGGAGACCATTATCATAATAAAGAAAAAGGCGACAAATCAGCACGTTATGTTACTGTCTCTTTAATTCGCAGATTTTAATATGTTTAAAATTTAACAATCCATCATCTTAAGTTAACCTACAGAATGTATGTTCGGTTGTATTTTCAACAGATGCCAATAACGATCCCGTTAAACTACACCGCATCCACTACAGAGCCGGAGCAACGAGTTGCGTACTTCCGCGAGGACATCGGCATCAACCTGCACCATTGGCACTGGCATCTCGTCTACCCGTTCGACGCCACCGACCGTGCCATCGTTAACAAGGACAGGAGAGGGGAACTATTCTATTATATGCACGAGCAGATCATTGCAAGGTATATACGCTTATTGTCGAAAACAAGAAAAGTACTTTACTCTTCGGCCACATGCTTCCGCACGAGGATAATCTTTAGGCTACGTTGCGGGTAAAAGAAGATGGGTTGAAAAATTTAAAAAACACACCCGTAAAGACAGAACACAGAAGTGAAAAATCAAAACCGATTGGAGGGCGCGACAATAGTTAAAAAATAAATAAATAATTAACAAGAATAAACCTTTGTCTCTTAAATATAAAGTTTTAAATTGAATGCAAGATAAATAAATGATAAAAAGTTCGTCGTAACATTTCCAAACTCACTTAAGCGTGTTGCTGACAAGTGTTTTTCACACGAACCTATAAAATTTTCTCCTCCCAAATATTGTCTAACGCTATGAAGTTTTGAATTCAAGAATCATAGCTAAGTAACATCAGATAGTGAACGGAATTGTATGCAGCCCAACTATTCCATCTCGCAATAGACTATAAACCATGTTGAACTGACTACCAACGGAAGAACAAATTATTGTCGTACTTGAATTCCTTGCAAGTTTTTTTTAAATGATAATAGATATTACCCCCGAAAATTGCTAATGCCCGCTATTTTGGTGACATTGTGAAACATTATATGGCAACATTTTTACATGCATTTACGTTTACTGCTATCGTTATTGCTGTCATCCTTGTTTTAAAATGTTCTAAATAAAAATAATCCACAGTCATGCTCGGGAAGTTATTATTTAAATATGAAAAACAAGACAATATCACAGTTAATATTGTTTTTTTTTTATTTAAAAAGATATCAACAATTATTATATACTTAAATCCCTATTTTAGTGACACTGATAATTCCATAATTATTAATAAATTAAATTCACTTTTAGAATGATTTTAGTTAGTTCCAGCGCATTATCAACTTGTGGAGGTTATAGTGTAATTATTATGTGAGGTGTGGTAATTCATTTATATTCTTTTTAATTCAAATTAAGTTGAAGCTTGTGCTAGAAGATGGTTCACGACAATTGTCGAATAACGGATTCCAAGTCAAACTTACAAGTTTCGCAGTTACCCATTAGACGATGCGGTTATTGTACTTGCCCGTGTCTCATCGTTGATTACTACATTATGTAATGTTCCATTTATGAATATCAATATTGTTATTTCTAAAAACGTGGCTTTAAAGACGAATTTGTGACTAAAGTTGAGAAATGTATGCTTTGATGGTTGTTCGGAAAGCTTGATGAAAGAAATCGACTATTCTTTGAGCATTCTTTTGCCAACAAGCGTCTCCTGTTAGGCGTTCGCCTCTTCCTTGAAACGTCACAAATATTTCACCCTTCCCGTTCTCGTCATGTGGTCTCCCATAACCTTGACTACATCGAAGGTCCAACCTGTAGGAAGAACAAAGCTTACTTGAATTAATTTCTATGTTTCTTAGATACACTGCAGAACGTCTATGCAATAATTTGGGAAGAGTGAAGCGCTTAAGCAACTTCCGTGAACCCATCGAAGAAGGCTACTTCCCGAAACTCGACTCGCAAGTGGCCAGTCGTGCGTGGCCACCCAGGTATTTATATTTGTTTGGTCGTATACTTTTTTTATTTTATTATAATTGTGTTATTTGTTATACCACACTGCGTTCATATTTCATATCGATGTTTATTGAAGAAATAATTGAAATGTGGAAAAATTATACCATGTGGTCACACGTGATAATCACTTTCACTCCCTGACTTGCCTTTGAATTACGCTCCCTGAAATGCGATTTTAAAATGAAATTATTACTTTACCCTGATGATCCTGATCATGGTATTATTAAAAAGGTGTAATTGTTTTTCATCGGTCATTGGACATATAGATATCGGTATAAAAGTTCTGGTACCCTGGTAGATACATTTTTTTTAGGATATGGACAAACGAAGCGGATCGCTTAATGTTTAGTGAATTACGCCGCCCTTGAACATCGTTATAATATTAAAGAAACTGAAGATACACTGCCGGTCTTTAGGGAACGAGTATCAACGCTGGTTTTTAAGGACCCTACGTCGTATTTCCCTACATACATACTCGTACATAAAAGCGTGTTAAAAAGAGGTATAATGTTTGTATGTATGTCAGTTTCATTGTGACCTCCTGTAGCCTAAATGGCTTCACCATTTTTGAAGAGTGAGGTATTATTCAATTCATATTCTTCCCCGGTATGACACAAAGGTCACAGCCAGTCAGTCAGTTTATTGGTTCTTATATAAACTATTGCTTGTTGCAATAGTACCTAAGCTAAGGTATTTTTACGAGAAGCTTTCCATAGCTTATTTGAATTTACGATACCTCTCTCGCGTGTCTAACGTAGTACAAGGAACAACCTAGTACAAAGTAAGCATACTTTTGTTTGATACAAAGTTTGGTTGTGTTTGTGAGCTCGATGCCCGTCATAGGGGTTCTAAAGCCATTATATTCGACAGATATATCTTTTGAAACATTAAAGAAAGCATTGGATATGCTGTGTTATAGTAACGCCCACGACCGTAACCCAGAGGGGTACGCTGAGATCATGGATTTCCATTTGGCGCGATCCTCGCACACCTCTCTCGCTTCTTCTATATCCATACATGCGTACATGCTCGTCTGTTACGGGCACTCCTTATATTGTTCTTTTGTAAGTTCTTTTGGGAGCTCACGTGCCAATACTACCACTCACTTTTGCAACATAAATTTAGAATAGTAATCAAATAGTTCGAACTACCACAACGAATTAAATTTCAATAGATTTTGCGTGATAATATGCAAGCCCTATTCGATTTGTTATTTCAAATGGCCTATTATAAAACTGTTTATTGATATACTTTTTCTTACCGGTTATTAACTTTTAGATTCGCCGGTTCCGCGATGCAAGACTTGGACAGACCAGTCGATCAGATAAGAAGTGATGTTGCAGAACTGGAAACGTGGAGAGATCGATTCCTTGAAGCTATTCAAAACAATTCCGTTGTATTGGTAATTAAAAATTAGTACTTGGTATTGTTTTCCTCAAAAGAGTTTGACAAAGGTTACTATCTTCATTCGATTTCGAAAGATTCGAGTACCCATACCATTATTATATACTTAAATCTTACTGACGATAATAAATCCATTATCATAAAAAAATTAAATTCACTGTTAGAATTACTTTGACTAAAAGTACACCTAGTACTTTTAGTTACGGATGACGATGCTTGAATTTAAATTTGACACGGTCCCATCGCATTATCAACTTGCGTGAGTAATATTCTTTCAACGATTATTTTTAAATTTGTTCTTCCAAAAACTCAAGAAAGAAGTTAAAGTTTATGCTTGTATGTTCAACCACAGTTTTAAATTCTCTACAATATTAACTATGTTAGTAATTGTTTATACAGCCTAACGGCAGTCAAATGGCACTGGACGAGGCGACGGGCATTGACGTGCTCGGCAACCTGATGGAGTCCTCCGTGCTTAGTCGCAACCGCGTCTACTACGGAGATATGCACAACATGGGCCACGTCTTCATATCGTACTGCCACGACCCCGACCATCGTAACTTGGTATGTTGATTTGTTAGTTCTTTTACGATAGCGATGAAGATAGTACGAACGTTCGCCTGGTAACACCGCATTTCATCACTAGACGTTTCTGACAGCAATGGAGAAGAGTTTAACTCTTATTAATCTTCTATTACGTCAGTGTACGAACCATAGAGTCAATGTACAGTCGGGGTACGAACACCTTCGTCAGTTTTCAAATTCATTCTTCTATCAAGTCGTAACATAGAATACGTAATAATACCAATAGATATGGTCGTAGGTATTTAGTATCCTTTGAAACTAAGCTATAATCATACAGATGCATATAAAACTATACCTACTTAATATGACAACAAGGGTCAATACAGTACCAACACTTTTTAATGGCATAGTCATTATGAAGGTCCAATTAAATATATTCTACAAACTGTGCTCGCGACTCCGTTCGCGTGGAATAGTGACATTGGGCACCATTTTTGAGGCCAACCCTTTTTTCGCATTAAAAAGTAAACCATTTCCATCATCAGGCTCTAAACTATGTCTGTAGCAAATTTCATTTAAATCGGTATAGTAGTAAACTACGTCTAAAGGCGTAACATGAAAGCGAAAGGCGTGAATGCGTAACAGACAGACAGAGTTACTATCGCATGTTTAATATTAGTAAGGATTTAATTGTCAATGTCCCTAATGCAAGCAAATGTCGATTTTAAGGTGACGAACCTTCTTTAATCCCGACTGTACTAAACGAAACATTGTTGCTTTTTTACATTATTTTGATGTTCAAACAGGAACAATTCGGTGTGATGGGTGATTCTGCAACAGCTATGCGCGACCCTATATTCTATCGTTGGCACGCGTATGTCGATGATTTGTTTAACATGTACAAGACCAAACTACCGCCTTACGGGGACAACCGGGTAAGTAGTATTGTTTACCTTTAACCGCCCGCAACTCTGCTATTCACTTTTGCAACATAAATTTGCCAAACTTTTTCCCTTCAAAACGTCCGATTCAACGAAGCAAGTTATTGTATAAAATCCGTCTAAGTAGTTGATTCAGTTATTCCAATTTTCTATTAACGTAGCGCCTTAATTAATTTGAAAGAAGACATTTCCAACGTAGTTGACTAATTCAAAAGAAGTAATTATTATAGTAATTAACTAATTTGAAAGAAGACACCTTCAACATAATTCACTAATTTTAAAGAAGACACCTTCAACATAACTCACTAATTTCAAAGAAGACACCTTCAACATAACTCACTAATTTCAAAGAAGATATCTTCAACATAATTCACTAGTTTGAAAGAAGACACCTTCAACATAATTCACTAATTTCAAAGAAGACATCTTCAATATAATTCACTAATTTGAAAGAAGTCATCTTCAACATATTAAATGCCTCATGTTCCAGTTGGACTTCCCGGGTATACGCGTTTCGTCGGTTAGCATTGAGGGTTCTGCCGGCGCCAACACATTCGCCACTCAGTGGGAGCAAAGCACGGTAGAGTTGAACCGCGGCATGGACTTTACGCCGCGCGGTAGTGTGCTAGCTCGCTTCACACACCTCCAGCACGATGAGTTCACCTACGTGTGCGTATCATTACAACATTACCCCTCTTTTTTAAATAGATAAGAAGCACGAAACGGCGAGAAGAAATGGTTAGGAAAGGGAAGGGTTAGCCCTCCGGCATCAGACGCCAGCAGTTTGCCTCGTACAACCTTGGTGGTATTTCAATACCAATACGACTTAGGGTCCTTCAAGAAAAGAGCTTACTCCTTCCTTAAAGGCCGGAAATGCGACTGCAGTTTCTCTGATATTGTGCATGTTCTTGGGCTGCGGTGACCACATAACTTTATGAATGTAGAAAAAGCGAGAGTGTTGTGCGTCCGTCCGTCGTAATGTGTCCCTACTCCTTGGGGTTAAGAGCATGAGGCCTCATTTATTTATAAATTACAATATCGTATATTTCACCAGCGACAAAGTAATGTTAATTTGGTCAGTCTGAATTAAACATTGTTTACATGATTTGGGTTGAGTCTTAAACAATTCCATTTATAAAGTTTATTTAATTTTCAAATCGTGAGACGAAAGCTAATAGAAATTATACTTGTTACAATAAAATATACCATATCATACTCTAGAATCGAAGTCAACAACACACTCGCTCAGGCTGCTACTGGAACTGTCCGTATATTCCTGGCGCCCACGGTCGACGAAAATGGCGCCCCCTTCTCCTTCGAGGACCAGAGACGACTCATGATAGAACTGGATAAGTTTACACAACCACGTAAGTTTCATATCATACATTAAATATTAAAATTGACCCCGATAAGTGGGGCCGCGTTTTTTATTTGCAAGCCAACGTTCATGCAGGACAACCCCTGGCTGGGTGGCTAGTTACTACTTATTTATTTTAAAAAGCTGTAACTTTCAACATCTATATGTTTCATCGCTTGATATTCTTCCAGTGAATTCGGGTACCAACACGATCCGTCGCAGCAGTATAGACTCATCCGTGACAATCCCGTACGAGCGTACCTTCCGCAGCCAGACAGCGCGGCCGGGGACTGCGGGCACCGCGCAGGCGGCCCAGTTCGATTTCTGCGGTTGCGGCTGGCCGCACCACATGCTGATACCCAAAGGCACGACAGAAGGGTATCCGGTGGTAGTCTTCGCGATGGTCACAAATTGGGATGACGATAAGGTTTGTGCTCAAATTACTTATAAAAACTATACATATTCACGACTTTTAATTACCCCTAGCAATGCGCATGCGACAAATATGGAGAGATTTGGTTACATGCCAGCCTTTATGTCGGATAGAAACAGGGGTTCGTTAGAAAGGAGCAGCTAGCAGCTTAGAAAAGCGAGTTGGTAGCAACATACTTCATTCATACCTAGTAGCTACCGTATAAATCGCAGAATCACTTCTAGGGCAAGCCGGCTAGGGTTGGGAAGTATTTCCCAACTCTAGCCTAGTAATCTGTTAATGTAGAGAATACGTATTCGAAGATTGCAATAAATATCTGAAGTTTGTTTACTATGTAAAGCATTCTACAACTACATTAATTCTACAACGGTTTCCCCAGATTGAGCAAGACCTAGTAGGCACTTGTAACGATGCAGCAGCGTACTGCGGCATCCGAGACCGTCGCTATCCCGACCGACGGCCTATGGGATTCCCCTTCGACCGTCCTGCACCCGGTGTTGGCATCCTGACAGACTTCCTAAAACCGAACATGGCAATCCGACAATGCAGCATTCGCTTCACCGACGCCACTAGGCTACGTACACAACAAGGGTAGGTTGTATTACTATTGTGGTTATAATTGAAGCCGTCTTTATAAAAACTACAAACTGATTTTTTTTTTTAATTTATTTTGTTTGTTTTTTTAATTCTTGAAAGAGCTGTTAATAGTCTGACCTTATTTGTGCATGATTTAGGCGATTATTCAAAAATCTACTTACT
>JWHW01049677.1:0-13605 GCA_000931545.1 Papilio glaucus | reverse complement strand
ATCAAAGGCTTTGGCCACGTCCAAACTAACCGCCAGGGCCTCCCCCTTGCTCTCGATTGCCTCCGACCATCGATGCGTGAGGTACGCAAGAAGGAAACCGTACTAACGATCGGTAATCAGCTGGTGCTCCTCAAGGTACCTCATGAGCTGGCAATTGATGTTCGTCTCCATGACTTTTGAGAACAAGGTGGTAATGGCAATCGGCCTGTAGTTGGACGGATCCGAGCTATCGCCTTTCTTTGGGATCGGGTGGATTATGGCAGTCTATCAGTTAAACACTGATAGTAATTTCTGTCTGAACCCGACGGCTTAAGAGTCTCAATGTCTTTTTTTATCAATGTAATGGAAACTTCCTAGGTGTATTTTACAGAATTCAAGATGTTCAATAAATTTGAAAACTTACCAACTTATTATTCGTTTACAATTCTTACAATTTTGTTTTATATCCTGATTGAATAATCCGGATTTTAGGACAAAATTGTCTAGGAGGGTTAGCGTCAGGCAGGCGGTGGGCCGTAAAAAAAGTAGTCAAAACCTAATGCACTATGGACTACGTGCGTACTGTGATGATGATCCTGATAAGAATCACTAGAATAAACAGTTATTTTATGTTTGAAAAAATCTAAAATCTACTTTGAAATTAACATTTTAAACCTTGCATACCACAAGCTATAGTTCAAAGTTAAACTAGTTGTAATTTTAATTTAAATTGTTTTGACTACTTTCAAACATATTAAATTAAACAAAAAAATAGCTAATATTTTATAATAAGCTTTAACAAGTATAACAAGTGTGACAACGAGTCTCACATAGAATGTGTCAATCTTTTTATCATCAACATACTTTGTCAAAGTAGTCATTATTTTATTCTTCCATATTTCCTCTATCTTATCATCTTTTGTAGAATCAATAAACTTTTTTCTGTCTCTGTATTTAGATTATATTGTTATGTTTTCCTTTGTACTCACTTCTTTGGCATTTCTAAAAAAGTCATTCAATTCACCAGTGTAATCTTTAGTTTGATTCTTTGGATTACTGCCTTTGTCATTTTTTTTGGTGTTTTTTGTTTCTGGATCTACATCTTTCCTCACTTCTTTGTCATTTTTAAAAAAGTCATTCAATTCACCAGCGTAATCTTTAGTTTGATTCTTTGGATTACTGCCCTTACCATCATTTTTGGTGTTTTTTGTTTCTTTGTCATTTCTAAAAAAGTCATTTAATTCACCAGCGTAATCTTTAGTTTGATTTTTGATGTTTGAATCTACATCTCTCGCTTCTTTGACATCACTGAAAAAGTCACTCAATTCACCAGTGTAATTTCTAGTTTGTTCTTTTTGGATATTGTTATTATTATCTACATATTTACTTGCCCCTTTGTCATCTGTTAAAAAGTCATCCAATTCACCAACGTAATCTTTAGTTTGATTATTTTGATTAGTGCTCTGATTGCTATTAGAGTTATTTACATTATTTTTGATGTCTTCAGCTTCGGGATTTTCCCATTGACCCTCATCATTTCTGGGATCTGTATTATCAAAAAAATCTGGATCAGGAAGGATCCTATTATTGTAATTGACAATGGGCCTCAAATATAAATATTTAAATATATTATCGTTTTTCTTTTCTTCATTTTTATTTCTTTTATAAAAAGTGTCGACAAAACTAATCTCAGATTTGTATGCATCACATTTTTTGTTTTTTATATGATGGTTGTGGTTTTTTATCAAGTACCGGTACCCTGTTACTGCACCTCCGTGGTCTTTATAGTTATATACGAACTGAATTGGAGATGTTGCAGCTAAGGCACTTAAGCCAGACAGCGT
Source organism: Papilio glaucus (assembly GCA_000931545.1). Classification (NCBI taxonomy): domain Eukaryota; kingdom Metazoa; phylum Arthropoda; class Insecta; order Lepidoptera; family Papilionidae; genus Papilio; species Papilio glaucus. The sequence continues at coordinate 11,782 of JWHW01049677.1, read as the reverse complement.
CTGTTGAAATAAAACGTATATAATTTTATTATTACTTTACAGCGGCTACCACAAGTCCTTTAAAATGAAGTCTTCACGCCTGTCTTCTGTGAGATCGTGGTATTATCACCGGACCGAGCCGGCCCATTCGTGCAACAGTTGTTGTTGCTGGCTCTACTACTGTCAGTGAACCAGTAGTTTTTGTAGTTTATATTTGCGTTATTATTTGATTGAAAAATTGTTGTAGCTTCAAGTAGTTTTTGTCAACCTTTTTATGTGTTGTAACAAACACAACCTACATGTAATTATTTATTTAAATTTTCTAATTGTTGTTATAATTAAGTCAATAGCGACCATTGTTGGATTATCGTATATTTCTGTCCGTGACCGATGATCATAAATGTTACCTTACCTAAGCCTAAGTAAAGGCCTAGTTTTTGTTTTTCTTATCTTCATTCGTATCTCCACGGCGAGGTACACCTTCACTTAGTATTAAGAATTAACTAGACCAATAGTTTATTACTCACCAATATTGTTAACGCGTTCATTTGTTTTTTGCACTAAACCGTTTATTGTGTTATGAAATGGATTGTTTATGTCACTCAAGCAACAATCGAAATGTCTTACTTTAGTAAAAAATCCTATATTTTATATTATTTCGTGAGGACTGCAATGCACAGTTTTTCAATGCGAAATAATAATCGAAAATATTATCTAATCATTCATGTATCATCTAGATAATCGATTGTTTTTTGTTGACCCTCCGTTTAAGTATTAGAAACTGTGGATTCATTAATGAACTTTAATACAGTATTGTACAACACTCGTATGTCTATAATGTAGAACATCCTTTATTTGCTTGCTTATTTTTTTTTAATTACACGATGATTGATAAAAACGTAATTCTATGCGAAAATTATTTGGTATACTTCAAAATAATTTTCGTTTCCTTTTCGCATAGAATTACTTTTTTATGACCGTCGCCTGGTTAATATTTTTGCACTTGTATACTACTTATAAGGAGAAAAAAATTGATTGTTAATTTCTTGCGGATAAACTAAAAAAGTACCGAACGAATAGGAAGCTCTTCAACCAGATAGCTATGTTTTTATATTCGTCGATATCTACCCGTCAATTTTAAAGTAATACTGCTGAAGGAATGCAATCATGCTGCAATCTAAGCCAAATTGTATATAATTGTGCCAGTACGCCCTTTTAGAACATGCGTTGATGTATCAGTCAGTCGTTATTTGTGGAAATCTTTCACTTCTATCTACCCCTATGAGTTATAGACATGAATGTTAATTACTAATTAAGAAATAAATACCAAAATAACTAGTCATACAATAGTCTAATTACGATCGTTTACCTGTATATCGTTAGTTATAATTATTGTTTGAATCAAGTTTCGATTCATTAATGCCGCGGTGTCCGGTCGCTTGCGTAACTACACGAATAACGGGACTATGAAATACCACAACTGCACAGAAGACAGGCGTGAAGTACAAGTATTCTGCATGTCGTCTAATGATTGAGGTACCGGAGGCCTAATCCTAGTTTTTTCTTCTTTCTATCCTTTTGTAATATGGAAAGGATGGGAAGAAGATTTGACGGCGGAGGGAATGGAAAGAAATATCGTTTGTTTGTTTGCCTCCTCTGTCCATTAAAGGTAGGCAACGCATCTGCAGGTCATTAAATTGTTGCAGATGCCTATGGGTAGCGGTCACAGTCGGGTGAACCGTTTGCCACTTTCTGTAATAAAAAATAATAACGTAAAAGAGCCAAAAATTAAAGTACTAGAGAACGCAGCGTTTGTAGATTTCTCATAAGATCATGTCCTATGTAAGTGATAACTTCTTTAGCCGCGTTCAACAATATTTGGTTGGGGAAAATCTTATAGGTTCGCGTGAACAACGTGCTCAACATGCGACAGCAACATTCTTATGTAACCGTGAGTTTACACTGCCGAAAACATTCACACAAAACATATATAGTTATTTCAGTTTTTTCAGACAGTAACATTGTATCGCGACAAGTTTATACGCCAGAGAAACCTACTGTGAATTTGGAACAGTTCGAACTTTTTTTCGTTTATTTTTCTTGTATTCAATTTTGAATTTTATTGTTAGACACAAGGGTTTATTTTTGTTGATTATTCATTTATTTTGGACTATTGTCCCGTTTTATGTTTTCACTTCTTTTGGCAGTAGTTAGTGGCTGTATTTTTTTTTGTAAGTAATCATATTGTAATACAGTAAGTTTAGCATTAAACGCGATATACGATATGTGCAAGCAAATAACACAAAATACTGTATGTATTAGGACTACTTGGTAGTTTCGCGTAACCGCGTTTGTCGTTCACATGGGACAAGGTAGTAAGAGTTTATTTTGTTTTAATAAACAAGTTTTTTAATAAAATTTTCCTGTAAACATTAATATATTCTCATATTCAATTAAATATTGAGCTGAATTAACGAAGAGTATTGTCGCGTTTGACTAGTCAGTCTGTGGAAATTAGTAACCGCTTGAAATGTGTAAAACAATTGTCCCAGACGAATTCGCTCTCTTACTACTACTGTCAACCGAAACTCAAACGGTTTAACTGTAATGTATGAAAATTGAAATAATCCTGTGAAAAAATGTAGTTTTGTTGGACACTGTATGTTCAATAAAGACGACGAGTGTTTGAAGCAAGAAATAAAAACAAGTTGGTTGAAAGGCAAGATATAATTCAGTCTTATAAATTTAATTAATATGTACATAATAATATTACATAGCTAAACTAAAATATATTGACCCGTAAACTAAATTAAATACATTATATGAATTGCAATTTTAACTAAAGAACAAGATGAAAATTATTTGCGATCTTTGACTTCGTCGGTGAAGCGTATCTTGCAGTTCGCAATGGCCATGTTGGGTAAAATAAAGTTTTCCAGGGCCTTAACGTTAGGGCCACCGCGGCGATCGAAGGGGAAGCCCATGTTTCGCTTGTCGGGATAGCGCCGGTCCCGAATACCGCAGTAGGATGCCGCATCATTGCAGCTACCCACCAAGTCTTGCTCAATCTGTCATGAAATCAAAGTCATAAAGTCAAATATATATTAGAGAGGTATGTCAGACTTAAAATGTATGTCAGAAAATACAATGGAAATTATGAACAAGAGAATAGAGTGACAATATAAGCTTATAAAGACTCTATAGTCGGGGTAAAAAGGTTCGTCACTTTAACGTCGACATTTGCTAGCACCAGTGGCATACTGACAATTAAATAAAATATACTTGATTCGTTTATTTGCTAACAAAAAGGTAAATGAACAACTTAAGCTCCGACCTATTTAACCTAATTCATGATGACGGGGATGGAATTCCTATTTCAGTCCTCTTCCTCTGCCCACTCTTTCTTAATTCCTTACTAAGTGCCTGAAGGGGATTGGACCGGGGAGGAGATAAATAGGAAAACGAAATATCCTGTTTCCTGTAAATCCCCTCTTCCGTCTATTAAAGGTAGCCAAAAAATCTGCAAGTCGCTTATTTCGGATGCTGATAGTCACTTAACATTAGACTTCCATTAAAAAAATGCTTACCCTATCATCCTCCCACTTAGAGACCATCACGAAGAGGGTAACGGGGTAGCCTTGTGGGGTGCCCTTGGGTATCAGCATATGGTGCGGCCAGCCGCAGCCGCAGAAGTCGAACTCTGCCACCTTCTGGTTACCAGCGGTGCCTTGCCTCAGCAGCTGGTTGCGGAATGATCGCTCGTATGGTAAGGTCACAGATGAATCTAAACTTCTGCGACGGATCGTGTTCTTTCCGGGTCTTACTGTTGATATTATGAAACAAAAAATTTGGGAGTTATATTGAATAAATTAGTGCTTCACTAAGGCGTCGTAGAGCAGGATTGTCTTTCGGCGCTCTTTTTTAATAATTCTCTTTAATTCTGTGTGTGAAAAAATCAAGCTGCGGCCAAACCTTCTTTTGGCGCTCCTCCTCTTTTGCATAGGTCTATACCTAAGCGGGACCTAGAGAGACCGCACTGTGGGCTAGGACCAACTGTACTTGACTACAATCCCACCGTTTATTGTAGGTGCCCATTTCGTAATCCGACTGAAAAACTGATGCATGCTACTTCCAATCCTTTGCTTTACGCGCAACAAACAAGGACTGAAGACCTTTATACTCAATGAAAGAAATTTGAGACTTTTCTCTTTGTAAAAGAATTTCAGTTGATTTTTGTTATTTCTTTTTTGGATTCATTGATTGATGGATAAAAGTAATGTTATTGTATTGTATAAAAAATATAGTAAAGAATTACTTACAGCCTTGTGAGAACTTGTCGAGCTCGATCATGAGTTTTCTTTGCACATCGAAGGTCATCGGTTTACCGTTGTCGTCGACACTAGGCGCCATGAATATGCGAATCGTCCCCATTGCAGCTCCACCACTTTTGTTGTCAATGTCGATTCTGCCGGGGAGAAAAAAGCATTAATTCAATGCTTAGATTTTTACTAGTAGTAGGGGCTCCAGTAGGAGGTGCGTGAGAGTGGGCCATCCCGACAGGACTCCTCAACAGTATGTAATAAAAGCGTGAAGTAGATGTAGTAATACTTTTGCTTCAACTCATGAGTGGCTAGTTGCTTTTAAGTCTTACGATCTCACCTTTTTCTAGTTTACTCTTTCTAATTGTATTGACTGGCATCTGGACGATATGGTAGCATCTGCTCAAATACTACTCACGGAAGACTCTAGGTCCCAACCTAGATCCACTGGTCACTAGTGTATGAAAATATTCTGTCACATTAAGACCTATTTCACCAACTTAAAAGTTCTGCGCCTTAATATAATTAAATGAAAAACAGAAACTTCTCTATCTACCCCAAAAAAGTTAAAGGATTCAAGTATTACGAGCTCATTTAAATAACGAAACTCACACGTAGTTGAACTCATCGTGCTGTAGGTGCGTGAATTTCGCGAGCACGCTGCCGCGATTCGTGAAGTCCATACCGCGGCCCAACTCTAGCGTGCTCCGCTCCCAGAAAGTACTGAAGACATTGGTACCAGCGGTACCATCCACTTTGATTGAAGCTACCTCGATACCAGAGAACATCACCTGTAAAACTTTCATTGATTAGTGTTGGTAACGGATTAGTTGCAGCAATTTTTGTATGGTAGCAGGCGGATGGTAGAGGCATTCCTCACCTAGTGTTATGTAATCGCTGGTACTCATCAACTCCAAAGCAACCGTAACAGTGGGTGGTGATAAGTAAAGGAGACGAGAAAGACCGCTGCACATTTTTGGGAGGTACGAGCTTCGTTAATTTTCGCTATTTTTTTTTAATATTAATAAAAAGATTGAGCCATATGCCCAAACATTTAATATACATCAATATCTCAACACCACAATAATATGTTAATGAAAATAGAAGAAAAAAATCGAAGGTAAGTGCACATGCAAACTCATGCAATGCTTGTGTGATTGGCGATCATTATGACCAAGTGGACTGTAACACATGGTGTTCTAAACAGTAATATAGTGTTCATATTAAATCAAAAGCGTAGATTTTTAAGCCAGGAAATTCTTCTATAACCTGGTGCCCCGCTTTCTTTATGCCATGAAATAGTTGAAGCTGTAAGCTTATACGTCTTTTCGTCTAATGAAACTCATGTATTCCAATCATAATAGTGCTAAATACGTGTTAATTAAATGTACATAGAAAGGAAAAAAGTTAAAAACAATGTTAGTGATACACCTTGTTTGGATGAAAACAAAAGTGACCGTCTCACTTGAGCTTCAGTTTCAAGACCGGCGGCAGATGGCGCAAGATCGAGAAAAGTGGAAGCTCTTATTCTCGGAGGCCAAGGCCCGCTTTGGGTCACTGCGTCACTCCAGTTAGTTAATGAGCTCATAGGTTTTAAGTAACTGAAATAAATTTACCTTGTCTCGTTTATAGGGCGCTAGTTTGTCTTTGTACCTCTGGAAGATATTGTCGATATGAGCGTGCCAGCGATAGAAGATTGGATCACGCATAGCAGTTGCTGAGTCACCTATTACTCCAGGCAGTTCCTGTTGAAAAAAAGTAACAACAAAAGTAAGCACTGTATTATATGCAGCCGCAGAGGTGATCTTTTATCAGCGGCGAACAAAAATCATATTATCCATATAGTATAGCGAGGTTATTACATTCCCATAAACAAAACAAAGAAGGCTGGCTGAAAAACCAACACGACACGGGATCTTGATCTCGTGCGAGTCTCATTTTGCCATAATTTTATTAATAGGCACAAGTAGCACATTTTTTTCGTGTAATGTACTTTTTCTTAGCAATAAATCGGTTATTTATTTATTACTAGTGATCGGCCCTGGTTTCACCCGGGTAGTGCTAATAATGTTGATTTGATTGCTATAAAACTTTATAGAATCACCTGCTAGGGCAGTCTGAACATTTCCTGAAAATTGCATACATACACATGGCCTTTTATATCGATTTATCATGAGACAACTTGCATTTTTGATACCACGCATCTGAACAGGGAACGGTTTTATTTACAATTTTTTATTCAAAAATCACAGGCGTAGGTTTTTCAGTCAACCTCTTTGGTCCAACTTTGCTTCTGCGTGAATATGCAAAATTCCTAAACATACCGAACTTTTGAACTGCTGACCCGGAAGGTATTATACGGTTAACGGTGAACTGCTAACCCGGAAGGTATTATATAAAACAAAATCTCACCAGATTGCGATGATCTGGATCGTGGACGTATGAGATGAACACATGTCCCATGTTGTGATAATCGCCGTAGTATCCCCTGTTGACGCTGAGGATGGAAGACTCCATGATGTTGCCGAGGACATCGATACCGGTTACTGAGTCTAACGGCATTTTACGACCAGTGGATCCGGGCTGGAGAGATAATTGTATGATACATTTTGAGATTTTTAAGAACCCCTGCGCCTTATCATCCTTTCTGTATCTCCTTCTTTATCTAACCCTTCCTTCATTTAATATAAAGACTGGTAAAACATCTGCATTGCATTCTGATCGTTGCACACATCTATGAGTAGCAAATTGCGATGGTTTAACATCAGGTGAACCGATTACTCGTTTTTCTTTGTATTTTACGTTATTATTTGTGACTTCGACTGTAAAATAGGTTTCTTTCTTATTTTAGAACTGATAATGGTCATTTTAAACCAATTTCATATCGAAGATCAGACCTTCCATGAGGGTGATTTAATAGTGGATTGTCACTGGCTAATATTGATTTCAATATAAAACTTAATGTACTAACCAGAAGTACAGCGTTTTCATCTATAGCTTGTAGAATACGGTCTCTCCACCTCTCCATTTCTGAGACTTCAATTTTGATTCGTTCAACTGGTCTATCCAAATCCGATAGAGTGGAACCTGGAAATCTAAAGCCAAAGTACGTATTGTTTTTATATTCTTCACCCTATAATAGTAAGAAAGTGTACGAATTAATCAAAAAGGCCTTCACCTATTGGCAATCATACCACTAGATCTAAATACCTGGGTGGCCAAGTTCGACTGGCAACTTTCAAGTCCAGTTTCGGGAAGTACGCTTCCTCGATGGGCGCTCGGAGGTCCTCGTAGGGAACAATACGGCCCAGATTGTTGCAGAAACGTTCAGCGTTGTATCTAGAATAATATTTAACTGTTTATTTAAAAATGATTTTAAACGTTGATTTATATTTTATCAAAAATAAATATTCGACTCCAAATACTTCCTACGCTACACTGGTATTCACACATATGCAATATTTTTATCTTCTGAGCTCTCCTAACTTGTAATATAGGCGCTTGTTTGGACCGTCAAAATGAAGAACTTGTCATATTTTGGGAGATCTTTACCTTGCTACAATTTGTTGATGCATGTAGTAGAAGAGCTCTCCCCTCCGATCTTTGTCGACGATACCACCGGTGGTTAGGTCGAAGGGGTAGACGAGATGCCAGTGCCAGTGGTGGAGGTTAATAGCGATGTCCTCTCGGAAGTACGCCAATCGCTGCTCCGGCTCCTGGTCTGACGCCGTCAAGTTCTGCGATATTACTACTGGCAGCTGCACCGAAAGAGAATTAAAAATAGTAATCTTCCTACATACAACTAGAAGAACAGACAACCTGGCTTAAGTTGTTTTTTTTATTCTTAGGCGATAGTCCGCTGAATTTTTGTTTCGTTAACCTTTGGAAAGGTTAACTATCACCAGAGGACGTATTTTTACTGATGGTGATAATAATAAAACAACTAATCAGTAGACGAGGATTTTTATATAATAATAATAATAAATCAGTCTGCGATTTTTATGTACAAGACTGTCCATTTTCAAACAAAAAGGGCCATTGCCTATACACTTGTAATTCCAAGATATTAAATTTAAAGCTTTATAATTTCCCTTTTATAATTTAAAGGCAGAAATAATTACTGCAATGTTACCTTACCATATCAAAATTAAGAGTCTGTTCACCTGAGAGGTTCGACTGATCAAATTTTAATTAATGTTTAAATTTACTTACCCTTGGGATTTTGGAGTCTTTCACGACATTAGTCGATTCTCGAGCTTTTCGAAACACTTTCGGATCCACGAATTTATCGGGGAATGACTCCGTAAGAGTTGGGATATCCATGCCTTTTGTGTCCTGTCTGAAATAGAGAAATTATTAAAACATTCTGTCTCGTATATTGACTAGAAAAAAATAGAAATTTTGTTGAAACGGATTAAATTTGAAATTTTCAGGTTGAGGAAATTTGTCAAATAACAGTAATTCTATCAAGGACATTTCCTTCGTTTCCTCCAAAGCAGTAGCGTACTCTCATATTTTTGAGGACCGTCGGTTCATGTACATCAATGTATTGATGCAATAATAACAGTACTAAGGACGGTGACTTTTGGGAGGGAAGCAATGTAAATTTAGACTCCAAATTGTAAAGTATTTGTATACTTATAATGATGATATTAAGATATAGATGATGAAACAAATCCATGTCGAAGTAAAGCAAATTACAGTAGTCGTATATATTCCAGAAGCGTAGCATTTAATTTGTAATTTAAACGTCAACGCATTGTCTCTCTCTCAACCTATTTAACCGTTATCGAAATAATCAATAATGTGAAAATTGCATCTTAAATTTGTATTTCATATACTTTATATTGTATATAATATTATATATTTCGAACTTAAATATCTGTATTTGACAATTAAGAAAATCATAAGTTTCTAGATTTCTATGGAAAGGTTTCTTTTCAAAAAGACCATAGTTGACATTCTTAACATATTAATATCCATTGGACCAATGCAAACTGGAAAAGAGGAAGAATGTAAATTCATATGTTTTCCCACGAATAATTTCTTTAACGTTGTTAACGATAGAGTTCAAATAGAAGTAATTTATGTAGATTATAAATAACCTGTGTAGCAACGCCACGGAGAGACAGTAGTTGAACATATACGGGTTGATCCGAAGCTGGCAGTAGGACAATAAAGATGTCAAATCGTCTATATCACGCATACCTGGAACATAGACAGACATAGTTAGTTTAGTTGCAATCAACAATCGTCCACTACAGGATGAAGGCCTCCCCTATGAATCTCCACAAAGTATCTTGCTATACTTATCCACGCCTCTTCGAGCAACAGAATTATAGTAGCAAGTGAACGGTTAAAACATTGTTAGAGTGCAAATGGACCGACGACTTGTGCAGATTAGTGGAAGGTATATGAACAAATATAAGTAAAACAAAGAATAAGACCAAAGCAAGGAAGCACATACACCGTAGTCCCTGTAAGGGGACTATGATTCAATTTATAGAAGACGATAGCAAACGAGCTAGCGGTTCACTTGGTAATTAGTGATCGCCAGCATAGTTATCTATAACAAGCAGAGTTGCAGATACGTTGCTTACTTTTAATGTACAGAGGGAAAACTTTAAAAATAGAAAAAAGTGATATTTCCTGAATATGCGATATTGGTTTATGGCATGGTATCGTCTCGGCGGAGTCGAACTGACTTAGTTTAGGCATAGGCATTTTGCACGTCGGCAAAATGTGCTTTTAGTCGTTACGTACCCAAAAATATGTCAATCAATCTGCCGGCCATCTTTCTATGATTGGGCAAGAAGATAGAGAACTGGTCGTTGTAGGGCAGCTGCATAGGGACCTTGAGGTTAGGCAAAGCGATGTTCCTAATTGGAATTGACCTTTTCGCTTCGTTACCGAACCTACTCGACAGAGTAGTCGTCAGCGATTTGTATTTTTCCGGCTGGAATAAAAAAAGAAATGGCGTTTTTTTGTCATTTTAAATAATGTTCATTTTATATTTAAATGAAATAAATAAATGTAATAAATATTACATAAAGAAATTACAATATACATATATATTAATAACTTACAAAGTAATGATCCGGAATGTCGAATACTGCCTGTTCTTCCCCCTTCTGCATGAAGCATGGTTCAGTTGGACGGTCAAAGAACAACAGTAGATTATTCTTCTTGATATCGGCCATTTTGTTTCGAAACAGACGTTTTTTATTACTTTTAAATGTATTTTAAAATAATGAAATAATGGAATATGTGAAAAAAATATGAAAAAATGAAGTAAGTATAGTTAACCGTGATAATCACGGTTAGACTGTAGTTGTCAAAAGTTCACTTGCTGTTTATATATAATAATTTGGGGAAATCCCAGTCACGTACAACTATTGAAATATTTAAGCGGGTTCTGTTGTAATATTTAAGCTGGTTCAGTTGTAATATTTAAGTTTTAATATTCAACTCAAAGTAATTCGAAAATAGTTACTTGATATCATTTAAACACACTTTTCTTGGTGAGATTAAAAATAATAGTCTCAATTTAAGATTGAGAATAACACCATCTAGTGAAAAATTGAGAAACAATTACGATAAGGGCGCCCTTGACTACATTTAGGTTATAAGTTTAGCTTTAGTAAATTTACTGTATTTACATTAATGTAAGCAATAAAGTGTTTATCTATCTACTAAGCGTGTTCTTCAAGATTAAATACTAACTTAAGCAGCAGTTGATCATGCGTAGATCGGCTGCATAGGTCTAGTTCCTTTCGGTAAAGATGTTCGAGTTGAATACCTAAGCTTGCTTCTTACCTAGAGTTTATAAGTCTAGTGTACACAATATAGAGCTAGAGCAAATTGATAGCCACGCAGTCTTTCACCATGTGAAAAATTTAATAGTAGTAGAGCCAGTAACAACAACATCTATTGAACGAATGGGCCAGCTCGACCGGTAAAATACCACGACCTCACAGAAGACGCTCGTCTTGTCTTGTGAAGTAGGAGTATTTTATACTTCCGCGTTTCATTTGATAAGTGAGGTGCTGGAGGTGCGGTGTTAGTCCTCTTACCCTTTCCGTTCTTTCCTACAAAGGATAGTAGGGGACGGGGAAAAGGATTGGACGGGGGAGGGGAAGAAAATATCCATTTTCTTGTCTATCCACTTCGCTGTCCATTGAAGGTAGGCAACACATGCAACTCATTTGCTTTTTGCAGATGGCAAACAACTGATGTTTAAAGAGTACACAAATATTGCCTCAATTAGGACCATCACAAATCAAAAGGGATCAGATCCTATCGGCCTTGCGGGTGATCGGCCAGTTTGGTAGCGATCGGATCAACTTAATTAGTGCTACCAGGGCGAAGCCGGGGCTGATCACTTGTAATAGAAGAATAATATAAAAATAATTTTAGAAGAATATGAAATTAAACGTCATGAATAGAGAACCCTAATTGTCTATTTGAAACGTGTGAATTTTTTA